>BLKR01000464.1:442500-515031 GCA_011170035.1 Teleogryllus occipitalis | reverse complement strand
ACCGTCGTCATTGTTGTGGACAGTGGTCAGTGTAGTGGATCGTGGTTATTGTAATGAACCGTCGTCATTGTAATGGACAGTTGTCAGTGTAGTGGACCGTTGTTATTGTAGTGAACCGTCGTCAATGTAATGGACCGTAGTCAGTGTAGTGTACCGTGGTCATTGTAGTGGACCGTTGTCATTGTAGTTAACCGTGGTGTTTGTAACGGACCGTCGTCATTGTAGTGGACCGTGGTCAGTGTAATCGACCGTGGTTATTGTAGTGGACCGTGGTCATTGTAGTGGACCGTGGTCAGTGTAGTGGATCGTGGTCATTGAAGTGGACCGTGGCCATTGTAGTGGACCGTGGTCCTTGTAGTGGACCGTAGTCATTCTAGTGGACCGTCGTCATTGTAGTGGACCGTGGTCATTGTATTGGACCGTGGCCATTGTACTGGATCGTCGTCATTGTAGTTGAACGTGGTGATTGTAGTGGACCGTGGTTATTGTAGTGGACCGTCGTCATTGTAGTGGACCGTGGTCAGTGTAATTGACCGTGGTTAGTGTAGTGGACAGTGGTCATTGTAGTGGACCGTGGTCATTGTAGTGGACCGTGGTTATTGTAGTGGACCGTCGTCATTGTAGTGGACCGTGGTCAATGTAGTGGTTCATGGTTATTGTAGTGGACCATCGTCATTGTAGTGGACCGTGGTCAGTGTAGTAGACCCTGGTCATTGTAGTGGACCGTTGCCGTTGTAGTGGACCGTAGTTATGGTAGATGATCGTCGTCATTGTAGTGGACCGTGGTTAGAGTAGAGGACCGTGATTATTGTAGTGGACCGTCGTCATTGTAGTGGAACGTGTTTAGTGTTATGGACGGCGGTTATTGTAGTGGACCGTCGTCATTGTAGTGGACCGCGGTCAGTGTAGTGGATTTTAATTATTGTAGTGGACCGTCGCCCTTGCAGTGGACCGTGGTCAGTGTAGTGTACTGTGGTCAGTGTAGTGGACCGTGGTCATTGTAGTAGACCAAGATTATTGTAGTGGACCGTGGTCAGTGTAGTGGACCGTGGTCGTTTTAGTGGAGCGTGGTCATTGTAGTGGAGCGTGTTTATTGTAGTGGGCCGTCGTCATTGTAGTGGACCGTGGTCATTGTAGTGGACCGTGGCCATTGTACTGGACCGTCGTCATTGTAGTGGAACGTGGTGATTGTACTGGACTGTGGTTATTGTAGTGGACCGTCGTCATTGTAGTGGACCGTGGTCAGTGAAGTGGACCGTGGTCATCGTAGCAGACCGTGGTCGTTGTAGTGGACCGTGGTTATTGTAGTGGACCGTCGTCATTGTAGTGGACCGTAATCAGTGTAGTGGACCGTGATTATTGTAGTGGACCGTCGTCATTGTAGTGGACCGTGGTCAGTGTTGTGGACCCTAGTAATTGTAGTGGACCGTCGACATTGTAGTGGACCGTAGTCATTGTAGTGGACCGTGGTCAGTGTAGTGGACTTTGATTATTGTAGTGGACCGTCGCCATTATAGTGACCGTGGTCAGTGTAGTGGATCGTGGTCAGAGTAGTGGACCGTGGTCATTGTAGTGGACCGTGGTCATTGTAGTGGACCGTGGTTTTTGTAGTGGGCCGTCGTCATTGTATGGACCGTGGTCAGTGTAGTGTACCGTGGTAAATGGACTGGATCGTGGCCATTGTAATGGACCGTCGTCCTTGTAGTGGATCGTGGTCATTGTAGTGGACCGTGGTTATTGTAGTGGATTGTCGTGATTGTAATGGACCGTGGTCAGTATAGTGGACCGTGGTCATTGTAGTGGACCGTCGTCATTGTAGTGGACCGTTGTCAGTGTAGTGGACCGTGATTATTGGAGTGGACCGTTGTCATTGTAGTGAACCGTAGTCAGTTTTGTGGACCGTGGTTATTGTAGTGGACCGTCGATATTGTAGTGGACCGTAGTCATTGTAGTGGACCGTGGTCAGTGTAGTGGACTTTGATTATTGTAGTGGACCGTCGCCATTATAGTGACCGAGGTCAGTGTAGTGGATCTTGGTCAGACTAGTGGACCGTGGTCATTGTAGTGGACCGTGGTTATTGTAGTGGGCCGTCGTGATTGTAGTGGACCGAGGTCAGTGTAGTGTACCGTGGTCAATGAACTGGATCGTGGCCATTGTAATGGTCCGTCGTCCTTGTAGTGGATCGTGGTCATTGTAGTGGACCGTGGTTATTGTAGTGGATGGTCGTGATTGTAGTGGACCGTGGTCAGTATAGTGGACCGTGGTCATTGTAGTGGACCGTCGTCATTGTAGTGGACCGTTGTCAGTGTAGTTGACCGTGATTATTGGAGTGGACCGTCGTCATTGTAGTGAACCGTAGTCAGTGTTGTGGACCGTGGTTATTGTAGTGGACCGTCGCTATTGTAGTGGACCGTAGTCAGTGTAGTCGACCGTGGTCAGTGTAGTCGACCGTGGTCAGTGTAGTGGACCGTGGTCATTGTAGTGGACCGTGGTCAGTGTAGTGGAGCGTGGTCATTTTAGTGGACCGTGTTCATTGTAGTGGACCGTGGTTATTGTAGTGGACCGTCGTCATTGTAGTGGACCGTGGTCAGTGTAGTACACCGTGGCCATTTTAATGGACCGTCGTCATTGTAGTGTACCGTGGTCATTGTTGTGGACCGTGGATATTCTAGTGGACCGTCGTCATTTTAGTGGACCGTGGTTATTGTTATGGACCGTCGTCATTATAGTGGACCGTGGTTTTTATAATGAACCGTCGTCATTGTAATGGACCGTTGTCAGTGTAGTGGACCATGGTTATTGTAGTGGACCGACGTCATTGTAGTGGACCGTGGTCAGTGTAGTGGATCGTGGTCATTGAAGTGGACCGTGGTCAGAGTAGTGGACCGTGGTTATTGTAGTGGACCGTCGTCATTGTAGTGGACAGTTGTCAGTGTAGTGGACCGTGGTCATTGTAGTTGACGGTGGTTAGTGTAGTGGACCGTCGTCATTGTAGTGGACCGTGGTCTGTGTAGTCGACCGTGGTTATTGTTGTGGACCGTGGTAATTGTAGTGGACCGTGGTGTGTGTAGTGGATCGTGGTCATTGAAGTGGACCGTGGTCATTGTAGTGGACTGTGGTCCTTGTATTGGAGCGTAGTTTTTGTAGTGGACCGACGTCATTGTAGTGGACCGTGGTCAGTGTAGTGGACCCTGTTTATTGTAGTGGACCGTCGTCATGGTAGTGGACCGTGGTCAGTGTAGTGGACCGTCGTTATTGTAGTGGACCGTCGTCATTCTTGTGGACCGTGGCTAGTGTAGTTGACCGTGGTCATTGTAGTGGATAGTGGTCATTGTAGTGGACCGTGGTTATTGTAGTGGACCGTGGTTATTGTAGTGGACCGGCGTCATTGTAGTGGACTGCGGTCAGTGTAGTGGAACGTGGTCATTGTAGTGGACCGTGGTCATTGTAGTTAACTGTGGTTATTGTAGTGGACCGTCGTCATTGTAGTGGACCGTGGTCAGTGTAGTGGACCATGGTCTTTGTATTGGACCGTGGTCATTGTTGTGGATTGTGGTTATTGTAGTAGACCGTCGTCATTGTAGTGGGCCGTGGTCAGTGTAGTGGATCGTTGTTAATGTAGTGGATCATCGTTATCGTAGTTAACCGTGTTCAGTTTGTGGACCGTGGTCATTGTAGTGGACCGTTGTTAGTGTAGTGGACCGTGGATATTGTAGTGGACTGTCGTCATTGTAGTGGACTGTGGTCAGTGTAGTGGGCCGTTGTTATGGTAGTGGACTGTGGTTATTGTAGTGGACGGTCGTCATTGTAGTGGACCGTGGTCAGTGTAGTGGACCGTGGTTATTGCAGTGGATCGTCGTTATTGTAGTTAACCGTGGTCAGTGTTGTGGACCGTGGTCATTGTAGTGGACCGTGGTCATTGTAGTGGACCGTGGTCATTGTAGTGGACCGTGGTTATTGTAGTGGACCGTCGTCATTGTAGTGGACCGGGGTCATTGTAGTAGACCGTGGTTATTGTAGTGAACCGTCGTCATTGTAGTGGACCGTGGTCAACGTAGTTGACCGTGGTCGTAGTAGTTGACCCTGGTCTTTGTAGTGGACCGTGGTCATTGTAGTGGACTGTGGTTATTGTAGTGGACCGTCGTCATTGTAGAGAACCGTGGTCAGTGTAGTGGGCCGTGTTTATTGTAGTGGACCGTGGTTATTGTAGTGGAAGTTCGTCATTGTAGTGGACCGTGGTCAGCGTAGTGGACCGTGGTTATTGTAGCGGATCGTCGTTATTGTAGTTAACCGTGGTCTGTGTTGTGGACCGTGGTCATTGTAGTAGACCGTGGTCATAGTAGTGGACCGTGTTTATTGTAGTGGACCGTCGTCATTGTAGTGGACCGTGGTCATTGTAGTGAACCGTCGTCATTGTAGTGGACCGTGGTCAATATAGTTGACTGTGGTCGTTTTAGTGGAACCTGCTCTTTGTAGTGGACCGTGGTCATTGTAGTGGACTGTGGTTATTGTAGTGGACTGTCGTCATTGTAGTGGACCGTGGTCAGTGTAGTGGAACGTGGTCATTGTAGTGGACCGTGGTCATTGTAGTGGACCGTGGTTATTGTAGTGGACCGTCGTCATTGTAGTGGACCGTGGTCAGTGTAGTGGACCATGGTTATTGTAGTGGACCGTCGTCATTGTAGTGGACCGTGCTCAGTGTAGTGGACCGTGGTCATTGTAGTGGACCGTCGTCGTTGAAATGGACCATGGTAATTGTAGTGGTCCGTCGTCATTGTAGTGGACCGTGGTCAGTGTAGTTGACCGTGATTATTGTAGTGGACCGTCGTCATTGTAGTGGACCGTGTTCAGTGTTGTGAACCGTGGTTATTGTAGTGGCCCGTCGACATTGTAGTGGACTGTAGTCATTGTAGTGGGCCGTGGTCAGTGTAGTGGACTTTGATTTTTGTAGTGGCCCGTTGCCAATGTAGTGGACTGTGGTCAGTGTAGTGGAACGTGGTCAGTGTAGTGGACCGTGGTCATTGTAGTAGACCGTGGTCATAGTAGTGGACCGTGGTCAGTGTAGTGGACCGTGGTAATTGTAGTGGACCGTAATCAATGTAGTGGACCGTGGTTATTGCAGTAGACCGTCTTCATTGTAGTGGACCGTGGTCAGTGTAGTGGACCGTGGCCATTGTACTGGACCGTCGTCATTGTAGTGGACCGTGGTCATTGTAGTGGACCGTGGTTATTGTGGACCGTCGTCATTTTAGTGGACCGTGGTCAATGTAGTGGACCGTGTTTATTGTGGTGGACCGTCGTCATTATATTGGACCGTGGTCAGTGTAGTGGACTTTGGTCATTTTAGTTGACCGTGGTTATTGTAGTGGACCGTCGTCATTGTAGTGGACCGTGGTCAGTGTTTTGGACCATGGTTATTGTAGTGGACCGTCGTCATTGAGTGGACCGTGGTAAGTGTAGTGGACCGTGGTCATTGTAAAAGACCGTGGTCGTTGTAGTGGACCGTGGTCAGTGTTGTAGACCCTGGTAATTGTAGTGGACCGTCGACATTGTCGGTGACCGTAGTCAGTGTAGTGGAACGTGGTCAGTGTAGTGGATTTTGATTATGGTAGTGGACCGTCGCCATTGTAGTGGACCGTGGTCAGTGTAGTGGACTTTGGTCAGTGTAGTGGACCGTGGTCTTTGTAGTAGACCGTGGTCATTGTAGTGACCCGTGGTCAGTGTAGTGAACCGTGGTCATTGTTGTGGACCGTTGTCATTGTAGTGGACAGTGGTTATTGTAGTGGACCGTCGTCATTCTGGTAGACCGTGGTCAATGTAGTGGGCCGTGGCCATTGTAATGGACCGTCGTCATTGTAGTGGACCGTGGTCATTGTAGTGGACCGTGGTTATTGTAGTGGACCGTCATCATTGTAGTGGACCGTGGTCAGTATTGTGGACCGTTGTCATTGTAGTGGACCGTGGTCGTTGTAGTGGATCGTGGTTATTGTATTGGACCGTCGTCATTGTAGTGGACCGTAGTCAGTGTCGTAGACCGTGGTTATTGTAGTGGACCGTCCATATTGTAGTGGACGGTAGTCAGTGTAGTGGACCGTGGTCAGTGTAGTGGACTTTGATTATTGTATTGGAACGTCGCCATTGCAGTGGACCGTGGTCAGTGTAGTCGACCGTGGTCAGTGTAGTGGACCGTGGTCATTGTAGTGGACCGTGGTCATTGTAGTGGACCGTGGTCAGTGGAGTGGACCGTGGTCATTGTAGTGTACCGTGGTGGTTGTAGTGGACCGTGGTTATTGTAGTGGACCGTCGTCAGTGTAGTGGACCGTGGTCAGTGTAGTGGACCGTGGCCATTCTAATGGTCCGTCGTCATTGTAGTGGACCGTGGTCATTGTTGTGGACCGTGGATATTGTAGTGGACCGTCGTCATTTTAGTGGACTGTGGTTATTGTAGTGGACCGTCGTCATTGTTGTGAACCGTGGTCAGTGTAGTGGATCGTGGTTATTGTAATGAACCGTCGTCATTGTAATGGACAGTTGTCAGTGTAGTGGACCGTTGTTATTGTAGTGAACCGTCGTCATTGTAATGGATCGTAGTCAGTGTAGTGTACCGTGGTCATTGTAGTGGACCGTTGTCATTGTAGTTAACCGTGGTGTTTGTAATGGACCGTCGTCATTGTAGTGGACCGTGGTCAGTGTAATCGACCGTGGTTATTGTAGTGGACCGTGGTCATTGTAGTGGACCGTGGTCAGTGTAGTGGATCGAGGTCATTGAAGTGGACCGTGGTCATTGTAGTGGACCGTGGTCCTTGTAGTGGACCGTAGTCATTGTAGTGGACCGTCGTCATTGTAGTGGACCGTGGTCATTGTATTGGACCGTGGCCATTTTACTGGACCGTCGTCATTGTAGTTGAACGTGGTGATTGTAGTGGACCGTGGTTATTGTAGTGGACCGTCGTCATTGTAGTGGACCGTGTGCAGTTTGTGGATCGTGGTCATTGTAGTGGACCGTGGTTAGTGTAGTGGACCGTGGACATTGTAGTGGACTGTCGTCATTTTAGTGGACTGTGGTCAGTGTAGTGGGTCGTTGTTATGGTAGTGGACCGTAATTATTGTAGTGGACGGTCGTCATCGTAGTGGACCGTGGTCAGTGTAGTGGACCGTGGTTATTGCAGTAGATCGTCGTTATTCTAGTTACCCGTGGTCAGTGTTGTTGACCGTGGTCATTGTAGTGGACCGTGGTCATTGTAGTGGACCGTGGTCATTGTAGTGGACCGTGGTTATTGTAGTGGACCGTCGTCATTGTAGTGGACCGGAGTCATTGTTATAGACCGTGGTTATTGTAGTGAACCGTCGTCATTGTAGTGGACCGTGGTCAACGTAGTTGACCGTGGTCGTAGTAGTGGAACCTGGTCTTTGTAGTGGACCGTGGTCATTGTAGTGGTCTGTGGTTATTGTAGTGGACCGTCGTCATTGTAGAGAACCGTGGTCAGTGTAGTCGGCCGTGTTTATTGTAGTGGACCGTGGTTATTGTAGTGGAAGTTCGTTATTGTAGTGGACCGTGGTCAGCGTAGTGGACCGTGGTTATTGTAGCGGATCGTCGTTATTGTAGTTAAACGTGGTCAGTGTTGTGGACCGTGGTCATTGTAGTGGACCGTGGTCATAGTAGTGGACCGTGGTTATTGTAGTGGACCGTCGTCATTGTAGTGGACCGTGGTCATTGTAGTGAACCGTCGTCATTGTAGTGGACCGTGGTCAATATAGTTGACTGTGGTCGTTTTAGTGGAACCTGATCTTTGTAGTGGACCGTGGTTATTGTAGTGGACTGTTGTTATTGTAGTGGACTGTCGTCATTGTAGTGGACCGTGGTCAGTGTAGTGGACCGTGATTATTGTAGTGGACCGTCGTCATTGTAGTGGACCGTGGTTATTGTAGTGGACCGTCGTCATTGTAGTGGACCGTGGTCAGTGTAGTGGACCATGGTTATTGTAGTGGACCGTCGTCGTTGTAGTGGACCGTGCTCAGTGTAGTGGACCGTGGTCATTTTAGTGGATCGTCGTCGTTGAAATGGACCATGGTAATTGTAGTGGACCGTCGTCATTGTAGTGGACCGTGGTCAGTGTAGTGGACTTTGATTTTTGTAGTGGCCCGTTGCCATTGTAGTGGACTGTGGTCAGTGTAGTGGAACGTGGTCAGTGTAGTGGACCGTGGTCATTGTAGTGGACCGTGTTCAGTGTTTGTGAACCGTGGTTATTGTAGTGGCCCGTCGACATTGTAGTGGACCGTAGTCATTGTAGTGGACCGTGGTCAGTGTAGTGGACTTTGATTTTTGTAGTGGCCCGTTGCCATTGTAGTGGACTGTGGTCAGTGTAGTGGAACGTGGTCAGTGTAGTGGACCGTGGTCATTGTAGTAGACCGTGGTCATAGTAGTGGACCGCGGTCAGTGTAGTGGACCGTGGTAATTGTAGTGGACCGTAATCAATGTAGTGGACCGTGGTTATTGCAGTAGACCGTCTGCATTGTAGTGGACCGTGGTCAGTGTAGTGGACCGTGGCCATTGTACTGGACCGTCGTCATTGTAGTGGACCGTGGTCATTGTAGTGGACCGTGGTTATTGCGGACCGTCGTCATTTTAGTGGACCGTGGTCAATGTAGTGGACCGTGATTTTTGTGGTGGACCGTCGTCATTATATTGGACCGTGGTCAGTGTAGTGGACTTTGGTCATTTTAGTTGACCGTGGTTATTGTAGTGGACCGTCGTCATTGTAGTGGACCGTGGTCAGTGTTTTGGACCATGGTTATTGTAGTGGACCGTCGTCATTGAGTGGACCGTGGTAAGTGTAGTGGACCGTGGTCATTGTAAAAGACCGTGGTCGTTGTAGTGGACCGTGGTCAGTGTTGTAGACCCTGGTAATTGTAGTGGACCGTCGACATTGTCGGTGACCGTAGTCAGTGTAGTGGAACGTGGTCAGTGTAGTGGATTTTGATTATGGTAGTGGACCGTCGCCATTGTAGTGGACCGTGGTCAGTGTAGTGGACTTTGGTCAGTGTAGTGGACCGTGGTCTTTGTAGTAGACCGTGGTCATTGTAGTGACCCGTGGTCAGTGTAGTGAACCGTGGTCATTGTTGTGGACCGTTGTCATTGTAGTGGACAGTGGTTATTGTAGTGGACCGTCGTCATTCTGGTAGACCGTGGTCAATGTAGTGGGCCGTGGCCATTGTAATGGACCGTCGTCATTGTAGTGGACCGTGGTCATTGTAGTGGACCGTGGTTATTGTAGTGGACCGTCATCATTGTAGTGGACCGTGGTCAGTATTGTGGACCGTTGTCATTGTAGTGGACCGTGGTCGTTGTAGTGGATCGTGGTTATTGTATTGGACCGTCGTCATTGTAGTGGACCGTAGTCAGTGTCGTAGACCGTGGTTATTGTAGTGGACCGTCCATATTGTAGTGGACGGTAGTCAGTGTAGTGGACCGTGGTCAGTGTAGTGGACTTTGATTATTGTATTGGAACGTCGCCATTGCAGTGGACCGTGGTCAGTGTAGTCGACCGTGGTCAGTGTAGTGGACCGTGGTCATTGTAGTGGACCGTGGTCATTGTAGTGGACCGTGGTCAGTGGAGTGGACCGTGGTCATTGTAGTGTACCGTGGTGGTTGTAGTGGACCGTGGTTATTGTAGTGGACCGTCGTCAGTGTAGTGGACCGTGGTCAGTGTAGTGGACCGTGGCCATTCTAATGGTCCGTCGTCATTGTAGTGGACCGTGGTCATTGTTGTGGACCGTGGATATTGTAGTGGACCGTCGTCATTTTAGTGGACCGTGGTTATTGTAGTGGACCGTCGTCATTGTTGTGAACCGTGGTCAGTGTAGTGGATCGTGGTTATTGTAATGAACCGTCGTCATTGTAATGGACAGTTGTCAGTGTAGTGGACCGTTGTTATTGTAGTGAACCGTCGTCATTGTAATGGATCGTAGTCAGTGTAGTGTACCGTGGTCATTGTAGTGGACCGTTGTCATTGTAGTTAACCGTGGTGTTTGTAATGGACCGTCGTCATTGTAGTGGACCGTGGTCAGTGTAATCGACCGTGGTTATTGTAGTGGACCGTGGTCATTGTAGTGGACCGTGGTCAGTGTAGTGGATCGAGGTCATTGAAGTGGACCGTGGTCATTGTAGTGGACCGTGGTCCTTGTAGTGGACCGTAGTCATTGTAGTGGACCGTCGTCATTGTAGTGGACCGTGGTCATTGTATTGGACCGTGGCCATTTTACTGGACCGTCGTCATTGTAGTTGAACGTGGTGATTGTAGTGGACCGTGGTTATTGTAGTGGACCGTCGTCATTGTAGTGGACCGTGTGCAGTTTGTGGATCGTGGTCATTGTAGTGGACCGTGGTTAGTGTAGTGGACCGTGGACATTGTAGTGGACTGTCGTCATTTTAGTGGACTGTGGTCAGTGTAGTGGGTCGTTGTTATGGTAGTGGACCGTAATTATTGTAGTGGACGGTCGTCATCGTAGTGGACCGTGGTCAGTGTAGTGGACCGTGGTTATTGCAGTAGATCGTCGTTATTCTAGTTACCCGTGGTCAGTGTTGTTGACCGTGGTCATTGTAGTGGACCGTGGTCATTGTAGTGGACCGTGGTCATTGTAGTGGACCGTGGTTATTGTAGTGGACCGTCGTCATTGTAGTGGACCGGAGTCATTGTTATAGACCGTGGTTATTGTAGTGAACCGTCGTCATTGTAGTGGACCGTGGTCAACGTAGTTGACCGTGGTCGTAGTAGTGGAACCTGGTCTTTGTAGTGGACCGTGGTCATTGTAGTGGTCTGTGGTTATTGTAGTGGACCGTCGTCATTGTAGAGAACCGTGGTCAGTGTAGTCGGCCGTGTTTATTGTAGTGGACCGTGGTTATTGTAGTGGAAGTTCGTTATTGTAGTGGACCGTGGTCAGCGTAGTGGACCGTGGTTATTGTAGCGGATCGTCGTTATTGTAGTTAAACGTGGTCAGTGTTGTGGACCGTGGTCATTGTAGTGGACCGTGGTCATAGTAGTGGACCGTGGTTATTGTAGTGGACCGTCGTCATTGTAGTGGACCGTGGTCATTGTAGTGAACCGTCGTCATTGTAGTGGACCGTGGTCAATATAGTTGACTGTGGTCGTTTTAGTGGAACCTGATCTTTGTAGTGGACCGTGGTTATTGTAGTGGACTGTTGTTATTGTAGTGGACTGTCGTCATTGTAGTGGACCGTGGTCAGTGTAGTGGACCGTGATTATTGTAGTGGACCGTCGTCATTAGTGGAACGTGGTCATTGTAGTGGACCGTGGTCATTGTTGTGGACCGTGGTTATTGTAGTGGACCGTCGTCATTGTAGTGGACCGTGGTCAGTGTAGTGGACCATGGTTATTGTAGTGGACCGTCGTCGTTGTAGTGGACCGTGCTCAGTGTAGTGGACCGTGGTCATTTTAGTGGATCGTCGTCGTTGAAATGGACCATGGTAATTGTAGTGGACCGTCGTCATTGTAGTGGACCGTGGTCAGTGTAGTGGACTTTGATTTTTGTAGTGGCCCGTTGCCATTGTAGTGGACTGTGGTCAGTGTAGTGGAACGTGGTCAGTGTAGTGGACCGTGGTCATTGTAGTGGACCGTGTTCAGTGTTTGTGAACCGTGGTTATTGTAGTGGCCCGTCGACATTGTAGTGGACCGTAGTCATTGTAGTGGACCGTGGTCAGTGTAGTGGACTTTGATTTTTGTAGTGGCCCGTTGCCATTGTAGTGGACTGTGGTCAGTGTAGTGGAACGTGGTCAGTGTAGTGGACCGTGGTCATTGTAGTAGACCGTGGTCATAGTAGTGGACCGCGGTCAGTGTAGTGGACCGTGGTAATTGTAGTGGACCGTAATCAATGTAGTGGACCGTGGTTATTGCAGTAGACCGTCTGCATTGTAGTGGACCGTGGTCAGTGTAGTGGACCGTGGCCATTGTACTGGACCGTCGTCATTGTAGTGGACCGTGGTCATTGTAGTGGACCGTGGTTATTGTGGACCGTCGTCATTTTAGTGGACCGTGGTCAATGTAGTGGACCGTGTTTATTGTGGTGGACCGTCGTCATTATATTGGACCGTGGTCAGTGTAGTGGACTTTGGTCATTTTAGTGGACCGTGGTTATTGTAGTGGACCGTCGTCATTGTAGTGGACCGTGGTCAGTGTTTTGGACCATGGTTATTGTAGTGGACCGTCGTCATTGAGTGGACGTGGTAAGTGTAGTGGACCGTGGTCATTGTAAAAGACCGTGGTCGTTGTAGTGGACCGTGGTCAGTGTTGTAGACCCTGGTAATTGTAGTGGACCGTCGACATTGTCGGTGACCGTAGTCAGTGTAGTGGAACGTGGTCAGTGTAGTGGATTTTGATTATGGTAGTGGACCGTCGCCATTGTAGTGGACGTGGTCAGTGTAGTGGACTTGGTCAGTGTAGTGGACCCTGGCCATTGTAGTGGACTGTGGTCATTGTAGTAGACCGTGGTCAGTGTAGTGGACCGTGGTCATTGTAGTGGACCGTGGCCATTGTAATAGACCGTGGTTATTGTAGTGGACCGTCGTCATTGTAGTGGACCGTGGTTATTGTAGTGGACCGGCGTCATTGTAGTGGACCGTGGTTATTGTAATGGACCGTCGTCATTGTTGTGGACCGTGGTCAGTGTAGTGGACGGTGGTTATTGTAATGAACCGTCATCATTGTAATGGACCGTTGTCAGTGTAGTGGACCGTGGTTTTTGTAGTGCACCGTCGTCATTGTAGTGGACCGTAAACAGTGTAGTGGACCGTGGTCATTGTAGTGGACGGTGGTCATTGTAGTTGACCGTGGGTGTTGTAGTGGACCGTCGTCATTGTAGTGGACCGTGGTCAGTGTAGTCCACCGTTGTTATTTTAGTGGACCGTGGTCATTGTAGTACACCGTGGTCAGTGTAGTGGATCGTGGTCATTAAGTTGACCGTGGTCATTGTAGTGGACCGTGGTCCTTGTAGTGGAACGTAGTTATTGTAGTGGACCGTCGTCATTGAAATGTACAGTGGTCAGTGTAGTGGACCGTGGTAATTTTAGTGTACCGTCTTCATGGTAGTGGACCGTGGTCAGTGTAGGGGACCGTGGTTATTGTAGTGGACCGTCGTCATTGTAGTGGACCGTGTCAGTGTAGTGGACCGTTGTCATTGTAGTGGACCGTGGTCATTGTAGTGGACCGTGGTTATTGTAGTGGACCGTCGTCATTGTAGTGGACCGTGGTCAGTGTAGTGAACCGTGGTCATTGTAGTGGACCGTGGTCATTGTAGTGGACTAAGGTTTTTGCAGTGGACCGTCGTCATTCTAGTAGAGCGTGGTCAGTGTAGTGAACCGTGGATATTGTAATAAACCGTCGTCATTGTAGTGGACCGTGGTCAGTGTAGTGATCGTGGTTATAATAGTGGACCGTGATTATTGCAGTGGACGGTCGTCATTGTAGTGGACCGTGGGCAGTGTAGTGGACCGTGGTTATTGTAGTGGACCGTCGTTATTGTAGTTAACCGTGGTCAGTGTTGTGGACCGTGGTCATTCTAGTGGACCGTGGTTATTGTAGTGGACCGTCGTCACTGTAGTGGACCGTGGTCAATGTAGTGGACTGTGGTCGTTGTAGTGGAACCTGGTCATTTTAGTGGACCGTGGCCATTGTAGTGGACCGTGGTCAGTGTAGTGGACCGTGATTATTGTAGTGGATCGTCGTCATTGTAGTGGACCGTGGTCAGTGTAGTGGACCGTGGTCAGTGTAGTGGACCGTGGTCATTGTAGTGGACCGTGGTCATTGTAGTGGTCCGTGGTTATTGTAGTAGACCGTCTTAATTGTAGTGGACCGTAGTCAATGTGGTGGATCATGGTTATTGTAGTGGACCGTCGTCATTGTAGTGGACCGTGGTCAGTGTAGTGGACCGTGGTCATTGTAGTGGACCGTTGTCGTTGTAGTGGACCGTAGTTATTGTTGTGGACCGTCGTCATTGTAGTGGACCGTGGTCAGTGTAGAGGACCGTGAATATTGTAGTGGACCATCGTCATTGTAGTGGCCCGTGCTAAGTGTTATGGACCGTGGTTATTGTAGTGGACCGTCGACATTGTAAGGGTCGTAGTCATTGTAGTGGACCGTGGTCAGTGTAGAGGACTGTGATAATTGTAGTGGACCATCGTCATTGTAGTGGACCGTGTTCAGTGTTATGGACCGTGGTTATTGTAGTGGACCGTCGACATTGTACGGGACCGTAGTCATTGTAGTGGACCGTGGTCAGTGAAGTGGACTTTGATTATTGTGGTGGACCATGGTCAGTGTAGTGGACCGTGGTCATTTTAGTGGACCGTGGTCATTGTAGTGGATCGTGGTCATTTTTAGTGGACCGTGGTCGTTGTAGTGGACCCTGGTCATTGTAGTGGACCGTGGTCATTGGGGTGTACCGTGGTTATTGTAGTGGACAGTCGTCTTTGTAGTGGACCGTGGTCAGTGTAGAGGACCGTGATTATTGTAGTGGACCGTCGTCGTTGTAGTGGACCGTTGTCAGTGTAGAGGACCGTAATCAGTGTAGTGGACTTTGATTATTGTAGTGGACCGTCGCGATTGTGGTGGACCGTGGTCAGTGTAGTGGACTTTGATTATTGTAGTGGACCGTCGCCATTGTAGTGGACCGTGGTAAGTGTAGTGGACCGTGGTCATTGCAATGGATCGTGGTCATTGTAGTGGATCGTGATTATTGGAGTGGACCATCGTCATTTTAGTGGTCCGTGGGCAGTGTAGTGGACCATGGTTTTTGTAGTGGACCGTCGTCATTGTAGTGGACCGTAGTCAGTGTAGTGGACCGTGGTCATTGTAGTGGACCGTGGTCCTTGTAGTGGACCGTGGTCAGTGTAGTTGACCGTGATTATTGTAGTGGACCGTCGTCATTGTAGTGGACCGTGTTCAGTGTTATGGACCGTGGTTATTGTAGTGGAGCATCGACATTGTACGGGATCGTAGTCATTGTAGTGGACCGTGGTCAGTGTAGTGGACTTTTATTATTGTGGTGGACCGTCGCCCTTGCAGTGGACCGTGGTCAGTGTAGTGGACCGTGGTCAGTGTAGTGGATCGTGGTCATTGTAGTCGACCTTGATCATTGTGGTGGACCGTGGTCAGTGTAGTGGACCGTGGTCATTTTAGTGGACCGTGGTCATTGTAGTGGATCGTGGTCATTTTTAGTGGACTGTGGTTATTGTAGTGGACCGTCGTCATTGTAGTGGACCGTGGTCAGTGTAGTGAACCTTGATTATTGTAATGGATCGTCGTCATTGTAGTGGACCGTGGACAGTGTTGTGGACCGTGGTAATTGTATTGGACCGTCGATATTTAGTAGACCGTAGTCAGTGTAGTGAACTGTGGTCGTTGTAGTGGACCGTGGTCAGTGTAGTGGACCGTGGTCATTGTATTGGACCGTGGTTATTGTAGTGGACCGTGGTCAGTGTAGTGGACCGTGGTCATTGTAGTGTACCGTGGTCATTGTAATGTACCGAGATCATTGTAGTGGACAATGGTTATTGTAGTGGACCGTCGTCATTGTAGTGGACCGTGGTCAGTGTAGTGGACCGTGGCCAATATAATGGACCGTCGTCATCGTAGTGGACTGTGGTCATTGTAGTGGACCGTAGTTATTGTAGTGGACCGTCGCCGTTTTAGTGGACCGTGGTTATTGTAGTGGACCGTCGTCGTTGTAGTAGACCGTAGTCAGTGTAGTGAACCGTGGTCATTGTAGTGTACCGTGGTCATTGTAGTGTACCTAGGCCATTGTAGTGGACCGTGGTTATTGTAGTGGACCGTCGTCATTGTAGTGGACCGTGGTCAGTGTAGTGGACCGTGGCCAATATAATGGACCGTCGTCATCGTAGTGGACCGTGGTCATTGTAGTGTACCGAGGTCATTGTAGTGGACCGTGGTTATTGTAGTGGACCGTCGTCATTGTAGTGGACCGTGGTCAGTGTAGTGCACCGTGGCCAATATAATGGACCGTCGTCATCGTAGTGGACCGTGGTCATTGTAGTGGACCGTAGTTATTGTAGTGGACCGTCGTCATTTTAGTGGACCGTGGTTATTGTAGTGGTTCATCGTCGTTGTAGTGGACCGTGGTCAGTGTAGTGGACCGTGGTTATTGTAGTGGACCGTGGTCAGTTTAGTGGACCGTGGTTATTGTAATGAACCGTCGTCATTGTAATGGACCGTTGTCAGTGTAGTGGTCCAAGGATATTTTAGTGGACCGTTGTCATTGTAGTGGGCCATAGTCAGTGTAGTGGACCGTGGTCATTGTAGTGGACCGTGGTCGTTGTAGTGGACCGTAGTTATTGTAGTGGACCGTCGTCATTGTAGTGGACCGTGGTCAGTGTAGTGGACCGTAATCATTGAAGTGGACCGTCGTCATTGTAGTGGAGCGTGGTCAGTGTTGTGGACCGTGGTTATTGTAGTGTACCTTTGATATTTTAGTGGACCGTAGTCAGTGTAGTGGACCGTGGTCAGTGTAGTGGACAGTGATTATTGTAGTGGACCGTCGCTATTGTAGTGGACCGTGGTCAGTGTAGTGGACCGTGGTCAGTGTAGTGGACCGTGGCCATTGTAGTGGACTGTGGTGTTTGTAGTGGACCGTGGTCAGTGTAGTGGACCGTGGTCAGTGTAGTGGACCGTGGTCATTGTAGTGGACCGTGGTAATTGTAATGGACCGTGGTTATTGTAGTGGATCGTCGTCATTGTAGTGGACCGTGGTTATTGTAGTGGACCGTCGTCATTGTAGTGGACCGTTGTTATTGTAGTGGACCGTCGTCATTGTAGTGGACCGTGGTCAGTGTAGTGGACCGTGGGTTTTGTAATGAACCGTCGTCATTCTAGTGGACCGTAAACAGTGTAGTGGACCGTGGTCATTGTAGTGGACGGTGGTCAGTTTAGTGGACCGTGGGTATTGTAATGAATCGTCGTCATTGTAATGGACCGTTGTCAGTGTAGTGGACCAAGGGTATTTTAGTGGACCGTTGTCATTGTAGAGGACCATGGTCAGTGTAGTGGACCGTGGTCTTTGTAGTGGACCGTGGTCGTTGTAGTGGACCGTAGTTATTGTAGTGGATCGTCGTCATTGTAGTGGAGCGTGGTCAGTGTTGTGGACCGTGGTTATTGTAGTGGACCTTTGATATTTTAGTGGACCGTAGTCAGTGTAGTGGACCGTGGTCAGTGTAGTGGACATTGATTATTGTAGGGGACCGTCGCCATTGTAGTGGATCGTGGTCAGTGTAGTGGACCGTGGTCAGTGTAGTGGACCGTGGTCATTGTAGTGGACCGTGCTCATTGTAAGAGACCGTGGTTATTGTAGTGGACCGTCGTCATTGTAGTGGACCGTGGTTATTGTAGTGGACCGTCGTCATTGTAGTGGACCGTGGTAATTGTATTGGACCGTCGTCATTGTAGTGGACCGTGGTCAGTGTAGTGGACAATGGTTATTGTAGTGGACCGTCGTCATTGTAGTGGACCGTGGTCAGTGTAGTGGACCGTGGTCATTGTAGTGGACCGTGGTCCTTGGAGTGGACCGTGGTTATTGTAGTGGACCGTCGTCATTGTAGAGGACCGTGGTCAGTGTAGTGGACCGTGATTATTGTAGTGGACCGTCGTTATTGTAGTGGACCGTGGTCAGTGTTGTGGACCGTCGTTGATTTAGTGCACCGTCGACATTGTAGGTGACCGTAGTCAGTGTAGTGGACCGTGGTCATTGTAGTTGACTTTGATTATTGTAGTGGTCCGTTGCCATTTTAGTGGACCGTGGTCAGTGTAGTGGACCGTGGTCAGTGTAGTGAACCGTGGTCATTGTAGTGGACTGTGGTCATTGTAGTGGACCGTGGTCAGTGTAGCGGTCCGTGGTCATTGTAGTGGACCTTCGTCATTGTAGTGGACCGTGGTTATTGTAGTGGACCGGAGTCTTTGTAGTGGACCGTGGTCAGTTTAGTGGACCGTGGCCATTGTAATGGACCGTCATCATTGTAGTGGACCGTGGTCATTGTAGTGGACCGTGGTTATTGTAGTGGACCATCGTCATTGTAGTGGACCGTGGTCAGTGTAGTCGACCGTGGTCATTGTAGTGGACCGTGGTAGTTGTAGTGGACCGTGGTTATTGTAGTGGACCGTCGTCATTGTAGGGGACCGTGGTCAGTGTAGTGAACCTTGTTTATTGCAGTGGATCGTCGTCTTTGCAGTGGACCGTAGACAGTGTTGTGGACCGTGGTTATTGTATTGGACCGTCGATATTGTAGTAGATCGTAGTCAGTGTAGTGAACCGTGGTCAGTGTAGTGGACTTTGATTATTGTAGTGGACCGTCGCCATTGCAGTGAACCGTGGCAGTGTAGTGGACCGTGGTCAGTGTAGTGGACCGTGGTCATTGTTGTGGACCGTGGGTATTGTAGTGGAGCGTGGTCAGTGTAGTGGACCGTGGTCATTGTAGTGTACCGAGGTCATTGTAGTGGACCGTGGTTATTGTAGTGGACCGTCGTCATTGTAGTGGACCGTGGTCAGTGTAGTGGACCATGGTCAATATAATGGACCGTCGTCATCGTAGTGGACCGTGGTCATTGTAGTGGACCGTAGTTATTGTAGTGGACCGTCGTCATTTTAGTGGACCGTGGTTATTTTAGTGGACCGTCGTCGTCGTAGTGAACCGTGGTCAGTGTAGTGGACCGTGGTTATTGTAGTGGACCGTGGTCAGTTTAGTGGACCGTGGTTATTGTAATGAACCGTCGTCATTGTAGTGGACCGTTGTCAGTGTAGTGGACCAAGGTTATTTTAGTGGATCGTTGTCATTGTAGTGGACCATGGTAAGTGTAGTGGACCGTGGTCATTGAAGTGGACCGTGGTCGTTGTAGTGGACCGTAGTTATTGTAGTGGACCGTCGTCATTGTAGTGGAACATGGTCAGTGTAGTGGACCGTGATCATTGTATTGCACCGTCGTCATTGTAGTGGAGCGTGGTCAGTGTTGTGGACCGTGGTTATTGTAGTGGACCTTTGATATTTTAGTGGACCGTAGGAAGTGTAGTGGTCCGTGGTCAGTGTAGTGGACATTGATTATTGTAGTGGACCGTCGCCATTGTAGTGGACCGTGGTCAGTGTAGTGGACCGTGGTCAGTGTAGTGGACCATGGCCATTGTAGTGGACTGTGGCCTTTGTAGTGGACCTAGGTCAGTGTAGTGGACCGTGGTCATTGTAGTGGACCATGGTAATTGTAGTGGACCGTGGTTATTGTAGTGGACCGTCGTCATTGTAGTGGACCGTGGTTATTGTAGTGGACCGTCGTCATTGTAGTGGACCGTGGTTATTGTAGTGGACCGTCGTCATTGTAGTGGACCGTGGTCAGTGTAGTGGACCGTGGGTTTTGTAATGAACCGTCGTCATTGTAGTGGACCGTAAACAGTGTAGTGGACCGTGGTCATTGTAGTGGACGGTGGTCAGTTTAGTGGACTGTGGGTATTGTAATGAACCGTCGTCATTGTAGTGGACAGTAAACAGTGTAGTGTACCGTGGTCATTGTAGTGGACGGTGGTCATTGTAGTTGACCGTGGGTGTTGTAGCGGACCGTCGTCATTGTAGGGGACCGTGGTCAGTGTAGTCCACCGTTGTTATTGTAGTGGACCGTGGTCATTGTAGTGGGCCGTGGTCAGTGTAGTGGATCGTGGTCATTGATGTGGACCGTGGTCATTGTAGTAGACCGTGGTCCTTGTAGTGGACCGTAGTTATTGTAGTGGAGCGTCGTCATTGAAATGGACAGTGGTCAGTGTAGTGGACCGTGGTAATTGTAGTGTACCGTCTTCTACGTAGTGGACCGTGGTCAGTGTAGTGGACCGTGGTTATTGTAGTGGACGGTGGTCAGTTTAGTGGACTGTGGGTATTGTAATGAACCGTCGTCATTGTAATGGACCGTTGTCAGTGTAGTGGACCAAGGGTATTTTAGTGGACCGTTGTCATTGTAGAGGACCATGGTCAGTGTAGTGGACCGTAGTCTTTGTAGTGGAACGTGGTCGTTGTAGTGGACCGTAGTTATTGTAGTGGATCGTCGTCATTGTAGTGGAACGTGGTCAGTGTTGTGGACCGTGGTTATTGTAGTGTACCTTTGATATTTTAGTGGACCGTAGTCAGTGTAGTGGACCGTGGTCAGTGTAGTGGACATTGATTATTGTAGTGGACCGTCGCTATTGTAGTGGACCGTGGTCAGTGTAGTGGACCGTGGTCAGTGTAGTGGACCGTGGTCATTGTAGTGGACTGTGGTCATTGTAGTGGACCGTGGTCAGTGTAGCGGTCCGTGGTCATTGTAGTGGACCTTCGTCATTGTAGTGGACCGTGGTTATTGTAGTGGACCGGAGTCTTTGTAGTGGACCGTGGCCATTGCAATGGACCGTCATCATTGTAGCTGACCGTGGTCATTGTAGTGGACCGTGGTTATTGTAGTGGACCGTGGTCAGTGTAGTGAACCTTGACTATTGCAGTGGATCGTCGTCTGTGCAGTGGACCGTGGACAGTGTTGTGGACCGTGGTTACTGTATTGGACCGTCGATATTGTAGTAGACCGTAGTCAGTGTAGTGAACCGTGGTCAGTGTAGTGGACTTTGATTATTGTAGTGGACCGTCGCCATTGCAGTGAACCGTGGCAGTGTAGTGGACCGTGGTCAGTGTAGTGGACCGTGGTCATTGTTGTGGACCGTGGGTATTGTAGTGGAGCGTGGTCAGTGTAGTGGAGCGTGGTCATTGTAGTGTACCGTGGTCATTGTAGTGTACCGAGGTCATTGTAGTGGACCGTGGTTATTGTAGTGGACCGTCGTCATTGTAGTGGACCGTGGTCAGTGTAGTGGACCATGGCCAATATAATGGACCGTCGTCATCGTAGTGGACCGTGGTCATTGTAGTGGACCGTAGTTATTGTAGTGGACCGTCGTCATTTTAGTGGACCGTGGTTATTGTAATGGACCGTCGTCGTTGTAGTGAACCGTGGTCAGTGTAGTGGACCGTGGTTATTGTAGTGGACCGTGGTCAGTTTAGTGGACCGTGGTTATTGTAATGAACCGTCGTCATTGTAATGGACCGTTGTCAGTGTAGTGGACCAAGGTTATTTTAGTGGACCGTTGTCATTGTAGTGGACCATGGTAAGTGTAGTGGACCGTGGTCATTGAAGTGGACCGTGGTCGTTGTAGTGGACCGTAGTTATTGTAGTGGACCGTCGTCATTGTAGTGGACCATGGTCAGTGTAGTGGACCGTGATCATTGTATTGCACCGTCGTCATTGTAGTGGAGCGTGGTCAATGTTGTGGACCGTGGTTGTTGTAGTGGACCTTTGATATTTTAGTGGACCGTAGTCAGTGTAGTGGTCCGTGGTCAGTGTAGTGGACATTGATTATTGTAGTGGACCGTCGCCATTGTAGTGGACCGTGGTCAGTGTAGTGGACCGTGTTCAGTGTAGTGGACCATGGCCATTGTAGTGGACTGTGGTCTTTGTAGTGGACCTAGGTCAGTGTAGTGGACCGTGGTCATTGTAGTGGACCGTGGTCATTGTAGTGGACCGTGGTTATTGTAGTGGACCGTCGTCATTGTAGTGGACCGTGGTTATTGTAGTGGACCGTCGTCATTGTAGTGGACCGTGGTCAGTGTAGTGGACCGTCGTTATTGTAATGAACCGTCGTCATTGTAGTGGACAGTAAACAGTGTAGTGTACCGTGGTCATTGTAGTGGACGGTGGTCATTGTAGTTGACCGTGGGTGTTGTAGCGGACCGTCGTCATTGTAGTGGACCGTGGTCAGTGTAGTCCACCGTTGTTATTGTAGTGGACCGTGGTCATTGTAGTGGGCCGTGGTCAGTGTAGTGGATCGTGGTCATTGATGTGCACCGTGGTCATTGTAGTAGACCGTGGTCTCTGTAGTGGACCGAAGTTATTGTAGTGGAGCGTCGTCATTGAAATGGACAGTGGTCAGTGTAGTGGACCGTGGTAATTGTAGTGTACCGTCTTCTACGTAGTGGACCGTGGTCAGTGTAGTGGACCGTGGTTATTGTAGTGGACCAACGTCATTGTAGTGGACCGTGGTCAGTGTAGTGGACCGTGGTCACTGCAGTGGACCGTGGTCATTTTAGTGGACCGTGGTTATTGTAGTGGACCGTTGTCATTGTAGTGGACCGTGGTCAGTGTAGTGGTCCGTGGTCATTGTAGTTGACCGTAGTCATTGTAGTGGACTGTGGTTATTTTAGTGGACCGTCGTCATTGTAGTGGACCGTGGTTATTGTAGTGGACCGTAGTTTTTGTAGTGGACCGTCGTCATTTTAGTGGACCGTGGTTATTGTAGTGGTTCATCGTCGTTGTAGTGGACCGTGGTCAGTGTAGTGGACCGTGGTCATTGTAGGAAACCGTCGTTTGGCCAGTGACCATGGTCAGTGTAGTGGACCGTGATTATTGTAGTGGACCGTAATTATTGCAGTGGACGGTCGTCATTGCGGGACTGTGGGCAGCGTAGTGGACCGTGGTTATTGTAGTGACCGTCGTTACTGTAGTAAAACCGTGGTCAGTGTTGTGGATCGTGGCCGTCGTCATCGTAGTGGACCGTGGTCATTGTAGTGGACCGTAGTTATTGTAGTGGACCGTCGTCATTTTAGTGGACCGTGGTTATTGTAGTGGTTCATCGTCGTTGTAGTGGACCGTGGTCAGTGTAGTGGACCGTGGTTATTGTAGTGGACCGTGGTCAGTTTAGTGGACCGTGGTTATTGTAATGAACCGTCGTCATTGTAATGGACCGTTGTCAGTGTAGTGGTCCAAGGATATTTTAGTGGACCGTTGTCATTGTAGTGGGCCATAGTCAGTGTAGTGGACCGTGGTCATTGTAGTGGACCGTGGTCGTTGTAGTGGACCGTAGTTATTGTAGTGGACCGTCGTCATTGTAGTGGACCGTGGTCAGTGTAGTGGACCGTAATCATTGAAGTGGACCGTCGTCATTGTAGTGGAGCGTGGTCAGTGTTGTGGACCGTGGTTATTGTAGTGTACCTTTGATATTTTAGTGGACCGTAGTCAGTGTAGTGGACCGTGGTCAGTGTAGTGGACATTGATTATTGTAGTGGACCGTCGCTGTTGTAGTGGACCGTGGTCAGTGTAGTGGACCGTGGTCAGTGTAGTGGACCGTGGCCATTGTAGTGGACTGTGGTCTTTGTATTGGACCGTGGTCAGTGTAGTGGACCGTGGTCATTGTAGTGGACCGTGGTCATTGTAATGGACCGTGGTTATTGTAGTGGACCGTCGTCATTGTAGTGGACCGTGGGTATTGTAGTGGACCGTCGTCATTGTAGTGGACCGTCGTCATTGTAGTGGACCGGTGTCAGTGTAGTGAACCGTAGGTTTTGTAATGAACCGTCGTCATTGTAGTGGACCGTAAACAGTGTAGTGGACCGTGGTCCTTGTAGTGGACGGTGGTCAGTTTAGTGGACCGTGGGTATTGTAATGAACCGTCGTCATTGTAATAGACCGTTGTCAGTGTAGTGGACCAAGGGTATTTTAGTGGACCGTTGTCATTGTAGAGGACCATGGTCAGTGTAGTGGACCGTGGTCTTTGTAGTGGACCGTGGTCGTTGTAGTGGACCGTGGTTATTGTAGTGGATCGTCGTCATTGTAGTGGAGCGTGGTCAGTGTTGTGGACCGAGGTTATTGTAGTGGTCTGTTGATATTTTAGTGGACCGTAGTCAGTGTAGTGGACCGTGGTCAGTGTAGTGGACATTGATTATTGTAGGGGACCGTCGCCATTGTAGTGGATCGTGGTCAGTGTAGTGGACCGTGGTCAGTGTAGTGAACCGTGGTCATTGTAGTGGACCGTGGTCATTGTAAGAGACCGTGGTTATTGTAGTGGACGGTCGTCATTGTAGTGGACCGTGGTTATTGTAGTGGACCGTCGTCATTGTAGTGGACCGTGGTTATTGTATAGGACCGTCGTCATTGTAGTGGACCGTGGTCAGTGTAGTGGACCATGGTTATTGTAGTGGACCGTCGTCATTGTAGTGGACCCTGGTCAGTGTAGTGGACCGTGGTCATTGTAGTGGACCGTGGTCCTTGTAGTGGACCGTGGTTATTGTAGTGGACCGTCGTCATTGTAGTGGACGGTGGTCAGTGTAGTGGACCGTGATTATTGTAGTGGACCGTCGTTATTGTAGTGGACCGTGGTCAGTGTTGTGGACCGTCGTTAATTTAGTTCACCGTCGACATTGTAGGTGACCGTAGTCAGTGTAGTGGACCGTGGTCATTGTAAGAGACCGTGGTTATTGTAGTGGACGGTCGTCATTGTAGTGGACCGTGGTTATTGTAGTGGACCGTGGTCAGTGTAGTGAACCGTGGTCATTGTAGTGGACTGTGGTCATTGTAGTGGACCGTGGTCAGTGTAGCGGTCCGTGGTCATTGTAGTGGACCTTCGTCATTGTAGTGGACCGTGGTTATTGTAGTGGACCGGAGTCTTTGTAGTGGACCGTGGCCATTGTAATGGACCGTCATCATTGTAGTGGACCGTGGTCATTGTAGTGGACCGTGGTTATTGTAGTGGACCGTGGTCAGTGTAGTGAACCTTGATTATTGCAGTGGATCGTCGTCTTTGCAGTGGACCGTGGACAGTGTTGTGGACCGTGGTTACTGTATTGGACCGTCGATATTGTAGTAGACCGTAGTCAGTGTAGTGAACCGTGGTCAGTGTAGTGGACTTTGATTATTGTAGTGGACCGTCGCCATTGCAGTGAACCGTGGCAGTGTAGTGGACCGTGGTCAGTGTAGTGGACCGTGGTCATTGTTGTGGACCGTGGGTATTGTAGTGGAGCGTGGTCAGTGTAGTGGACCGTGGTCATTGTAGTGTACCGTGGTCATTGTACTGTACCGAGGTCATTGTAGTGGACCGTGGTTATTGTAGTGGACCGTCGTCATTGTAGTGGACCGTGGTCAGTGTAGTGGACCATGGCCAATATAATGGACCGTCGTCATCGTAGTGGACCGTGGTCATTGTAGTGGACCGTAGTTATTGTAGTGGACCGTCGTCATTTTAGTGGACCGTGGTTATTGTAATGGACCGTCGTCGTTGTAGTGAACCGTGGTCAGTGGAGTGGACCGTGGTTATTGTAGTGGACCGTGGTCAGTTTAGTGGACCGTGGTTATTGTAATGAACCGTCGTCATTGTAATGGACCGTTGTCAGTGTAGTGGACCAAGGTTATTTTAGTGGACCGTTGTCATTGTAGTGGACCATGGTAAGTGTAGTGGACCGTGGTCATTGAAGTGGACCGTGGTCGTTGTAGTGGACCGTAGTTATTGTAGTGGACCGTCGTCATTGTAGTGGACCATGGTCAGTGTAGTGGACCGTGATCATTGTATTGCACCGTCGTCATTGTAGTGGAGCGTGGTCAGTGTTGTGGACCGTGGTTATTGTAGTGGACCTATGATATTTTAGTGGACCGTAGTCAGTGTAGTGGTCCGTGGTCAGTGTAGTGGACATTGATTATTGTAGTGGACCGTCGCCATTGTAGTGGACCGTGGTCGGTGTAGTGGACCGTGTTCAGTGTAGTGGACCATGGCCATTGTAGTGGACTGTGGTCTTTGTAGTGGACCTAGGTCAGTGTAGTGGACCGTGGTCATTGTAGTGGACCGTGGTCAATGTAGTGGACCGTGGTTATTGTAGTGGACCGTCGTCATTGTAAAGGACCGTGGTTATTGTAGTGGACCGTCGTCATTGTAGTGGACCGTGGTTATTGTAGTGGACCGTCGTCCATGTAGTGGACCGTGGTCAGTGTAGTGGACCGTGGTCAGTGTAGTGGACCGTCGTTGTTGTAATGAACCATCGTCATTGTAGTGGACCGTAAACAGTGTAGTGGACCGTGGTCATTGTAGTGGACGGTGGTCATTGTAGTTGACCGTGGGTGTTGTAGCGGACCGTCGTCATTGTAGTGGACCGTGGTCAGTGTAGTCCACCGTTGTTATTGTAGTGGACCGTGGTCATTGTAGTGGACCGTGGTCAGTGTAGTGGATCGTGGTCATTGATGTGGACCGTGGTCATTGTAGTTGACCGTGGTCCTTGTAGGGGACCGTAGTTATTGTAGTGGAGCGTCGTCATTGAAATGGACAGTGGTCAGTGTAGTGGACCGTGGTAATTGTAGTGTACCGTCTTCTAGGTAGTGGACCGTGGTCAGTGTAGTGGACCGTGGTTATTGTAGTAGACCAACGTCATTGTAGTAAACCGTGGTCAGTGTAGTGGACCGTGGTCACTGTAGTGGACCGTGGTCATTTTAGTGGACCGTGGTTATTGTAGTGAACCGTTGTCATTGTAGTGGACCGTGGTCAGTGTAGTGGTCCGTGGTCTTTGTAGTGGACCGTTGTAGTTGTAGTGGACAGTGTTCAGTGTTATGGACCGTGGTTTATGTAGTGGACCGTCGACATTGTACGGGACCGTAGTCATTGTAGTGGACCGTGGTCAGTGTAGAGGACCGTGATTGTAGTGGACCATCGTCATTGTAGTGGACCGTGTTCAGTGTTATGGACCGTGGTTATTGTAGGGACCGTCGACATTATAAATAAATAATAAATAAATTTATTTAAACTGCAATTGGGTGTGACCCGGTGGCAGTTAATTACATAAGTAAGATATTAATTTTCATGCAAATAACATAATAATGTTGATAATAATGCTAAAATAATAATAATAATAATAATAGTAATAATAATAACAGTAATAATAATAATAATAACAGTAATAATAATAGTAATAATAATAACAGTAATAATAATAGTAATAATAATAACCGTAATAATAATAGTAATAATAATAACCGTAATAATAATAGTAATAATATTAGTAATAATAATAATAATAATAATAATAATAATAATAATAATAATAATAATATAAAAACTGGTGAATCTTAAAAACAAACATTAAATTACCTAAAAGATAAAAGAAACGTCAATCTAAAACAGCACTGAGTGCTTAAACAATGAAGACCGCACTGCACTTGCCTACACTTCACTTCATTTCACTTCACTATTACACTAAAAAAACACCTTCATTATTTCTCTGCTCTACACTGCACAACACTTCACTTCACTTCACTTCACTTCACTTCACTGTATAACTTAATATTCCTAGTTAACTACCTCAAACTTAGAAATGCCCTAAATTACTTTCCTAAATTGTTGAACGCTTCGAGGAAAGGGTTCAAAGGTTTTTGCAGGCAATCTATTCCAATCTCTTATCGTTCTATTTGTAAAAGAAAATTTCCCGACATCCGTTCTCTGCGGTCTTAAATTTATTTTGTGCCTGTGATCACCTCTACCGATGTACGTAGGAAAATTTAGCCGCCGTTTAATTTCTTTCCAAGCTGGATGACCGCTATAAGCTTTATACAAGGCGCAAAGTCTTGCCAATGTTCGCCTGTTTTCGAGTGAATCCCACCCTATCCTTTTCTTGTCCCTGAAAGTAAATTTAGCTGCTCTACGCTGAATCCTTTCCAAATTCTTACACTGCATAATTTTGTGCGGATCCCAACAAATTGCTCCATATTCCATTATCGGACGAACAAGCGACAAGTAAGCAATTTCCTTCGCGTTTACTGTACTCTTTTTTAAGATACGCATTACAAAATGAAGAGATCTCCACGCTTTCCCTACAACAAAATCTACGTGATTTTTCCAGCTTAATTTACTATCGAAATGGATACCTAGGTACTTACACGAAGAAACTCTCGGAATAATGTCGTTACTTAAACGGTAATTTGTTACGCTGTAATTGTGACCTCTGCCAAAAGTGATAGATTTGCTTTTAGAACTATTTATGGTCATACCATTATTTTCCGCCCAGTAAGATAATGCATCAAGATCCCGTTGCAGCATATTTTCATCGTCTTTCGAATTTATAATGCGATATATTATGCAATCGTCTGCAAATAGCCGAACATTTGAAATTAATTGCGCTGGCAAATCATTAATGAACGCTAGAAATAGAAGAGGTCCAATGACACTCCCTTGCGGTATTCCTGACGTAACGCTTGCGCAGGAAGATAACTCTTGCCCAATTCGGACTTTCTGTTTCCTGTCACGCAGAAACTCGCTAATCCACGCCACCACCCTGGGATCGATGCCTGAATTTATTAATTTCTGAACAAGTCGGTCGTGTGGAACAACATCGAACGCTTTGGCAAAATCTATAACTACTGCGTCTACTCTCCCGCCCGCGTCAATTTCATCTGCTAGGTCCTGAAATAGCGTTACTACCTGACTTTCGCATGAATAATTAGTCCTAAATCCGTGTTGGCCATGATAGAGCCATTTTTTGACTTCCCACTCTTGCTTAATGTAACTCGCAACTAGATGCTCCATAAGTTTGCAGACCACTGACGTGAGACTTACCGGCCTATAATTACTTAGTATAGTTTTGTCCCCACTTTTAAAGATTGGTACTACAAAAGCTAATTTCCAATCTTCAGGTACTTTTGAATTGTTCATAGACACGTGAAATATTCTAATTAAGTACGGTAATATTGCCTCTCCTCCTAGTTTAATTATGTCCGTAGAAATGTCGTCTGGACCCCTTGACTTACCATTTTTCATAAATTTTACTTTATTACGTAGAACGTTTACTTCAATATTAAATTGATTTGTAACCGAATACCTTTGAATAAGTGGATGGTTCGTATTGCTTTTGAAAACCGAACTGAAATACCTATTAAATGCGTTAGCTTTTGCCCGGTCGCCTGTGATGAGTGTGTTTTGATGTTCACGAACAACTGGGATATACTCTTTGTTTCCCTTTCTTCTACGGACATATTTGTAAAATCCTGACCAGTTATTTCCCTTTTCGTCTAGAATGTTTTTTAAATACGTCTCCTGAGCAATTTTCTTTTCTCGCTCTAATTCTTTCGAACAATTTCTAAAAATATGCATATGCTCGGTACTGCGTTTTCGGTTTTTAAATGCATTTCTCGTTATCCTCTTCATACGCCTAATTTTTGAATTATAATATTCTGGATCCGGATTATTTTTTAGAGTTTTGCATGGTACGAACTTTTGCAAAGCTTCGTCTATAATATCTTTAAATGCGCACCATATCTCTTCCATACCTCCTTCTGTTCTCAGAAAGTTGTTGTATTTTTCTCTAAGAAACTCATGAAGCCCCTCTACGTTTGCTTTCTTGAACTGACGCACTTTCGTTCCTGTCGCAATACATTTCCTTGAAATATTTTCGTCTAAATCAAGAAGAACCGCTTTGTGATCACTAATTCCCTCAACGACTTCACAAGTTATGAAAAGATCTTTCGGCCTAATTAGGTAAACATCCAAAACCGCGTCCTGCCGCGTCGCGCACCGTACTACCTGGGCTAATCCCCTATCCCAAACTAGTCTGTTAACAAGTGTTTGGACTTTCGCCTCGCTCACGGCTCCCTCCCAGTTTGCGCTAGGAATATTCAAGTCTCCTCCGATAACAATAGGATGACCATTTTCATTTCCCGTTCTTTGTATGATATCTTCCAAAATTTCGTAGCCGTCACCCGGTGGCCTATAGCATGCAATAATTTCTAACACGGTTCCTGAAGTAGTAATTTCTATTCCCATCATTTCAAAATCTGTACTAACCCAATCTAATCTAATATTTATGTCTGCTTTGACGCAAATAAAGACACCGCCACCTCTACTATTTCTATCCCTCCTAAAAATCTTGTAATCAGAATGAAAAATTTCCGAGGATTCGATTTCCTGAGTTAGCCACGACTCAGTCCCTATCACTATGTCGGGATCACAGGCATCAATTAGATTCCAAAACTCTATTTCTTTATTGATTATACTACGACAGTTCACCTGCAACAACCTAATGAATCCCTTCCTCACCTGAAAGTGTACTCGGGAATGCGCGGATCCCGAAGCTGCAACCGCCGTCGTCTCTGCCGCCGCCGTCGCCTCCGGCTCCGCCGCCGCCGCCGCCGTCGTCTCCGCCGCCGCCGTCAACTCCGCTGCCGTCGTCGTCATCGCCGCCGCCGCCGTCGTCGTCGTCTCCGCCGTCGTCGTCGTCTCCGCCGCCGCCGTCGTCGCCGCCGCCGCCGCCGCCGCCGCCGTCGTCGTCTCCTCCTCTGCCGCCACTGTCACCGCCTCCACCTCCGCCAGCACCAATGCCTCAGCCTTCCTCGCGCGCAGTCACTTAGCTCGCAAGCATGACTGAATGACCTCGTCATGCAGGCGACCCAACTTCCATGCACCGCGGAAATTTAGATGCAGACCGTCCCGTGCGAGGTCCTCTTGTCCCAGCCAGTGGTTTGGATCTACGAAAATACCATCGATCTTTCCGCAGGCCCACCGTAACCCTTGATTAATTTGCCATGTCCTGCCGATGTGCACATCTCGGCGTTGCATCACACCTGACAGAACAATTCGCGCCTTTTTAAATTTGCTTTTCAGAGCACGGCCTAATTCTACGCACTGGTTCACAGTGTCGAAGATAGGTTGCCTCTTCGATACATTTGTGCCCACATGCACAAGGATGACTTCCACGGCTTCGTTAACTTCCGCTCTTTCCACGACGGATTTCATTTGTACAACGTTTATCCCTGGAAAGAACGAAACGTCGGCTCCTTTCCTCTTGCAAACGCCTCCGCTGTGGCGCAGCATCGAATCTCCGAGCACTTTGACCTTGTTCTTGTAAAGCTCTTCATCAATTATGGTGTTATTTCCTTCAGTGTTCGGATGCGTTGATTGCTCCCGAACACTTTGCTTTTCCAACTCCTGGATCTTGAAGCTCAGTTTCCTAATGCACTGCTGTGCTTCTGTCAATTCCGCTTCAAGTCTCCGCAGTCTTCTCTCGCTTCGATCACATTTGGGGCACGTGGGTGCAGACGATTCAGCAGCAGGGCCAGGATTTTGCTCAACCCCGCCGATGACAAGGAGAGTGGCCAGAACTGCAGCGCAGAGCAAAGCCACGCCGTCGCCGGACAACACGCGGACCGCTTGCCCCCGCGCCACCCGGAAAACACGCAGGCGCCCTGCCCAGATGCCCACCCGGGCGCGGTAAACCGCTAAGTCGCAACCCATGGCCTTTCACTTTACCGCGCGGAGCTGCTCCAAAACACGTCCGAACGCGACGACTACCAGCGAGCGACTCACCAGCGAGCGACCGCGATTAATAGAACTCAACAAATTTTGAACTTCAGAGTTAAATTTCCGTTATACTTTGCCAGCAAAATTCAGACACTCTTTGGAAGCTCATTTTGGAAAATATAGAACTATGGAAGCAACACAATATTTGGTACCTGTGGGACTAATTTTTAAAGTAGAGACCAAACTAAGAATCCAAAATATGTTGCCACTAACCATAAATTCCTATACATGTGGTGAAATTACAGTTCTTTGATGAAACTCAGAATAATGAATGTGATATTGTAGACGTGAGTGGTACTGCTAATATTTTTACTTCGGTCTTGTGTACACTGATGATGATCTTCGAATTACTTCCCGTTATTTGCCAGTTTCCACTTATTTAGGAGGATATTGTGCCAGAGCAGGTTTTAAAATATTTAGTGTGAAATTTGTCAAAATAATTTGTTATTAGACAAATCGTTTCAAATAGAATGATGTAAATATAATTTGATTAAAAATATAGATAGGATTACTTCCGCAACCGGATGTTGCTAATGTAATATTATGAATTATGTAGAAATACAGAAATTAGTGTCTAGTGATAATGAAATTGAATTTCTGCAACCCAAACAGCAGGGAAATTATGTTATCCATTACCCTGCAAAAATTGTCACAGATCAAGATTTCTTTTTAAGAGATTTTAATTTAAAGTCCACAAAGCAAACGAGATATTACGTAACATAATAGTGTAAACATATTTAATTTTATACAATTATATAAAACAAAAAATGACCAGTTTACCAAAAGTTACAAGAAAAGAAAACTTACAACTCTAAAACATTGATTTGTATTTATTTTAAAAAATCTATTAGAAACTGATGAAACAAGTATTGCTTTCGTAAGTTTGTGTTTTAATTTATTCCCTACTATTTCCTTTTTTATTCATTTTATATTTTTGAATACAATTACATTATCATTGGGAAAGAGTTCATAAGTCAATTCAACTTAGGAAGGATTAACTGGAATTTGTAGTTACTAAAATTATCAATGAATTAATTTACAATAGTAATTAATTTAGTTAATATTACAATAATACAATAGTAGTTGTCGTACAAAATAGTACAATAGTAATATACTTGATAAATTTTCTGCTGTACATAAAATCAGATATGTGAACATTTTTTTCCCAAAATGTTTTTATGGCATTAGAAACACTATAGTTTCAGTAAAATATAAATACATTGTTTCTAATTACTTCACATCATGCAGATTTAATTTAAAGCCATTTTAACTTCCATTTAAGGGCATGGTTTGAATTAAACTGTTTTTATTTCAAATAACGAGAATCTAATGTATTAAATAGTATGCAACGCGTTGTCATGTTAAAAATTATTTAATAAAATATGATCTCGTATAACTTTAATTTTTATTAAATACCATGTCATTATATTATTAAACTATGTTTTGCCGATTTAAATAATTTATATATTTACTTCGCAAATCAGTTTTTTGTGCAACACAATCCGTATTCATTTCACGTATCCGCTAAATTCGAATCCGTCGTAACCTTGGCGAAACGAAAGACCTAGATGTGATGACACCACTGATACAGTTGTTAGGCCTATAGTAATAGAAGGTATTGGTACAACGCTTCGTAAGGTTATCACTTTTTATCTTATTCTAATACTTTTTTTGTTTCTACATTAGCCGATTGTCTAGCAGTACCCAAAGATACACTTCGATTTAAAAACAGAGTCCTTTGACGTGTCTTCCAATCGGGAGCTTGAGCAGTCACTATGGTGACGTTAATAACGTGCCCGATTGGATGGCACCGTAACAGCTGACGACCTGTCAAAGGACACGACGAATAAATGGAAGTATAGTTTATGGGTTTGTGGCATGAGGGATTGAGTCGGTTATTCTTTTCACTTCATCTACTACTGTCATCGAGGCCCGTGAGTGATCCAATGAGTTGAATATGGTGATAATGACGATTACGATGTAAATTATGATGTAGGAATAGTGAAGTGAGCAACAGAGTAAGCAGTAGTATCTCAAGAAAACCTTCCGACAGCTCTATTTGTCCCCTCAAAACCTACATGTATTGACCGGAGATCGAACCCGGGCACAGGCTGTGGAAGGCACATGCGCTGGCCATTGTGTCAGGAGTACTACTTGTAAATTGTTGTAGGCTACCACAGTTGATTTGCGGAGAATATCGCAGTAATTTGCATGCAAAGCTGTAGTATAATTTGAGCACTCGGTATATCAACTGTGAACAAACGTAACAGAATTGAGGACAGGAGTTAACTTCGAGGTATCCCAGTCTGAATGAGCTTATGAACAAAAAGGGAAGAATTAATTTGAACTGAGAATCTATTTTCGAAAAAAGTATTTTGAAATGATAATTGAGGTTTTTTGGGTCCTCATTTTAAAGAGCAGTCCAGGTCGCTAGACTTGTCGAAGACATTGGCAAAATGTAAACATACTGCAGTATAATACTTCGTTTTTTAATGCTTGTGAAATAGCTTCAACTATTCTGAGAATCAGATTGGCAGACGAAGGTACCATGAATTATACATACGGATGACACATTGAAAAGATTGGATGTCTTCCGTTTCGTGAAGAAATTTGTTTAGTTTTATTAGGATTATTTCATGTTGGTAGTAAATAAAGCTTACAGAGAATAGCCTAATCCAATACAAGCCACTGAAAATTGCAGTTAGATATGTTATGGAGTGAAAGAGTATATACTTTATAACTGTGATGAGAATGACGTCTGTTCTTAGAGAATATTTTTTGTGTTCTTGATTATTTGTGTGACGTTTGTGGAGAGATATAATCATTTGTAAAGGAGCAGGATGATACACAATCTTATAAAATGTTCTATAAAAGCTTCTATAAAAGTTCAAATGGATAGAAATATTGGGATAGAAGGCACTTCTAAAATGGGCAAAGGTTTTTGAGGCTTTAAATATGGACATAACCATATGTTGTTGTTTGCGCGATGGTATACTGCCACACACGGCCTGGAATGAGAAACCATTCTTACGTACAGCGATAAAGATGAAAACTTCTTATACACATTACTGAGATCTATACTCCCCGCCTCCCAAATTAAGAAGCCCAACCCCTAGAAACTGCAGAATTAAACGAATCAGATACAAGTAATTAGCAAAAGGAGCGAAAGAAGTAAAAAAAGGACGCAAGGAAACACGATGCGGTCTTCAGCGGGCGCGTGCGACGCCGTGCGACGCGGCCGTGCAGCGCGTGACACAAACGACGCGTGTCGGCGTGGCGTGGAGCGGCGAGGATCACGCGGATAAAAATAATTAAGCGGCGCGCGCCTTTTGCGAAGCGCCTCCGCCCCTCCACGCGCCGCGCCGCCCGCTCCGCGCCCCACCCCCGCCCCCGCCCCCGCGCCCAGCAGCGCCGCGCCGCGTCGCGCATCACCGCCCTGGCGGCCGGCCAGACCGCGCCAGCGGTGCGCGGAGGAGCTGCCCACAAAGGTCCCGTGCTTTCTCACTCGTTACTCTTTCTTTCTTGTAATGAATTATTCACACCAGCAATTTTTAATTTTATTATTATTATTATTATTATTATTATTATTATTATTATTATTATCATTCCGAATTTTTCACTCTCTTCACTATGTGCAAGAACATTCACCTGAATATTGCTGGTCTGGGCTCGGTCGATCTCGCAGAGACAAGACACGAACGAATGTTAATCTCTATACATTTCAATCAATCGTTTCCCAATCAGTAGAACATCCGAGGAATTCTCTTCCTATTCTGCAGCTGTCCAGTATTACTGCTTTCTGCATTTGCTCTATGCATGAAAATGGTAATTCCAACACTTGAATTGCAATTGTTCTTGTTGTTGTTATTACTATTATTATTATTATTATTATTATTATTATTACTATTACTATTATTATTATTATTATTATTATTATTATTAAGAGAAACATTAGTGATTCCGGATGCGTCAACTGTTAATTCCATTAGTCCCGTAAGTGTAGTGCATGATTTTAACGCGTGAAGTGGCGGTGATTATGATGGGATCATTTTATAAACTTCAAGCAAAATATTAAATTCTAATGCATATTTGTCAGCTATGTATCACTTTGGCTCATCTTCACTAATATACACTGCACTGTACAACACTGTTGCGCCTTGTCTATTCTACTAAAATATTTCGTTTCTTTAAACGCAAGATACAATACAGAAATAAAGCAGCACACTTACATAAAAATTATGTATTTTTGTCTGACTTCACACTTTAGAATTAAAAAGAATAAACAGGCAAGTTTAATTAACAGTTTAAAAGTTCGCAATTAACCAATAGTTGCCACATTTTTATGAGGTATTTTTTTCTTTCCCGCCTCATTACCACCGCTTCCATTCCTCTCCGAAAGCGGCCCGCTTTTTGGCCGGGGTCCCGAGCCAGCTCGCCCGAGCGCTCGCCCGTCTCGCACGTCGTTGGCCTGCCAGGAAGTTGCCACCTTGCTCTCTGTTTTACGGGAAATAATCACTATATTTTTACAGCGCCGGATATAAAAGGGAGAGACGTTCGCGCCCGCTCTAAAGTCGGCTCGCGCTTTTTTACACGTCAACAGCGCCGCACTAATATAGCAGTGAGTAAGCAACGCTTAATTTTAGCGGTCATTCCGCTCCGGCGATACATTCGTCCCTGCGGAGCGCCCTCAGTGCAAGAACTCTTCTCTGCCTTTACGGCCGCCCGCGTAAAAGAGAATTTCTCATTTGAATGATGGAATAAGCGTGGAAATACATCAAAAGATACATATTTGCATATTTGTTACTTAAAAAGTTTTTTATTTTTAATTTTCCATAAAAAGATAAACGCGCATTGTTGCGATCGTATAACAGAAACGAGATTCGTTCTTTACGGCCACCGGGGCGCTGCCGTCGATCGCCTGGGTAACATCCATCTCCGGTTAACGGCCAGAAAATAAAAATGGTCGCGGCTACATTACCTCGTGAAGGGGTGCACAAGCTGCAGAGGGTGCTGGAGCGGCGGAGGGTGGGAGAGGGAGGGGGACGGAGGATGGATGCGGACGGCAGTCGGGTGGGGATGCGGGAAGAGAGGATGGAGGGAGGGAGGGAGGGAAGGGAAGAGGGCGCCGAGTTGACGGCGGAACAGATAAAAAATATTTGCCTCCGCGCTGGAAGTCGGGGCGGGCCCGGGCGTAGGATCGTGACAGCTTGTTTGTTTGGCAACGGGCACACGCGCGGCGGTAGAAGACGAGGAGATGCGGGGAGTGGATCGTGGGAGGGGGAGTTAGGGAGGGGCAGGGAGGGTAGGTCGTGGAAGAGTGGAGATGGAGGGTACCGGGTGGATCGTGGAAGAGGGGCGAGGGGGAGGGGGAGTCATGAAAGGCGGGAGATGGGAAGAGGTGGGGAGGGTGTGTCGTGGGAGAGAGGGCAAGGTGAGGAAGGGCGAATGGGGTGTTTAGGGAGAGTGAGAGGGTGCCACAGGTCGGGACAGAATGGGACGGATCGAGGCGGGGTAGGTGAGGGACATGGATGGGGGTGGGACGGTGCGGATGCAACCCGGAAAGATATGAGAGGGTGGGATGGTAGTGACGAGAACGAGGCAGGGGTAGATCGAGGAGGGAGCGGGAATGGGTGGGGAAGGAGCAGGCTAACTGACTGGGAACTCCCGCGCGCGCGCGATTGTAGCGTTGAAGTGCACTTGGTGAAGTCTCTTTTTATTTGCAGAGAACGGAGAAAGGATTTGTTTTCGGAATAATCATGTAGGGACCTAGGACTTTTTCATTTTTGTTGAATTTCGAGGCCTTTTTGTGGAGTGATTAAAATGAGTACACTTCTCGAATCAGATACGAAGTGTTTATTTTATGCAAAACACACAGTAGAGTCATAATTCTTTTCGAAGCTTTTTTCAAGTCCTTAATATTTAGTAAAAAAGGTGATGTTTCATATTCTGGCCAAGCTATAAATATCTGAGTAGTACTAACAAAAAAAAAAATAAACGTGATGAATGAGAAGCAACGAGAGGAAAGAAAAGTGGTTCAAATAATAGAACAAGGTAAAGTAATAAACGTAAAATATGGTGGTAGATATGAAAAAATAATGAATAGTTTCAGATAAATGTGTTAAAAAAGAACACGACGTGGGAGTCCAGATTCAGAGGGGGGTGGAAGGGAACTAAGATTTCTAGCAATGTGGATCAATATGCAGATCAATATACAGATCAATATGCACCGTATATGTGTAATGTGATGTGTATGTGGCATGTGTATATGTGATGTGATATGTATGTGTAATGTGATGAGTATGTGGTATGTGTTATACTACATTCCTCAACTGCAATCATGATTTAAACTTGATTCATTCAATTCATCTAAAATCTCTTTGTTTCATTTCAAGTCTTTTAGAAACGTAAAGGTAATTCAGCCCAATCTGTAATTGATAGTTATGATTTGAGTCCGGATTCATTTGTAATTACATATTATTTGTCTTCCTATGTTCAACTTTCAAAATTGTGATCGTGGTGAATCATGGCAATCCTCACAATATACAAATTTTTCGTAACACATTTTTACATATTTTGTACTATGTTACATATATACATTGTGATATACCAAAATGACGAACCATTTTTACTATGGAAATGTCATTTTATTTGACATAGAATACAGGGATGTCAATAGACGATCGCGAGGGGTTGCTATGACAAAATAAACAACCGGCGTTAAGGATCATTTTCGTTAGGTTGAAATGACAGAGCAGAGGCGGGATAAGCATTGTTTTGGGAGACAAAAGAAAAATATATAAAATTCGGATGCTTCCGAGTTTTTAGAACATTCATTCGCTTGAGCAATGCGGTGATGAGCGGGTCGGCTCCTGATATATTTTACCAGGTCGAGGAAAGGCTGTAATAGACAGTTGTATAAAATTAACTATCGTTTCTTATATTAGGATAGAGCGTTCTTGTAGAAAGTAAATACGTGTATAGGCATACACCCGAGACGCAAGTGAGGGAAGTCACGGATTATAATAGTATCGCCGGGAGAATTTGGAACCAGATCACGGACATTAGGCGAGGACTTTATCCAGAAGCAAGATTCTGCTGCGTCGATGGAGAAGGTTCTACGGGGCCCCATCGAACGAAGAAGTGAAGAGCGCGCGAAGACCCACGAATGAATAACAAGGTTTTATAACTATTGTAATATAGAGAAAACTGGTCATGACCAAAAATTGATTCATTTTTGATTATCATTATAATAAATTCTAATTTGTTAAGTTTAAAGAAAGTTGATTATTATTGTTCGTTACGTGCAATCCAGCATTTTAATAAGATTTTCAGATTCCTCGCCACTTCGTATGGTTGGCAGATTGAATAATTGGTTGCAGAGTAAGTAGCAACAATTATGAACTTCGAACCCCAATTAACTGAGCTAACACAACATAATTTTGGAATGAGAGATATTTAAATTACGTAGGAATGGTTAGGTTTCAACTCCCTCCAAGTGGGGCTTGTTTTTAAATAGAAAGACGGGGCTTGTTTCAAATTGGCACCAGTCAACGTCGGGCATATTTCAACATATTTTGCAAAACTATTCATTATTGTACACATTTTCTTGAAATATATTCCTCCCTCCAAAAAAAATGGATTTTCAAAAATAGTGTTTATTTTAGAAATCGGCATATATTTTCTTTCTCAAATTCAGATTTGCATGCTAACGACGCGAGGTGTCCTACATAAAGACGCGGTCAGATGCACGCGGTCTGCTTGAGTCAATCTCCGATTGCACTTCATGACTAGTATGTGTCGACCAAAGCACGCGAGCGCGGAGAATGTTAGCGTTAGATGAAGAAAATATCAGTGACGTGTTTTTGTTGTTTAATCGTAATTTTTGAGAAAGTTTGGATGTTGCAGTCGTGTACCAAGCTACGATGATCGTTTGCGGGTCATAGTCTTTAGTCTCAAGGATAAAAATTTATTCATAAGTATAATCCAGTAGAGCAATAAATATGTACTTAACAATTGGTTTAATAATTTTTTGTCAATGTAATTTTAAATTGTGTACTTTATTTTGCTAGTAAAGTTAGAAGATATATCAGCAACTGAAGTTGAGAAAGTGGTGAAAAGTTTCAAAAGCGGTAAAGCTCCCGGACCCGGTGGGATAAATATAGAACTAATAAAATCAGCTCCATCGGTGTTGTTTGAACAGCTTTCAGAATTATTTAATGCATGTCTCAGGGGCCGTGTGATACCTGAAGTCTTTAAAGTGGGTTACATCTCCAATATATTTAAAAAAGGAGATAAAGAGGACTGCTCCAATTACCGTGGTATAACTGTCCTGAGTTCCCTTGGTAAAATATATGGTAAAATTATTAAAAACAGATTGGAAAATGAAATAAATGAAATGGAAGAACAGAGTGGTTTTCGTGCTGGTAGATCCTGCACAGATAATATATTTACCATCCGACAAGTTACAGATAAGCGGCTGGCGCATAACCTTGAGACACATCTAGTCTATATTGACTTGCAAAAGGCGTACGACAGTGTCCCCCTTTCAAAATTGTGGATGGCCATGGAAAACCACCATATTAATAGCGTATATATTAAGGCCATTAGAGAGTTATATACGGACAATATCGCTTATGTCAAATTAGGAAATAGCATGTCAAAAGAAATCAAAATAAATAAAGGGCTAAGACAGGGGTGTTGTATTGCACCAACTCTCTTCAAAATATATCTAGGAGAAGCTCTAAAAAACTGGAAGATAAAATGTGAAAGGATGGGAATAAAATTGAATGACGATATGTTATATTCACTAAATTTTGCAGATGACCAAGTGATATTCGCAGAGGATGAAGACGATGCACATTATATGTTAAGGAAATTAAATGAGGAATATGGAAAATGGGGCTTGAAAATCAATTTTAAGAAGACAGAGTACATGGTGGTAGGAGGGACAGGAAAAGATTTAGTAATGGAGGATGGCTCGGTTGTTAAGTGTTGTCAGACGTATAAGTATTTAGGAACAATTTTAACAGACCAAGGGGGCAGTGGAGAGGAAATTAAACATCGCATTCGGCAAGGAAAATCTGCTATTCGGCAATTGCATTCAATAATATGGAATAAAAATATTTCTAATAAAGTGAAAATTAGAATTTATAAAGCAATTGTGGAAAGTATATCACTGTATGGTGCTGAGTTGTGGGAGATCTCAAAAAGTAATGAGAAAAAGTTAAAGGCTATGGAAATGGAGTTTTGGAGACGCAGCTGTAGTGTAACGTTAATGGAAAGAATCAGGAATGAAAATATAAAGCAGCAAATGGGTGTCATGTCGGATATAATGGATACAATAGAAGGGAGAAGGCTAAAATGGTATGGTCACCTTAGAAGAATGCCGGAGGAAAGATGGCCATTAAAAACTTGGAGGTGGCAGGTGCCAATGCACAGAAAGAGAGGTAGACCAAGACTCACGTGGTATGACGGTGTGCGACAGACAATGAGAGATCGTCACATCGAAGATGATGATTGGCAAGATAGAAGAAGATGGAAGCTTGGGTGCGAGAGACGCCGCATGGTGTAGTTCCACTCGCAGAAAAGAAAAAGAAAGTTTAAACATAGGAGTGTGATTTGATCTTACATATTATATCCCTTTTTATGGATATATTAAATTTTTTAAACATTTTACTTACACATTTAAGCACATATTTTGCCTTTTCATACCGCATATTTTGCCGGATTCTAGTTACGTTTCAAGTCGTACCGATAGCAGATTTTTCCGATATCAAGATTACAAAGAAATCCAACTATATTTAACCTGACACATTCAATGCACACTTGCAATTTTGAAGTCTAATCCAGAATATTATATTTTTAAGGTATGGAGCGAAACCGAAAGAAAAGAAAAGAAAAGAAATGAAAACACAATCAGATGACGTGCTCTCACGGTGGTAAGAAGCCACGCGTAGCGATCGTCGGGTGTTGGCCGCCCGGCACGCACGTCATCAATAATACAGAGAGCGCTCCACTTGCCTGCTTTCCCACCCTCGCTCGCACCCACTCCACTGTCCACCGCTGCTCCCATCGCCTCCTCCAGCACCTCTCCCACGACCTCCGTCTCTTCTACCACCGCCGCCACCCCCACATTCGACACCATCGCCGACGTCGTCTCCTTCACCGCGTCCTTCTCAGGAATCTTCCTCCGTCCACCTCCACCGCGCCACCCCTTCATTCGTCTCCACCTACGCATCCTCCACCGGCTGCACCACAGCCTCTTTCTCCGACTCCTCCATCGCCTTCTCCGCCGCCCTCGCTTACGCCGTCTCCTCATCCGACCCTTCCACCACGCTATCTCTTCTTCTACCACCGCAACACCCTCCGTCTCCACCACAGTCTCTTCCATCGCCCCGCCTCTTCCATGGCTTTCTCCGTCGTCGTCGCTTACGCCGTCTCCCCCATCTCCTCCTGTACAGGCTTCCTTCTCTGTCACCTTGGTACCTCCTCCATTGCCTCCTCCCCCAGAGCCCCTTCTACCGTCTCCTCCACCGCTTCTTGCACAGGCCTCCGCCTCCGCCTCGCGCCAACGCCTCCTCTTCCGCCTCCACCACCGCAGTCCACTCAGCCTCCACCATAGCCACTTCGTCCCCGTCGTTCCTCCGTCTTTTCTACAGCCACCTGCAGACCTTGTCCTCCGCCCCCTCCATAACGCCCTTCCACCCCACCCCCTCCACCGCCGCTGTCTCCTCCGCCTCCTCCACCGTCGATGGCCCGCTTCGCCTCGCGTCGCTTCGCCCACCCTCTCCCGCCCCGCGCATTTATCAGGCCATTCCCGGTAATGGCCCGCCAGGTATTAAGAACTCCTCCGGGCAGCAAGCGGCACGCGACGCCCAGGCCTACCAACGCATCGACGGGACCGCTCTCCATTATTGTTAGCGTGAGAAGACGTACGCAGAATTATGTGATTTATGTTTGCCAGAATGTTGGCGGAAGTCGAGAGAAATACTTGGAATTCCGAAAATCAGAAATGGAAGTATGAAAATGAAGTTTTTTTCATGGAACATTTCCCTTGAAAAAAATATTTGATTTTCAGATACAAGCAGCATAGGGAACTTCGCAGTACTGGATGAATGATGAGAATATTGTACGACTGGAGCGAAATCATGGATTGTTTTCTTCATTGACGTGGATGGGAAGCCACAAACTCCTCCCCACACGTAATTTTCCTTTTCAAAAAGAAGTATGTAGGCACTTAAGCGAGCAAATAAGACCTCCAGCTGTAAATAATGATAACAGTCATTTCACGCTTCGCGTGGAACTGGAAAGTAAAGCGCGATTTTAGACTCGAGAGTCACAAACCAGAACGTATACGCGATTTATAATAGTCATTTATTGCCTACTCATTTATTCACTTGGCAAATTTTGGACACGCGTATTCCCTCTTTACCATAAAGAACAATAATTTCGATTTCGGCTCAAATAACAAATATTTTACCTCTGAACGCCCTAAATGTGTCATCGTGTCAAATGACCAATAAAAATTTTATTTATTGAAATATCTCTAAACACTTAAAGAATAATTATTCAGTACATATTTTTGATTTAGAGTAAAGTTTCAGTTATCCAGATTAATTCGGACCGGATCAGTTCCGTATACTTAATTGCCTGGATAATTAGATAAATCGTAACAAAATGTCATTTCTCTTTTTAAAAAAGGTAAATTTGTCAATATATTCTACTGTGTAAACATCTTGCGCCAACTAAAATACTAACTTGTGTAAATTAAAACACTCATACCAAGTTAAAAAAAAAACAATTTAAAAAAATTGAAGACGGAACGTGAAGCGACAAATTCCTGGTTAAGGTAATGGCAGAGACCGAAATAGGCAGCACTGACTCGCTTTAATAAACACAACAATGCGCGTATTGCCCGTGCAACCATGAGCCTACTTCACTGGAAGATATTGTCTTTTTTAAAATTTATTTCTACTCGATCGACCTATGGTTTTTCGAGGGAAATTGCCTTCTAATACGTTCACTACAAAACGATAAAGAAGCGTACAACTGAATTGTGGAATGGAACTAACACGTTTTATTGAAGTAACTTTAATCACTAAAATTTATTTTTCAAGAAAGTGGTCAAGATAATTAGCAATCTGCATAATTGGAATTTGGTTAATTAGATATTAATGAACATACTGTGTTTTTAACAGTAAATGTATCTTAAACAATTTTTAACTTTTCCGGTTCTTATTTCCAATATGTCCATTTTTAAAAAGCTTCCTTGCCCCGCAGCCAGTCTCGCGTGTTACCATCGTTCTCTGTTGTCTGAGCCTGACGAGAAGATACGCAAACATTTCGAATCTTTAAAAGAACAGTTTCGGAAAGATGTATCGTGACGAAAAGAAGTGGAAGGTTCGTGAACCTGTCGTATTTAGAACACGACACGCGAGTGTTAGAGGTTCTTTGTTACATCACACAGCACGCCACCGTCACTAGCCAAATGCTCCGATTCTTCATGTATCATGCATGCATTTTTTCTGGGAGAAAACGGAAAATTGACAGTTATTCCTCCATTCGTTACTATCACCTTTCAAAAACTGTTCCTTTTAAAATGAGCTATTCTCTCAGGTATAACGGTTACATACAAGAACAGCAGCTTTTATTTATTTGTTGCCGGAAAATTTGAATAAAATTCTAATGTTATTTAAATTATTCATCAGATTTGATTGTTCTATTCAGAAAATGACAGCATGATTTCATACGATTACGAAAGAACACTGCAGATGAAATCTGACATTTTGTTGGAGACCCACATTGCAGTAGTTACAATTAAGTTATTAATATACTGAACTTTTTCACATTTTAACAATATTGTGACATACCAATATGTCACTGAATATGGTAAATATTTATTATAAATGGCGTCAATTAAAGGGGATAAATTATGTGAATATGCTAGCATAGCAACGGTAAGCGAGCCATCGTCAAGGTCAACATATTCATGGAGTGACAATCGCGGAGACAGCTAGCTAATTCTATATAGAATTCTGGGATTGGCCGAAAAAGTAGTGACAGTCGTGAAGACGGCTAGTTCGTTTTGCAAGAAATTTAGAGATTGGCTAGGTACGAAAGTACATCAAATGTTATCTGCAAATAAACAATCGAATTTATGAACCGAGCTTTGCAGGGCTGAAAGAATACGAGAGACATTCATTCTGACTGATGCCGTGCTCATGAACGGATCGTGCTCCAATTAATGTTAGGAGTTTTTTTTCTTTGGGGACTTGTAAGCATCTACTAGGGAATGGATATTGAGAGAACATCAAAATTGGAACTCTAAGTGTGACAGTGGAGCTTAAAATATTTCATGTGAACGAGTTGGAGGGACATTGAGGGCTTGGGCGAAGTTGTCAGTGATTGAACTGGAATGTTAGCAGCAAATAGTTTGTTGATCTGATGAACGGTAATTGAAGTGAGCTTCCGAGAAAAGAAGAGAGAAGATGGTGTCTGGACCTGACTACAGCGGCGTCGGAGATGGATGAAGATGGCCGAAAAAGCGCGCGAAGACATAAGGTTGGAACGGTCATGACAAACATTTAATTTTATATTGGGTAAAGTTAAACAATACCAAAAATGGTTATAAATTATTTAATAAATTTCCATGTTTTCGTGAAATGAATATATGATTTTTCATTGAGCCAATTCTAGCAATAAAGTAGCAAGATAGATAGAGATTTGCTTTTCAGATTCCTCGACCGAGTTTGTTTGAGTGAATATATGCAGTTTATTTCAATATCGTAATGTTAAACACCACAAATAGCATTTAGAACAGCGAATTGTTCTTTGTGAAGGTAAACAGCCATCGATGGGTTTCAAATATTGAACTGTACGCAAAAATTTTTTCCTTTACGCCTATAGAAACAATTACAGGCAATCTTTACTTATCGGTAGGGAACGGATTTTCATGTAATTACATGCTTTTCCAGGAACTAGACACCCGCATTCAATTACATTTTCTAGAGATTACAAGACATTCTAAATGAATTAGAACTATTGTTATTTCACATATTTTTATATATTTATATAATTATACCAAAACATATTTTTATATGTTTTGGTATAATTACGTATTTTTAGATATTTATCTATTAAGACACATTTCTTACATATTTCGCGACATTTTAATATATTTGTACGTCAAGACGGACCATTTCAGATGGGCATTTGCAATATTTGTTACGGAATTATCTTTCTTACAAATTAAATGCAATCCTGTTGCGCTTCTTATACCACCATATCTACGCCATGAATTGTCAAACTTACCCCTTCCCCCTCCGCTTACTGCGTACTTGCGAGTCTAGGATCAACAGATTTTTATGAACAAAAGTAATTTCAACCTCGTGTTTGCTCATGTTTCAAACAGCAAATTCGTTACTCGATCGAAAACTAAAAAATATTTTTTTACAGAAAATTGTCTTACCGCGTTGTTCAATTTGGAGGGTGGGATATATACCTTTTAACCACCTCTCCTGAGATCCATCACTCGCAACTCGGTATTACTATTCACTTATATACCGGCTCCGCGTAAACAAGGTAATATATACTATGAACATATATTTTATTTCGAATAAAATTCTTATATGTGGTGAAGCCTAGTGTACGAGTACAATAACTTCAGTAGAGATAGAACCTACTTTCAGCCATTCCAAATCCTTAACGTTCTATGGTCGGAAAATGCTTGTAGAGAACAATTTTAAACACAATAATGAATTTTTATTTTACATACTTTCTATTTCTTCTTACATTTTTGGGGAAAAATAAGTACATATATATGCACATATTTTGCATTTTTTATTACAATAAATTCCGTCCCCTACTTATCGGCAATCACTGAAATGAAAAAAAATTAAATAAAGACTTTTATGAACTTTATCACATTACATTTCCACTATGTGAAGTGATTCTTCTCAATCACTGCCAATCATCTCACTCCTACCATACATCTACCTCCTTTCTTTTTCCAAAACTCCATCCTTTCTGAGCCCATCTTCGGTACATGATGACGGGAAGTGCTTGACGGCTCCTGATTACCCCCTTTCCACTTCCAAAGTGGGTAGGGGAGCAAAGGAGGGGGACGGGTGCCTCGTCAACAGCAGTGCCCGCGCCGTGTTTAAGAGGCGAGGGGAAACGTCGGCCATTTACGAATCGATACAATTCATCCAGCGAGAGAGCACGCTACGCGCTTCAGCGATCGTCGGCCTCCGAGGGTGATCGAGATCATTATGGCTGCCAGGAGCGGATAATGAATTTATTAGCTTCTGTGCGGTCGCCCTAAATCAGGGTTCAATCGCCTGGTAAGTGTGGTAATCTCTTTTTGTGAAGCTGTCATGTACCTAATTGGGGTTATCCATGTTTTTTTTTCTTTTCAGGGTGATAATCATAACGGTTGGTTATGAACATGGAAGAAGAGAAAACAGAAGAGTCGAGGTTTCTTCGGTCTCGTGGATTGATTTCTGTCTTGGCAGAGAAGTATTTCGAAACGTAGTACCTACCGATAAGGTCATTCTTCGACTACTTCGCTGGTAGAAATAATGTATATTTCATTTAATTCCAAACTTGATCGCTTTTTGGAAAGGATCGCTTTTTGGAAAGGATCGCTTTAAGGAAAGTCTTACTTTTCCGCACTAAAATCAGACGAGCAGAGTGGACAGACAGAGAAGAGGAGAGTGAGGGTGTGCGTGGACGACAGACAGGGACGACGAGCAGGGAGAAGGGCGGGTAGGACGGGCGTGGGGGAGGACGGATGTGGAGGACGGCTGTAGAGGACGGGTGTGGACGATGAGCAGGGAGGACAGACCTCTCACAGAAAAATATTAAGTTCTCACATTCGCTTACGATTTATCTTCTTTGTCAATCTTTTAATTCCCCCATTTCATTATTCCACTGACAAAGTTATCAAATAAAATAGATTTTAAAAACAAAATGATAAAACGTTTAAAAGGGTAGATATAATATGGATTCTGCACACAAAACAATAAAATCATATAGTTACAACATGGAATTATAATGGATGATTCAGTTAAACTTCAAGTTTTTCGAGTTGCTTAATTAAACGAACCTTGCATGGAGTAGCAATCATTGGATGTTATAATTCTCAGAGTAGCAAAATCTAACTACCGCTAAGTGATTCATCAAACACACAAATGCGTGCATCTCGTGCTGCATCACGCACTCTCAGATGAGCCTCCCCTGATGAAGGCTCGTGAGCAAAAGCCGAAACCGCACAATCACGCGATCCTCTTGAGACCTCCATCAACAATTCGGGCGCAGAAATCCCCCGCAGGAGCTCACATGGGGACGGCGCATGCGGCACGCAGGAAGGCAATGCAGAAAATCGGACGATGGCAACGATAGTGCAGCCACATCTGGCCCGACATTCTAGACCCGCTATTTCAATCACTTTTTTTTCTTTCTTTCCACATTTATCTGGATTGACAAGATTGAGAAACTGTGTCTTCGCTTACTAATGTAGTTAATTTCATTTGTCTGATATTATTGAATAAAATCACCTTTAAAGTTAACTTCAAACATTTAACATTTTACGAGTAGCAAGAAATATCATAGAAATTACGAGTATAATAATGCACAATTTCTCAGACTTCTAAATTTTCTTCACAACTTTGGCATTGGGAGTTTTGTAGGGTTAAACTATTAGACCTATTTGTGAGTAGCTATTTGAATGCCATTATCTTTTTCAGGAAATCAGCCCAATTGTACTTACTGACACAAAGTTCTCATTTCTTCACCGTTAGGAACATTGTCCTCAAAGGGGTTATTTCGATCTGATACAATCTTAATATGCTCTTGTAAGAAATATCATGAACTCATATTTGCAAGCATTCTGAAAAGTTAAGGCTACACAATTGTCTTGCCTGTATCATTGTACATCGTTGTAACAATCAATTAAATCTAAATAGCATCTTCGTTTTTTACTTTCTCACATAACGAAGTTCTTCATAAGAAGAACAAAATATGTAATCGTGCGCCAGAAAACGGCGAATTCTTTTGTAGGTTTCATTACCTCCTCTGGGAGACTGATTTTAAAATAAAATCATGGCAGATTTTATATTACAAAAAATAAGTTTTTATAAAATATCATGTTCCTGGTGTAAAGTAAAAATATTCTTGACGAGAGCTCAGAACTGCTGTTATATGAACGCATGTTGGAAATGTGCTTTCGTCATTCATTACATTTCATCAACAGGAATATAATTTAACACGAAACACGGAAATTGCTCACTCACGACTCACACTGAGGGAGTCTTCCGATCCCCATCGTAAATGCAGAGGATGACAACATCGCACTCCTCTAAAATGGTTACAGCGAATAATGAAGGCTGCCGTTAATTGCGTTTGAATGAGGATTGATAACCGCACCGGAACCTCTCGTGGCTCCCGCGCACTCGGCGCCAGCCGACACTTGGCGCGCGAAGCGTGGGGCGGGGGTGGGGGCGGAGGGTGACGGAAGCGCGATGACTTCGCACATGCAGAGTGTGATTGATCCCCCGACGCATCGGGGAAATTAAAGCGCTTCGGACGCTCCGTCTCTGCGGCGGCGACGCGACGTTGCCGGACTCAGCGAAAATTTGGGAGTGTGTACGAGTATATATGGTACTTTAGGGACAGATTAATCTGCCTTTTGCCTAGCTAGCGGTGTTCCCAGGCCTCGGACCTGCAGGTCAGGGAGACGTGGCGAGCATGTGGGTAATCTCACCACCGTATCTAACTTTCTTGGGCCAGACTGCGCTTTCTTTCGTCACACAGCCAACTGAGGTGATTTGTATTAGAAAGCTACAGCCTTATGTTTGCCCCGAACAGAAATTGAACACGGGGCCGCCACACAGAAGTTAGCGCCACCATACGCCACTCAAGGGGCATAATTTGGGATGTGTCTGTGAAATTATATTTTTGACTCAAATGTATTGAGTGTAAATCCTATGCCTGGAATGTATACGAAAGAATATACTGGTTTAAAAACAAGAAAAGTTTAGTGTGTTTCAAACATTCACATGGATGATTTTTATAGTCATTATTGTTGTTATTATTATTATTATTGTTGTTGTTGTTGTTATTATTATTATTATTATTGTTGTTATTATTATTCTAATAGATGACACAATATATATATTCTTGTGTCACGTCTTATAACAGACCCATGCTCTTGAATGATTTCGTACATAACTAAGCTGAGGATTTTTACGCACTAAAACAGTAAAAATATGCCCTTAAAATTCCACAATATGCATTTAAGTAGGCACAAAATTTTCTAATATAGGAATTTAAATAGGCACAATCAATTCGCATACTCTTCTCGGAGATATCATCTGGCTAAACGACGATTCTAATCGCTCTGAAACAGCACTACTGTCCCTAACTGATTCTACACTGCTAACGAAGTACAAGATACCCGCCCAGTAATGGAAAAACATAAAATATAAAACAGAATTGTTGATATTTGTTCCACTTGTCTGCACTCTTGTAGATAAAATTGGAAGCTACATAGCTTTACATATTTTTATTAAATGAAGACGAATGTCTTATAATATTTATACAAGATGTTAGTTAATGCAGTTAAGATAGAGACATTTATACTAAATCGTCATGTATTAGACAAATGGACATCTATAGGCACTATAGGATATATGGCGTTCATTTTATCTCTTTCCGTTTTTACATAAAAACTTTTGGTGATGCGGGCGAAGTTACATTTTTTGTTCTATTCCCTGTGTTGGGTGAGGTAGAAATGTTAGTTTTCGGTAATATAGGAATGTAGGAAATGCGTAATGGGAATGTAGGTAGGAATATAATATTTCTTGGAGTAAAATTTGTTGGTAATAGGGTATACTAATGACCCAACCAGGAGCGTGCAAAAGTATAAATACATAAAAAATCATTTTCTGCAAAAAGGACATGCAGCTAAGACAAAAGCGTTCTACGCTTTTAAAAACAATTGAGAAATAGTGAATACACCACAATCAAGTGTCTTATAACTTACAACCAAGTATCATCGTAGAAGCAAGGATGGAGCAACGCTGAGAGTAGTTTTCGGGGTGAATCTAATCCGGATTCTTTGGTGAGGCATGTGACCGTGTTAGCCATGAGATTAGCCATGACTTTGCACAGAGATTCAAAAGCAAATAACATGCATTAAAATGAAAAAATAAACAATAGCCTAAGGTCAACAACAGGAGAAACGAGAACTCTTAAATGCAGGACTGAGTATTACAATTGTCTATTTATTGGGAAATACCGAACGTCATTTCTAATGTCATTACTATTTTTATTTGATTTGAATGTGTCACTACACCAAATGCATTAACTTTCAAAAACCTGTCACATACTAGTAAAGATCTTCCTAAATCAGGATTGACAAACTTCTGCTCGTCCGGGCAATCGCACGTACGTAGTACGCTCAGTCTCCCTACCCCAGTGGGCATCTTCCAATTCTCAGACATACGAACAAGGCGGAGGGCAGAGAGCACTCTGCCTTCTCTCCTTAGGCTTGTCCTCTCCTGTTTGTTGTATTTTTATTACTACATACTTTACTCATTGTTTTTCGAAAATAATTTTCTACAATGATGTATGTTTTTTGTAATAAGTCTGTGGATTAGGTTAATTTTACTTATTGGCAGTGGTTAGAGTTGAACCTCAAAGTACAGATCAGCTCCTGTAGCTTTTCTCTAATCAGTAGTCACCAGCGTTGTTCATCCATAGCGCGCGTCACGAGGAGCAATTGCTTTCTTTTTTAGGTTACTTTTTAACTACTACATCACACAGAGACTACTGTAATTACGATTGGTTTTTGAACTTTGGTGGTAACTGCAGAGGAACTCACATGCTGTGTATGGGCACACACAAACATTCAGGTCCCGGGCGGAATTCGAATTCGCGACCTTTCGGGCACGAGACAGCTACGGCCCTTCAGCCTTGCTATGGACCTCAGCTATGCAGGCCGACACCACTAGCGATATTTAATCCCTGTGTCTTTGCATATCTCGAGTTGGGAAGCACGCGATTACCCGGGCGTCTGTGCGGCGCCAACTTCCTGCCTAAACGTGCAAGAGCGATTGCTGCCCATGTCCTCTCATGTCTGAACACCATGCAGAAGATTCCAAAAATGTCACGTGTACGTCTAAGTATATTCTTGTTCGATGCCATACAACGTTAAAGAGAAATGGAAGGAAGTGAAAAGGGCAGGTAGAAAAAGGAGAATGTGTAGTGGTTTGATTCAGCTCACTTTATCCTTCTTTTTAAAATCTTGTCAGTTCAGAGTTTGGTTACTTCATCGTGTGTAAGAAATGTCAAGCTCACAATACTGCTACTCTTTGTGAAATCATGAGAATATTGATCATATTTAACCGTCGATTACTTATCACTGAAAATTTTTTTCTGTACTATGACTACATTGAACATAAACTATCTTCTTGGATCTATGAGGTAAAATAAATTTTGCAGGATGGTTAATAATTACGCCTAATATGCGTACAGGAGTAACAAGGCAAAGAAAAATGATGACTATATTATATTCGAATAGTTTCAATTATTCGATCTGGATGTCGCAGAAATAAAGATGGAGGTGCAAGTCTGGCTTTATCAGGTTAACACAGAACAGAAAGCAATCTCTACTGCCTATATTATTCCATGCCATACATAATTTTAATTATATCAGATCGGGCAAAAATTACTAGAAACAGACTACAATGCACGTGCTAATTACATAATGCATTATTACACAATACAATAGTTGCATAATGCAAAAATTACTTGAAATCCGATTACAATGCATATGCTACAGACACTTGCATTACACTATCGACCAATCAAAGCGCTTAATTAGGAGTGAAAGTAAATGATTACTTCCAACAATGGACTACAGGAAAAAATGCATATAATAATCACGTTACATGCCAGAATAAAATAAAATTCAAAGCGTCAGAAATTACAAAACTCAAAAAGTAAAAGTTGTTTTGTACAGTAAACAAACTGGGTGTATTCCTGTACGTATTAAAGGAAATCCCACGGCTGGAGTTCATCGCACTAGACTGTTTCCTGTAAGATATGACAACGCTGTTGGAGGAGTGGCGCCATCCAAGATCACGGAGGGAGGAGAAGTGTAAAAAGGAAGACGAGGAGTTTGAAAAGTGTAATGAATGAGACTGAGAAGGAAAAGGAGCGGCAGGAGAATGTGAAGGCGGGGAAGTGGGAGACGCAGGGCAGAAGGAATGGTGCAGGAGGAGTGGAATGAGGAAGAAGAGAAGGAGAAGTAAGAGAGGAAGAGGAATGGCAGGAGGCGCTAGGAGGGGAAGTTAAGAAGAAGATAAGGAGAAATGAGTTTGTAGAAGGAAATGTGTAAGCAGAAGAAGTAGTGGCATCAAGAGATGTAGGCGGAAGAGTGTGAGGTAAACGAGAAGCAGGGGAGAAGGAGAAACGGAGAAGGAGTTAGAAGAAGAGGAAGAGAAGAGAGAGGAGGAAGAGGATTGGCAGGAGTCGCAGACGGAGGAGCATGATGAGCGGGAGGAGAAGTTGGAGGAGGAAGGATGAAAGCAGAAGGAGTGATAATGGCAGGAGGAGGGGGAGGAGGAAAAGATGGTGGAGTGGAAAGAAGAAAGGGAGGAGGAGGAGAAAAGAGGAGGAAGAGGATTGTCTGGAGGCGCAATTGGTGGAGCAGTGCGGTAAGGGGGAGGAGAAGTTGGAGGAGGAAGGATGAAAGCAGAAGGAGTGATAATGGCAGGAGGAGGGGGAGGAGGAAAAGATGGTGGAGTGGAAAGAAGAAAGGGAGGAGGAGGAGAAAAGAGGAGGAAGAGGATTGTCTGGAGGCGCAATTGGTGGAGCAGTGCGGTAAGGGGGAGGAGAAGTTGGAGGAGGAAGGAGTGGTAGTGGCAGGAGATGCAGGAGTGGGAGGGAGGTGTGGGCCCGGCTGCGCGCGATGGGCGTTGATGGATGCGGACGCAAATCCGACGCGCGAGTCGACAACTGCCGGCACGCGACAAGCTGGCGGCGCGGCGCGCGCGCACGCCCCTCGCTTCGCGCCCGCGCATCCCCCCCCCCTCGCGGTGCGACTGCAAGTCACGCGCTGACGCGGCGGAAAGTTCGCGCGCGGCCCCATCACGCCCCGACGGACGAGGCGCCCACACCCGCGCCGCACAGTGGGGCCAAACCACACGAGACGTTCGGCGCTGTTCCTCCCATGGACCGGGAGAGGTGGCTCAGTGCATCAACTGATGTCACTGCCGTGCCTCTAACTGGGAGGCCCTAGGTTCGAGTCAAGATTTTCGACACTAGCTTTTCAGCTAGGTCGAATTCAGTCGCTGACTGGAGGAGAGTTCTAGCGGCCATTTGCTGTGATCGGTAGTTTTTCTTGGTTTCTCCGATTAATACCAGGCGAATGCCGGAACAGTGCCCTAACAAACGAGCCACAGACCGCGCATGATCTTTCGTACCACTTCCTTGACCTAACACACATGCCGGGAGTTCTGTCAAGGGTTTAGAGCTTGTCCCGGTTGAGGCGGTGCTACGCTTGTGGGAGATAACTAGTTGGGGAAAACCCCGCTAGTCGACCGTAGGTCGGCGCCGGATCTCGCCATCGAGCGGGGGAAGATCATCGCCACCATCCGATAAAAACATGCTCTAAACATACGGGACTAATGATCTCAGTAGTTGACACACCCGGAATCACTAACAATCAATCAATCAATCCTCCCATGGTTTCAAATGTTTGCTTAGGTTCAGATGGCAGACTCACTATATTTATCTAATTATTGGAAAATTCTTACATCTACGAAGCTAGCCTGATGTATCTCTCCTCGAAACATGGAGTCTATTTAATTTCAACTTCCACCATTATATTAATCAAAATTCCCAGTTACCATTTAATATCACAATTTACACGAGACCAAGCTAACAAACTTCCAACTAAACAATTCCTACAATAATCTATACTATAATCTACTCAAATATACCTACTATAATCTACAATAAAACCCAGCCTATGTTGAAAACTCGATCGCACCTCACTAACCGCTTACATGTGCACGCTACAAAATATTTCTAGAGAATGAATTCATGCCTCCTTCCTGACGACCACAACCCTCCAATGCTCTCTTCATACTTTCTGCACATCATGTGTCCGGGGCCGTGTCCATTTGTATAACGATCTGACATCAAGCATGGACTATTATTAACCCTTGTTGATGCGTTGTCCTAACAACGCGTGTTCTTTGACTGTGAATGATGCCATATTTCAATGCTAAATGTTGACTTTATCATTAAAAATTAATTCCCAGGTTCTTGGCTTATCACAACATCGAGAACAAAACATCGATCTTCACGAAACATCGGACTCAATGTATCCATGTTTGAAACATTGACGTTTTTATAGAAACATCGATGTTTTCGAAACATCGACATCGATGTCACATCTCTAATGGTAACCGCCCGGCAGCATCCCGCGATCAGCTTTTCTGTCACCGCCGCTTCCCACGTAATCCCCTTTCGCTGTACTTTACCTGAGAAGGAATAGCCCGACTGCGTACCGATTCGTTCATCCGATATTTCGGAAGGAGTAAGAAGTTTTCATTCATCAATATCGCACATGGATGCTCTTCCATCAGTTCAGTGAAAACCTCGAACTCAGGTAATCATAGCAGAATCTGCGGAATTGTGTTTGTTAAGTCAGCAAGGTAAGAAGATGCTCGTGATATGTGAATTCATGTGCTCCCTAAAAGAACCCGAAATTGTTTTTTGAAAACAGAAGTGGTCAATTATAATCAAGCGATATGATTGTAAACAGAGTACAGGAAACGTAGAAATCAATCCTCATACTACGAAGGAAAAGAGAACGGGATGCAGTGAGACTATGCCTTTTCCGGAAGAAACGGCTTACGAAAAGTTGACCTCAGGATGCAGACTCAAACGCCCGGCGGGATCGGTAACTTGTGGTGGGGTGGTAGAAGGGGGGAGGGGGGAGAGGGGCGAGGTGAAGGGTCGGGGAGGTGCTGAAGAAAGTTACGTGATTTCCTGTGGTCCCGTATCTCTAGCAACAACGTGATGGTTGCGACAGCATTAGGGCGGATAGATAGTGAGCGTGATAAGTTGGCGGGGACCATGTTGATGGCAGGGGATTGTGAAGGGTACAAATCTGTGTATGGAGCTGTCGGGGGGTAGAAGTGGTGAGTGGTGAAGTGGTGAGTTGGGGGAGTGGTGAAGCGGCAGGGATGATGAAGAAGCTGGAGGGGTGAAGCTATGGAAGTGGTGAGTCGGTTGGCGGGAGTAGTGGAAGCAGGGGGACGGACAGGGATATTCTGATGGTAGGGTCGGTGAGGGCTGAGGTAGAAGAGATGTGAGGTGGAGGGGCGGGCAGGTGCTGAAAAGAGTTACGTGATTTCGTGTGGTCCCGCATCTCTACGAACAACGTGATGGTGGTTGCGATAGGATGGGAAGATGGTGAGAGTGATAAGTTGGGGGCAGGGGGATCTGCAGGCGAATCTGTGAATGGAGGTCAGAATGGTGAAGTGGCGTGAGTAGTGAGGTGACAGGCAGGGACATGTAGATGTCAGGGTCGGTTGTGCAGTGAGGGGTGAGAGAGGTGAAGCGGAGGGGGAATGAGGTAGCGGGGGATGGCGGGTAGCGGGAGATGAGGTAGGGGGATGAGGTAGCGGGGGTTATGACGTTGCAAGAAGCTATCGGGAAGAGAGGTGAAGGGAGTGATGATGAGGCGGGGGTCGTCCGAGGCGGGCCCAGCGTTGTTACCGATTGAATTTTATGCACGCGTGTTTAAACAATTATCAATCAGGATCTTGTCATTTCAGCTCCTACTACTCAGCCATTATCCGCATCATCACAGCATAAGATGTCGCAAACAAGGTTTATTATTCGTTTTGATTTTTGGACCCGTGAAGGTGAAAGTAAATGATCTTGGCTGTCCGGGTGACGCCGCGTCGAAAGCTGTGTTGCCAACGTTTCAACTATCTTTCCGTACGAAATACGTACGAAAAAATTCGTACTAAATACGAAAAGATGATCGAAATGTTGGCAACACAGCCTTCGACGCGGCGTCACTCGGACAGCCAAGATCATTTACATGATTCTGGCCGCGGAAGCCTGCGACCCCGCGAAGATGAAATCCTCAAAGGGCTGTAGCTCGTAATTTGGGCGCGTATTTCTTCCTATACAGAGCAGAGTTATAAACTCAAGGGTAGGATGCTCCTGAAAAAAGGAAATTATAACACATGATATTTATGAATATCATTACACATAATTCAAGTAATCCCAGTCTGTCCGTCCGTCCACCCGTCCGTGCTTCCGCCATTCACCAATAGAGACAAATTTGTCTCGATGAGACTCGTCTCGGTCTCCTGGTGGGGAACTGATGATTTATCTTTGGGAGCATCCATAAGATTCTAAGAATGTTTTTCAAAAATACTTTTTTTGTGGTTTTCAGCGTGGATCAGCTGTATATCTAGCGGTGGTTGGCGGAACCTTGTGCTCCATTGCCATCGCCTCGGTCGACACCACATTCAGCTGTGATGACAGCTAAATGTGACGCCAATGAAACGGCCCATGGCCCCTAGGCGGTGAATGCGTAGGTATCTTCATTTTATGTCACCCGGACGCCCCTCTTACTTACTCTTCTTTAGTTACAAAATTATATTATAATATTTCTATATTTGTAGGAAAGAAGCTTGCATATGCACTTTTTTTAATGAGTCGCCTGATAAAACACAGAAAGAACGTACTCTTGAGAACAACTCATTTGTGAGCATTTGTATTAGATATCCCACACCGCATTCTGGATGGGAAGTGACCATAGCTCGAAGGAACATCCGACAAGAGTTGCGACCACACATTTTTTGTATGTTTTATTATTTAATTTTCATTCTTAATGATTGTTTTTTTACATACACTGCCTGAGGATAAAAGAGCCAGACAACCGCAAGTTTAAAGGCTTTTTTATTTACAACTTTCATTACTCACATTTTTAACAAATGAAAATATTGTTAAAAAGTTTAACGCATCGGTGAAACCATTCAGGTAGTACGTAACGTGACTCCCAAAATTTTCTCATAATATTTTGCAATTTTTCTCCCTTCTTGTTAATTTCCAATTAAAATAATATGAATTTTAATTCGATTTGTTTGATTTTCATTCATATTTTTAATTAAATGTACCATTGCAAAGTTTTTATAACATCTCAAATCAAACATAATTCATTGAAAAGCAGTTCAAATTATTTTCATTTCTGTTTTATCCCGAGTTTTTACAATACGCTTCACAGTTTTAATGAAATCTCAAACGTATAATGCCTGTTATACACGGTGATATTTTCTGTAATTTGTTTAATAAAAAGTTTCATGAATCGTAAATAATTTAAAATCTAACTGTTACACGGTGAAATTTGGAATATTTTTAATTGAATATGTCCTATTTTCATCAAATGATTTTACGCAACAATCAAACAGTATTTGGGAATGCTGTCGAAAGCAACGTTACTAGTGAAAGAATCCGGAAGCTCAAATATTTACGCCTTACTCTCTGAATATGAATCAGTGAAATTGTCGCTGATTCAATCAGTGAGAGCAAAGTCACTGATATCTTCAGTCGAAATATGTAGCTTTGCTGACAATCAGTGAATACGTGAACCTTTTCAAAATGACCGCCAGCATTTCATTGGTTGTCAGTTGGCCGCGCCACTATACCCAGAGAGTATACTAATGACTATGCCGACTGATCCAGTCATTCACGTGCTGTGTTGTGAATGTATGCAAAATCGCACGGCGGAGCCAGTGGAATAGAGGTTTCCTGCGAGGAAACTGACCTGTGTCTGAAGATTGTTTTAATTGCATTAGGTAAGTAGTTTTCGCTTTTCTGTGACTCGTCTTGTTGATAACTGTGAGACGTTTTATTTTATGAGCATTTGTCCATACTAAGAAATAGGTTATGAACACGTTGTTAATATCACGTATTTGTTTTTGTTATAAAATTGGAAACTTCTTATGTAACTTAAGAGTTTTAATGTAACTGTTTGGTGATACAGTGTGAAATATCTGACGTGCAATGGATAATTTCGTTTATGAAATTTGTAAAAAGTCCAAAATGCTCTCGATTACACCACAGCAGAGCCGGGCATGCCAGCAAACTAATAACTCATTCTTTGGTTTTTCCAATTTAGTTTGACACCAGTCCAGGAGTGGAGTTTTGAAGAAGTGTAAGAGAAAGTGCTGGAGCTAACTGGGGACTCTAACAATGTGAATATTTTGAAAGGTATTTTAATTTGCCAAAGACGGCTGTAATACTGATTTATTTTGATCAGTGTTCCTTGCTTTCCTTAGTCACTAAACACATTATATTTTACTCATTTACATGGCAAGGCTAGTTTGGCAGAGGAGTGGGAGTGCAGAAGGTACATCAAAGCCATTCCTGAGGTTCCCAATCCAGACCTCATAATAATTCTGCCAGTTAGTATGATCTTGTATGTAATCTGAAAATAAAGTAACCATTTTTTCCTTGCATAACTTCTTGACCTATCTTTTTTCTGTTTTAGGAGGGCTCTAATTTGCATCTGGAGGAATTGGAAAGGAGAAAAACCTTCAAGAAAAATGTCCAGCAATATTTGATATGGGTGAAAGGATAGAAAAACTATTCGTGTGTTGTTCAGGGTGATGGTTGGTTTTAACATCTGCCCTTTTTTTTTAATAATAATAATAATAATAATAATAATAATAAAAATAAAATATTCCTTCACCCATTGCAGCATTTGACTTACTGTTTAAATTAATATTTACAACAAATTTGGCATACTCAACATCATTAGCAATTTTTTTCATTTTTAGCAGTATATAATGATTATATCCTTCAAATATTTAATTTGAAATAAAAACTCATTTGGGTTTCTGTAAGAAACCTCCCCCCCTTCTGGGAAATGAACAATACTTTTGCAATTGTTCAATTATCATAACCTTCTACCATTGGAGTTAGTGTTGTTATATCATAGAAATTTGATTCTTTGGTTCTGTGTCCGGTATTGACTTCATAGATTGACTTTAAGATTTTCCCAATATTGAGGATGGCCCAATTCTCAATTCATCTAATTTCTTCCTATTCAGGTGATTTTCATGTTCTATGTACACAAGATCTCCCTTTTTAATTCAATTTGTCTCCTGTGTAGGTTGAATATTTTTTTGTTGTCATTATGAAGTTTTATTGTATTCTTGAGTGCTATTTTCCTCTCTCTTTCTAAATCTTCGGCTGTGCATTTTATTTTTAATTCATGCGGTAGGATATTTATGGTTTTACCCTCTATGTCTAGCAAGTATTTTGTTGAGAATTTTGTCACTATGCTCTGTCTCGTATTTCTCCACAGCTTTTTTCACAATAGTTGTCCATAGCAATAGCAGCCTCTTTGTTAGTTTCATTCATAATACATCTTATTTTATTCACTAAAGTCTGGTTTAATCTTTCATTGAGACCATTGGAGAAAGGCGCATCTATGGCAGTAAAAATCAATTTTATTTTTTTCTTTACTTTGAATTGTTTTAATTCTTTTGAATTTATTCCTGGATATTGATCCGTTTGTACCATCTGGACATAATGGTATTTTGTTACTTCCTCAGTTAGTTTTATGAAGTCATCAGCGTTTTGATTTTTTGATGTTAAAATATAAGCATATCTTGTGAAATGGTCGACCAGTAGGTGTAGGTATTTTTTTGTTGACCGGGATCCTCCATAACCTCCGATGTTATCTATAGAAACTATCTTGAATGGGTACATTGCTCAACGTAGGTGTGACATTAATCCAAGTTATGATTTTCTTCATGATTTATTCTTTAAGTAGATGTCAGAAGTTTCACAAATCTTCTCTATGTTTATGTTTATATTTTTCGCTGTAAAGAATGGTGTTACTTTATTTATCATCTGCGCTCTTCCCAGGTGACAATAAGTATTGTGTACATATTTTAGTAATATTTTACTAAATTCTTCTGATAATGAGAGTTTTTCTCTTCTTTGAAATTTTTATAATAAATTTAATTTTAGAATATTAGTTTTTTCTTATTGTTTTGTAGTTTTGTGCATCTTCTTCAACCCTTTTTTATGTCTTCTAATTTCACTAGGTCTACTATTTTTAATATGTCATCTGAATTTTCATCAGGCTCTAGAACTGGATGCCTGTTTAAACAGTCTGCCTCTTGGTTTAATTTTCTAGGATTATATTTAACTTTAAAATTGTATTGGGACAGATAGTATGTCAAATCACCCAGTTCTTAATCTGTTATTGCTTTTATATTTAAATTTTTTAAAGGTTTATGATTGGAGTGTACCAAAAATTCTCTTCCAAGTAACCAATGTTGCCAATATATCACAACCTTTTTTATTGCCAAGCACTTGAGGTAAATTGCTTTTTTTTTTTCCCTTTTGAGCTTCACTCACTTTTTCAAAAAATATGCGACTGGCTTATTATCCCCATTTTTGTCCTTGGTTTAGTACAGCTCCGATTTCTTTTATGCGTGCGTTCTTTTTCCAATTGTTCCATTCTGATTCTACTGTATTTTTCAAAATCATACTTGAGTACCAATCTGCGCTTGCATTGTCAAGGAAAAATTTTAGAATTTCTCTTCCACAAAACAGCGTTCACACTCTTTTTCAAACTCGTTTATCCATTGGCATGCGTTTGAGTTTCTTCCATTAAATATCTATCTATATATTTAAAAAATAAAGCATTCTGCCATGGCTTCGTTTGGAGCTTCTACTGAATTGATTGTAATATTTTTTCCTTTAAATGAAAGAATGTGATCCCTAGATGTGTTATCAGCGATTGTGTTGATTCACCAACATTTACGGTGTAAATTAATTAATCAAATCATTCTTTAATACTACGCTTATCAGTAGTCAATTGTTTTCTTCAAAAATGCTGTTTCAAAATCGATTATATGAAACGCTAGATGTGAGTCCAAGCTGCTTGATGTTATGTTTTGATTGTTGAGATATGTTTACAATTCGTCACGGTTTTGTTTCAGTGTAATAATTGCATTGTGGCTTTGACAGTTTGCATGTATTTGCTTTTGTGATGCATTTTTTAGAGAACATTCGGACAGTGGGTTTTGCTCAGTTGTACTGAAGTAGTGAAGTTGTTCACAGGTTATGTCGAATTCCGAATAGTTGTCCACGCGCCCCCAAAGAAGCAAACGTACACTGGACGCAGAGAATGAGAAAGTCAGCGCAGAAAATGTCAGTTTTGTTCTGCTTTGTACTTCCCATGCGAGAGAAATTCTGCAAACGTGTTTACTCTGTGTTGCTTAAATTGGAAAATAAGTTTACCTTCAAGCAATATGCCAGAAGTAATCAAATGACACATCAAAAAACTTTAGAAATAATATTGATGGACAACATAACCTCCAAATCAACATTGTAAATAAATAAACATTTTTATGTAAAATCTATTGATAATAATTAATTTAATTACAGCAATTCAATATCCGTCAGTATAATAGTGCTCTTTCTTTTGTGTCATATCGTGTATTATTGGAATATGTGGGCCATTTTGCATTGCCACCTGGTCATGGACCATACGTGTTCAAAATTTTGGGAACCACACATCACAGAATTTCTTCGTTATAACCCGAAGATCCAAACAATGCAACATATTGTGAACATTAGTCTGGGCACAGTATTTTACATTTATCTAAGATCTCACCGTCAAATTTTGACGGGTTCTCACTAGTATTAATAAAATCATTGACAATTTTTCTCAAATTGTTTACTTCAGATATTTGTTGCTTATCTTCTAAAACTTTCTTTGAAAGTTTCTCAATTGTTTCATCTGAGGTACTCGGGTAGATTTTTCAACTTTTTCCTCTGTAATCTCTTCTATGTAGTAGTTGTAAATTTGCAAATTTTCCTCTTCATCCAAATATACTTTTGATAGATTTTCTGATAAAGAAATCCAGACTTTGATGTCTCTTTTTTTAAAGTATTTCTTACCTTACCAAATATTTGTGTTGTAATTAGCTCCTTGTGAAGATTTGTGTTTTGGAGTTAATCTGGTAAGCCATTTAAAGTTTGTACCTCAAGTGAATTAATAGCTTAGAACTTGCTCTTCTTGACACATGCCATCATTCATCAATTGTATTCCTGTCTTAGAAATCAGTGGCCAGGTGCCTCCATTGCGGTGTCAGGTATCAGTCATTTGTTCAGTAGCATGGCAGATTCAAATTTTTAGGAAACGACACACAATAGTCTTTGTTTTCTTTATACACATATATATGTGTATATATACATGTGTATACATACATGTGTATACATATATATGTACATAGAAACAAAGGCATGCAGTGCTGTTAACATTTCCAATTTTAAGCTTGGCAATGCTGCCGAATTTAATTATGAAAATTATAATTAGCAGAGGAAGCTGATTAAGTTGCCCTAAAACTTGCCAAATACTTGTAATAATATCAAATGTTTATTTGTATTTTTACTTTAAAAAATTTGACATTTAATGTTCTCTATTTATTTTTATTGTAAAATTCACATAAAAATCCATTGAAATGTATTTATACACATTTAAATTATAAGAGGATTATAATTCTTTCACTACTTTCTTCCCAACTTTCTTTTCATAATTTGTTGTATTGTCACCAAAATGTAAATAATATGTACATAAAATAAAGAGTGTTAACTGCAGGCCAATTTTTCTCCGTAGCGAGTTTTGAAAAGTTCCTGAACATGGTTTTCTTCTGTTGTATGTTTTTCATTGGTTTAAATAAAGACTGTATTCACCTATCTCACTTAAAATGGCAGTATCTACGCAACGCGCCAGCTGTGTGGTTGCCCAACCAAAAAGCTCTATCTTCCCCGTGTTAAATCGAAGGACTAAGGAGTAAAAACAATAACTTCATTAATAGAACCAAGAGCGTGGTGCAATTCCTGACAAGGCAGCAGACACCGGAGAGAGCGCCATTTGGACGCCCTTTTGTTTCAAAATGATTTCATATACATCGCTATTGCTGCAATATCTTCAATAATGAATGTTTTAAAAGGAAAATGTATATTCCTAAGATACGAGATCTTTTTCATTTTCTTGGGGTTGTGCAACCTAAGCGCGAGCCGCCACTGCTGGGATAGCAATGCAATATTTCACTGATTCAAGCAGTGTAGTTTCACTGATTCAAGCAGTGAAGTTCATGATTCAAAAAGTGGTCCCGATTTTTCACTGATTCATTCCAGTTTCAGTTCACTGATTGTCGGTGATGATTTGCCGCTTCACCCACGCAAATCGCGGGGTGTTTATAGCATGTCCACTAATCAAAATCAGTAGCTTTTCCTTCGGAGATTCAAATTAGGAAAGTTCGACGCCTTTTTATTGCACAAGCATTTTATTGCTTCTGGGAAACTATGAGAGGAATTGTTGATTTGAGCCAGGACATCATCACTATACGCATGAAAATTCAATTTCACATTAGACAATTAAATTTCTGGATTTTTTAGAGCAGATTAATTTCACGAGTGAGTGAACGAGTCTTTTGTGTTTCCTGACTCGTCAGTTACTTCTGATCATTACGAGTGGACTCGTTAGTGCAGTACATCTTATAAGCGAGAGATAGCGTCATTGTCCACCTGGAACGTGTGATATGGCACCGACCTACACGTCGGTTGATTGAGTAATTACTTTTTTCGGGCGCGACAACAGCTATGATCATTATTCCCGTGGGTGTAGTGCATGTTTTTATCGCGGGTAATGACGATGTTTTCCCCCATTGGATGGCGACATACGGCGCTGACCTGCACTTCGGCTTGCTGATTTTTCCCAACCAGATATTTCCCAGTAACGGGACACGCCTCAGCTGGGACATGCTCTAAATTTTCGACTGGTTTCTCAACATATGTGGTAGTGTAGTGCATGTCGACTTGTATGGATTTTTCCCTCCAGGTATCCTTTCCAGCCAAGGCACCGCCACAACCGGAACAAGCTCTAAGCGCTTGACTTGTCACTGATCACATGTGATGGTGTAGTGCAAACAAGAATAAGTGAGTGTAAGGAAAGAGGATAAGGCAAAGACGAGGAAGGAAAACGTAATCAGAAGAAAATGTTTATAATTTATATATTTCTTGATTTTGCGAAAAGAAGTGAAAGTCACAAGACCGATAACACAATAAACATTATTTGTGATATCGAAAGTGTGATATCCAAATATTTGGAGTTCCACCTTCTTGTAAGAAAAAATAATATAAACAAGAAACGTTTTCTTGAAGTATAGATTCTCATCTTCAGCAAGAACTCCTTTGTTTGGATTGATGGTAACGGGGGGCGCACTGTGAAATCTTTAACAGACGCCAGTCGTTAATAGTCGATTTTGATTCGTCGGGGCGCTAGAGTGTGCGTGAAGCGTGAAGAGTGTGTACCTGTCGGATGAGCTGGCGCTCGGCGGGCAGTAGCTGCACGTGCAAGGAGGCGGGCGCCCACAGCCCCAGGGCGACGAGCGCCAGCGCCAGCGCCAGGTGCAGCGCGCCCAGCACTGCCAGCGCCGCGCACAGCCGCCGCCGCGCCGCCGCCGACAGTTCCACCTCCAGCGCCATCCGCCCCGCGCACTACACGAGGGCAAGGCAACAAGGATCTGCAATCATTTCTACGTCTGATTTTCTCTCTTTTCTCAATTCTGTTCCTGTTCACCGCTGCGGGCCTTGACCAACCAGCGGTGACCAGACTCTCGGCCTTGGGATAAGGGGTTCGTGTGGTTAGCATCAAGACATTCCTTCACAGTATTCTCTGGTCTTCGTAGGGTGGACTTTCTCATCGTCACACAGCAATAGATACTGGAACATTTGTAAGGAAAGCGTACAGGTATAATTTGCCTCGGCCGGGAATCGAACCGAGGGTTGCGCCGTGGAAAGCGAGCACGCTAACCAACGAGCCACTGATGGAGACTTTTTAATATCTGCTTTTTATAATTTACTACAGCAAGAATACATTTTTTTTATTGACATCATTTTTCAACATAGTCACCCTGCTGTTCAATGCATTTATCCATCGTTGCACAAGCTTTCCCATACACTCTAAAAAAAAAAGGGTTTTCGTTGTGCAGTAAGTCACGTATGCACTACTTCCTTCACCTGTTGTTCGGAACTGAATCGACGGCTTCTTAAAAAAAATTAAGTGGATCAAACAGATAGTAATGCGACGGGGCGAGATCGGGAGTTTACGCCGAATTCTCCAACACACGATTCTCGCACGATCGCACTTGTGCTCTTCATTGAGTTGTTTTAGAACCCATCTCGCACAGAGTTGTGAAAGTTAAGACTGTTATGCACACTTCATGCAGAGCCATGACTAATGTGCATATAGTTTTCCACTTCATCAACAGTACTCGTCTGTAATTCAGGATCAAGGCGCGCACTTGTTCAATATTGGCATCAGTTTCGGCTGTATCTGGTCGCCCTGTTCTTTCCTCTTCCTTCACCCTCGTTCGACCACTTTTGATCTGTTCAATTCACTGGCAAACACTTCGTTGTGCAAAACATTGTCCCCGTATTGTGCTGAAAATCTTCTATGAATTGCTGTTACTGGTGCACCTTTAGGCCACAAAAAAAGGATTTCGGAACGCTGTTATTTTTTGTGCAAACAGAGTGGCGCGGCCATCTTCACGTCGCAACAGCGCAAGATGGGCTGATCTGTTAAAGCAGACCACATGCGACACAACAGTCTCAGCAAGTGACTGGTGAGCACTCAAAGCCGTACAGTAGTACAAAGTCGACCTAAAAACAATTAAAGCAAAATTGCAAATAACAATTGACTTACCGAACTAAATGGGGGACGGACTTTCATACGTAATTTCGTTTCTACAGAAACAAGGGACCTTTTCCGTTATACGTATACCAGTTCACTAGACGAGAGATTCAGTTCCTTTCACACACACACACACACACACACACACACACACACACACACACAAATCATTCACATTAAAGGAATCGGTTCAATACAGTGTGAACAGATGAACGTTGTGACACCAATCAATCAACATTTACGCGGTTCATTTGAAAGTTAGTTTTACACAAAACAAACATAGTATTGTTACAATTTAATAGTAATTCTATTACTATATTACTAATACTAATGCTATTCTGGCCACTGCCAATCCTAAATCCCTGCTAACCTACAATTCGACTAATTGTATATTGGTAAATCGGAAGTTTATGGTGGTACCCTCTTCCTTTGATCCAGTGAACTGATTATTCGTATGTTCCACGCTAGATATATAATTTTATTGTGAACGCAATTTTATAACCAACGCATTTTGACACCAAGTTGTCTGCGACGTGCTAACGCACGTCGCTACTCGACGGATCCAACGTGCTACGTTCATGAGGCTACGCCTGCCGGTTCTCGCTCTCGCGACCTGGTTCACGCCTCCGCTCTCGCTCCGGCGCTCACGCTGTTTCATAAACGTCTCTCTCTTTTAAGAGAATTTATTTTGAAGGAAACACTCACTTTTAAGAGAATTTCTTTTAAAGGGTGTAGTAAATAAATAAACAAAAATAACTCACCTTTTGATTCGCATTATGTATTTTTGCGATGAATTGTGGGAATTGTTCATCTCGGTAGAAAAACAAACCAATTTAAAAGACTTACAGAGCGAAAAAACACAAATTCCACACCAAAAAACATGCAATTTCTCGCCGACACAATGAGAAAAACGTGTCATGAAACGTTTCCACGTTTGGTTAATACACAAACTAAGCGAACAACATGAGAAGTGCACAAAAAAAACACGTAAATAAATCAAAGTAGTCAGATATACTTTAATTAATTCATTTTTTCCATCGTTTTATTGCTTCTCCCAAAGTGGTAGGTAGCTATGTCAGTGATGTGCTTTCTTTGCATTAAAAATCTTCAATGTTATAAATCGTAAAATCAGTGGCAATATTGTGAAGTGATTTGCATTAAAAGAGTCTATGATGTTATAATTTGTAAAACCAGTGAAATATTGTGAAGTGATTAGTAATTGGAAAGTGCTAATTTAAATGTTTCTCAAAATAATATAAATGTTCCCCACCAAAAAAGAACCATTTCTAATAAACAAGGGAACCGAATATTTCGGCCAGTGAAAAGATCCGAAACAAGATATCTGCATTAATATTTTTTAAATTTTACAATCCATTCTGAATAAATTAGAATAATTTTAATTATACACATTTGTAAATATATTTTGGTAAAATTATACATTTTTACATATCTTACCTCTTGCTACATCATTCTTATATATTGTTACATTTTAATACATTTGTACATCGAAACAGAACATTCAGATGCACGTGTGCAATATATTTAGGGAATCATCTTTCTAACAAAGCAAACATATGCTACTGAGCTTCTATGATCACCGTATTTTCGCCATAAATGACCAAACTTAATACCCCTTTCTGCTTCTTGGAAACTACGTACTCGGAATCAAGTATGAGCGGGTGTTTGTGAAGCAGACGTAATTTGAACCAAGTTCATGTTTCAAACACCACGTTCGTAACTCGATCGAGAACTAACAACTTCCACCTCCATTGGTTTTCTAGTTTTGCATAACAATATTTTCTTAAGACATTTATCATGTTGCCAAATGTGTGAAATATTGCGCTTCTCCGATGTTAAACGGTATCCGAAAACTGTTTAAACATATCTTGAGTATGAATGGGAATTCTTTCTTTCCTGAAAAGTCGTGTTTGATGGAGAAAGGGCACTTTGGAAATAAGATCTTCAATGAAGTGATCCTGCACGAACAGTGGAAAATATCTACGATTATTATCACAAAAAGCTAGGAGCAATTTTAATGAGTAACTATAGAATGTACAAATGAAGACAAATAGAGGGCTCCAGATGTGATGTTAGAGGTGAATGTGCTGCAATGTCCGTCTGTGAGCAATGTCATTCTCACGCCCCTTTCATTAGACATCAACAAACTCATTAAACTGTGTGCTTTTAACTTTTTTTCCATTTTGAAGAAGAAAATAAGAATGCTGAGCTCTCAGAGTCTCATTAGAATCTGACGTTTGTTTTTGTAGCTCTTATCAAACCGAAAATAAACTAGATTAGCCATTATAATGAATCTACTTGAATGTAGAAGTCACTTCTTGCCTTCACACCTATTCTTCACTCTTTATTCCCTCAAATATTTGATGTATTTCACTTATTCTGAACTTTCAATATTTACTAAATGACTTCAAGGTCATATGGTGCTTTCAAGAGCACGGAAATATAATTTTTTTTTTTAAAAAAAAGTGTATTAATTCAGTAAAATTAAAGTTTTCACTACCGTACTTAAGTAGGTTTTGATATGTGGTTATGGTTCGTTTAAAGGATTCTACTTTTATATGATTTTATTGTGAAGACAAAGATCTTAATACAACGAACACTTGACGATATTTAGTGTGTTTTCCAATGTACATTCTCGAGAGCTTCTTAACCCCCTTGTCTTATTACTATTGAGTTATGCTTCAATACTTTCTCTATTTTTTTGTACTAATGGATACGGACGTTCATTTTAATTTCTTTTTCTTTAAACTCTTCTCCCCACAACTTGCTTTAAAGAACATGTGAGCAGAGGACGTAAATTAGGTTTTGTATAAAACATAATATTTTCTTATTATATCAGTGAAAATGACTATTGCATGTATTTGTCTTCAAATTTCAGCCTTATTCATGACTGGTAGTGAAAATGATAATCTGGATTGTATAGTTTTAAGAATCCAAATTTTTGAATATGACGACAATACTGTCACTGACAAGATATCACCCTACCTTATCCTCTTCAGCAGTCTGTACACGCGAACGTCACAGAGGTTTGGAATCCAAATTAGCCGCCTTGCTCTCAATTACATGCTCTCCTGCCTCTCATATGCTCATGAGTCTTTTGACTTAACCAAGAAATAGTACTAATAAGGTTTTCTAGGTTATGATGTCATTCGCAATAATTAACGTTTGCTTTATGCAAGTACTAATTTGTTGCATCGCAGGTGACACAAGAAAATCGATATGTGCGACATTTGCGACGTTCCATTTTTCATCGTGAATGATTTTCTAGAACACGGAGCAAAAATAGGATTTCTTTCTTTGCCATTGTTTGATTATATTTTTCACAAAATATGTCATAAAGACCGTGGTTTCACTTATAATGCAACAAAAAAGTGAAAGTTTAGAACCAAGGCAGATTTATTACATACAAGGAAATGACAAAGAATTGCTTTATACAATATCTTTGACTCGTGCTTCTGCGTAAGGTTGGTACTTGTGACTGCAGGAACACGCCCGTCCGCCATTACCCCCTCCCTTTGCGACAGCAGTGCTCTCTGCTGACTGTGTGGTGATTCTCTCACTATTCGTTATGATTTTCTCCCGGTTGGTTCTTCGTTGTGTGTTCGCGTGCAGTGGCGAGCACAAGTTTTGTTGATCTCGGCTAAAGATAGGGTTGTATCAATATGATTTGATTCCCTAGTCATTTCTTGCGTGCCGATCTTCATCCTGTCTCAATTGTCTGCCATGGATCCGAAGAACAAGCGGGTGTACAAAGTGGTGCTGACGGGAGGTGAGTGTGGCGGTGGCAGCGCAGCGGCGGCCGCGTGCTAATTCTGTAGCGTTTGGCAGCACATCGGCGTGGCCGCACCGTTCGCGGCGCGTGACGCTTCACGCTCGTCGTGTCGATGCTGTCACGCGGCCCAGTGGACGAGGGAGCGAGGTGCGCGCGTTCTATTATGTAACGTGCGAGCGCTGTCTCGTCGCGTGCCCGCCTGCCCGTGCGCCCGCCTGTAGGAGCTTGCACGGGGCCGCCGCGCACATTGTAGTAGGCCTTGTCAAGCGGACGGGCGGGCGGGCGGGCACGGACAGGCGGCCTTGGTACGCTTATCACGAAGTGCGAGAGGAGGCAGTGTTGTCCTAGTCCTTTCACACTCTTCCTCGTGCTGTTTATTATGAATGCTAGCGCTGACAACTTCGTCACGCGTGTAACCACCTGCGACCTCCCGCGCGTGCGTTTGTTTCAGGCCCGTGCGGTGGGAAGACCACGGGACAGTCCCGGCTGTGCACCTTTTTCGAAAACTTGGGATGGAAGGTGAGTGGGAACGTTGCCACTGCTGCATTCTGCGCTGTCGCGAAGCGAGGGGGCCACCGCGTGGTCGCGGCAACCTGCCGGGGCCCCCGCCCCCCTTCCCATGCGCGGAGCCCGCCGCCGCCTCCGTTGCCCTTGTCTGACTCCGCCCCGTGCGGGTGTGTGTTCGCGGATATCTATACGTGGAGCAGCGTATAAATACCTTGTAGCAGTATTAATAGCATGTGGCCGATAAGTGAGCGCGGGCGATTTTTGTCCGAGTGACAAGTGTTTGTGCGTCGTGGCGAACCAGAAAGCTGCCCCCAAGCGCGATTTGCCCTGCCCCGCGGCGCGTTCTGACCATCGCAAGCGGACCGCGCGAGAGGATGGCACTGTCTTCCTGGACGAAAAATTGATTGAAAGAAAATGCTACCAAGCGTTTTGAGTCTGCAATTTTTGATGCGTTTCTTGATTGCGTCTACTCCCATCTATGTGAACATTCCCGTCATCTTTCACTGTCAAATGGGCCAAACGAATAAAAATCTGGAATGTATTTGTTAATGTTGCTAACCCCTTTCCTACTTTTATAGCGGAAACTAAGCAGCAAAGAAATTCCCACGTATGGAAATCACTTCTAGTATTTACGATGCTGGATAGTTTTTCCATACATATTCGGTTTAAACTCCACATTTTGGGTAGTTTGACATTTCAATGTTTTATTACTTATTTTCATGTCTCAATGGTTTCATTTCATGTTACAAGCAACTTACTTCCAATTTAAAATAACAAATAAATGTGAATAATGTTAGGTAGTTGATAAAATGTTAAGTTATTTTGCTTACGTTCGTGTTTTGTCGAAATTACAGGAGGTTCATATTGCTGAATATAAAATATTGTCTCGTTAGTTTTTTCAAGAACAATCAACAATATATTCAATTTTTACCAGTGGCCAGCGATTGTAGAACTTAATCTGAACGTTCTCTAAGCAAATGAAAGTTACTGATAGTTCTGAAGTAGTGTGGTGGTATAGTTATCCTAAAAGACTTTGAACGAAAGTAAGAGTTGCTGACGACTTCTTAAGCCTTGTGTTCTATGCAACATGCTTCTTACGTGTTATCTTCAGAAATTATGCGACAAGTTTTGGGTCACAGAGAACCTATACAAAGAAAATGTCAAAGGCAAAATGTTGAGCGATATTTGCAACCACAAAAAAGTACAGTGTTCTTATAAACGCTGTTGGGTTTTAATGTAGACACGCCAAGAGGGATCCAAACTGTACGTTATTACATGTGATAGTTTTCCACTTCGCCACTTCGATGCAACGGCACCGCACGCACTGGCGTTGGTGCAGGTGTCAGAGCGGCGGCGGCGGCGGCGACGACGGCAGAGGGGGAGGAGCGTCGTTCATGAGGTCTGCAAAAAGGGTAGTTGTGTCAGAGGGGCACACTGGCACAAGGGCCATTGGATTTTATTAGGATTATTGTAGACACCCATTTTTTAGCCTTAATAAACGCTTTTGAAAAAATAAACAAAATGCGAAAATATTATTCATTCCCTAGATGGCTTTTAGATCGGTTTTAATAGGCAATATTTCGTCTTCAAGTTCTTTATTAGTAATCTTTCAGTTATTTATTAACTTCTATAAATTTGAATAATTCTCATAACTGATTTAATTAGCTTTAAAAATAATCAGATTAGTAAACATATACATACCAAAGTTTTGTGTTTTTTTTTTTTCAAGACTCGGAAAGTTCTGCAAAGCATGGGGACATTGGTGTTCATGAGCGCTGAATGGAACGTACCATTTAAACATACAAATGCTGCAAACAGGACAAAGCGATGTGTACTAATATATTCGACGAGAGAAAGAGTAGCTCACTGAGTAATAACAAGCTAAGTTGGTATACGCTGTTAAGAAGAAAATTGAGAAATGACAGTTTCCCGGTAAGGTTTTTCTATCTAGAATAAGAGAATGTACACAAGTCAGTTTCCCTCTTCTTTCGTGATCCAGTATTTTTTTGGCTACTTACTATCAGCAATAGGTATTTGATCCTCTTGGGGAACTAATTGGCCCGTACAACATCAGTAACGATTATACTTTCTTCTACTAATAAATTCTTACGCCGACAGAGAATGCTAATAGTCTTTGGTTTTCAGTTACCCAAATTACGACTAAGAAACAAAAATGCAAATGAAAGTGCTAGTTGGCACACTGATCTACAAACATTCCCTTGTCTGAGTAATGTGATGTCA
>BLKR01000464.1:305000-440000 GCA_011170035.1 Teleogryllus occipitalis | reverse complement strand
GTCAGATGCTTTGTTAACTTTTTGTTAATTCAGCCCTAAAGGGACAACGAATAGCTCCAAAAGATGCACCTTACTATGAAACTAGCAGTTGCAATTTCAGAGCACTATCGGCAGCGCTCTGCTTTCCAAGACGCCGACTTCACACTGCGACTTGTTCCCTCTCGGGTCATGAGGACAAAGAAGCGGCGGAGTAGAAGGGCTGCATAGTCATGTCGGAGGGGGATGGGGAAGAGGAGGAGTGAGGGAGCGGCACCCTAAAAAAATGTCTCCCCTGGGGGCCCGGGGGGCCGGACCGGTCGGCAGGTGCAGCCACTGGCCGAGGGGTGGGCGCTCGCAGGCTCCCGTGGAGAGGTGCCCTAGAAGCAGAGGAGCGCATTCTTCCGCCATTTGGCCTCCACATGAACTGTGCGGTAGTGGGGGTGAATTATCCATTATGCCTTCGTTTCTTATCATTTCTTAATTCCTGAAAAAAAACTCTACATCAATGTGGAGATTTTATGCTAATATATATATATATATATATATATATATATATATATATATATATATATATATATATATATATATATATATCTTAATTCCTGAATGTTGTTTGGTGGGACCATGGGGTGAAGGGATTTGAAGTGGCGGCGGCCGTTCAAGTTGCGCGACTGTATCTAGGGCCTCTGCCCGCGGCCCCTGAGGCGCGGTCAGAGGGGAGCAGTGTGCCGTCATTCGAGCGCGAACGGTCCACTGATTTTGCCGAACAGCGTCACACTTTCGTTTGCAATTTCCTTTGTACATGCGATATGTAAAGGACCCGAAGATTAAAACCGCTCGGTGAGAGCTGTTTGATGAGAGATGTTCGGCATGACAGGGGAAAGAGGGAGTGATATTTGTTCGCATTCACATTCCTCTTGAATTACTGAGATTTCGTTCATGTGTGGTAGAAACTATCACACTGAAACTTTTCACGTAATCTGAAATGTCCTGCCTTTCCTGCTTGTGTCCCTGTTGTGCTATGTCTTTATCTGGAGGTCTTCTCTGTTCATTAACAAAAGTTTTTCTACGTGCATGTTGAATGACTTAGTTAAGCCGTGCTCACCAGAACATTTCGGACATAGTCGGATCATTAGTGCTCTTTAGCGAGTGGTTGGAATATTCGGTCGTAATCTGCCGTGTTCGCCCGAATGCGGATCCACTCTGACCGTACCCTACTTTTGTTGTGTCCTACTACTTGTACTGTTGAGGGTGCAAAGCGCGCGGGCGAACACGGGGCTGGCCGTCGTTTGGGTGGACTCTCAGATTTCAGACTGAAGGGGTCAGCCGAATCACCTTACGAATCTAAAATGTAACAATACCGTTTTTGAACTTTTAACTTAGATTCAATTCATTCTAAGAAATTTGCTGCAGAAATGGGGATAAGTAGTTCCTCTTGAAATCTTCGTTCAGTTTTTTTTAAAATTTTTGTCTGTTCATTCATTAATCACGCGCATTATAATTCATTATAATGCGCATTCATAATATCCAATGCGAATTAATATATATGCGAATATGCGAATATATGCGAATTAAATATAATTCATTGCATAATAAATTAATAAATAATTCATTAATTTGGATAGATCAAAAATTAAACATACATTTTGAAGCCGGTTGACGAGGTTTTAAAAAATGGAGTTAATATAAATAAAATATCGTTTAAGTGTGTTTTATTTAGAAAGCTATTAGTTTTATATTTAAATTCATTATAAAAGTACTGTCTAATGTTTTATCAAAGTTCTTGAAAAATGCATGTTTGTCAATTTTTTTGCCTATCTAGATTTAGTCAAGCCAACTTTGTTACCTTTCCTAGTATCTTCACAAATGTTTCTCATTGTTAACTTTCGCGAACCTTAAATTTATCTCGTTCAACCATTCATACAGTGCCCCATGAACATGTTAGAACATTACCCTGTTTCTCTCCCAATGCCAGGCTGAACTAGATTTGTTCTTTTCCTCCATTTTCTGATAGCGGGTAACATGTTGGGTGCTGCCATTTAAAGTTACGAGGTGATTAAAATTTGTTTCGTAACTTTTGGTTATCTTGCATACTTTAAACACTTGGTGGAATAGTGCAGAGCATAATCGGCAAGTCGGGTAAACAATAGGAAAAGGAAAATGCCGTGAGTAAGAATTTACATTGCAGTGCTATTCTGAAGGACATTCATTTATATAAGCAATAATGACCGATGATTACGACTCCAAAAATATATCTTTCGATCCAGGAAATTGCTGAGGATTTCCTTTAGACCTGCATTTCGTTTTAGATCCCGTCATATCTCTGAGTAGTAAAACGTACTGTTCCTTAGCGACTGGGCAATTTTAAGCCGGTCTATTTGAGGAAGTGAGCAGGAACGTTCCTAGAACCGTTTCAGTTGTTTTGTCTTGGAAATACGTACGTACTCTTACTAAAACAATGATCTTTAGACTTTAAAACACTATTTGAATAGTTATTTTTTTAAATAATATCTTTACAAAAGAATGAAGCGGTTTTTTTTTCACAAAATCTTAAGGAAAATCGCATATCAAAATGAGTTTAATAAAATTTTCTTATTTTTCCTTGTAATTAAAATTTGAGAATTCTAAATATTGTTCTAGTTATGTACAAACGGCATAAGGTTTAGGATCTAAGCGGGAATTCCTGATTTTTGAAACGTCGTGGGAAGCTATCTGAATTTAAAAGTAGCTAAATTCAATTAATCGTAGATGCATTCATGACCTGTCGGCGTTGATAAGGAATTTCTAGAACGTATTATAATTCTTGTTATTTGCTTACTCCTGCATTAGCTGCAATGTTTTTCTGTTGTATGCAGTGAAAATGTTGAATTGTTCAGTTTGAAGTAGTTCGCTTCGAGAGGATGTTGACTTGGCTATCTATTAGGGCGTGAATAAATAAAGGCCTTTTATGCTGCGGTATGTACGCTCCCAAACATGAGGCCTTTCCAATTCCCTCGGGACAGCGCTCCTTACCAGAATCGACTTGACAGGGAGCGCTGCAGTGGTGAGAGATAAGCATTAGCACCGATTATACTGTTTTGTTCTTGTTCCTCGTTGTCTTAATTTTTGTTTAGATTTTTACTTATTGTATTGCGAAGACGGGTGTCTAGGGCTGGGACGTTTGGGAATGAGCTGATTGCTTCAAGCGTCGCTTTTTATTCAAATAAATTGAGGCGAAGAGGTTTGTTTTTAAGTTAAACGTATCTGAGTAAGCCGATTTAAATAGATTCGTATTTACCTTTATAAATATTTAGGGGTGTTCAAATAAAAAGTTATACTTCACCTCAATTGCTGAGGAAACAGGATGCAAGTGAATATTTAATTTTAATGATCTCCCGCAACGTGCGGTTCTGCATCTCTTCCGGACTGACACGCATTAGGCTCGCTGCAATAATTGTCGTTAATAATTTGATCTGCGACACTAATGGAAGATCAGTGTTGTTGCTAAAATTATTAATCCATCCAGTGCCTATCTTTCTCACGTTATTAATTTTATAGAAGATAAAAAAAATGCGCGTAGAAATTCAAAAGAACCAATAATTACCTTCCAACTTTATAACATCTGCTTTATTTGCAATTTGTTCTACTCGAAAATTCGGCAAATATAATTGTGCATACATTGTTGACCTGTACAAAAACAAACCAAGTCTGGTTCTTTCTAAATAATATTCTTTAAACAATTGTCCAAACAAAAAATACATTTAAAATAACACAAACACATACATTAGTACAAATACTGTGACAAAAATGAAAATAAATGGTATAATCTACAATGATAATTAATACACAATTTTATTTTTTATATCTTTGATGCAGATCAAGAGGATGTACTCTTTTCAGTCTTCTTGTCATTGTGCTGTTATTCAATACGTTGATGGCTAAATGATTAACATGCTTCTCGAGTATGTGTTGGTTTTTGACAGATTTAAGAGTGATTTCCTCTTTAACAGTGGTGATATGGAGATCCATGATTAGCCAAAGTACTTTAAATTTCGTATTTAAATACTTCGCCAAAATACTTAGTAAATAAGTATTTAAAATACATACTCAAAATATATTAGGTTTTGTATAGCTTAATACATATTTAAAGTACTTCAAATACCCAAAATACAATAAATACAATGATTTATTATTTTTTTATTGCAATAATTTATTGTAATTGTGAATTATTGTACAATAAAATACTAATTGACAGTCATAAATTTCTGAACAATAACTTAAAAGTGTAACTTCAATAAGCGGAATTTCCTTTTAAAGAGGCCAGTTTTTTCAAAAAAATCATCAGACAATAAACCGCTATTTGGCGAATGTATAAAATCCGCAAAGAAAAACGGTGGTTCAACTGGCACGGAAAGTAAACTAGTATTATAAGTAGAGCTCGGACATGTAGGCACTAAAAAGGTCGAAAATAGGTAGGCAAATACGTACATAAACTTAAAAATAGGCATTGTGGTTCAATAATATTAAAATTTATACATAATAGTACTACAGAAAAAGTGAACATAATTCTCTAAAAACTTAGCGAATTTCTCAGATTGTCAAAACATATTGCGGAATTAGATAATATTTCCTAACGGTTGACACGTGTTTAATTTTATATTTTGTTGGTTAAACTGAATAAATGTTGAATTTTCAAGTTTTGAAAATGGAATGTTTGCGGCATGGCAGAAGTCAGTGTTGAAAGTCTTTTTTGTCTTTTATCTTTTGACTGCACTTTCTGAAGTTTTGAATGGTTTTTCTCACTTTTTTCGCATTTTTTCACGAGTTGCAGTGTTTTTATGATGTAAGAAATATTTTTTTGCAGTTTGCCACATTTTCAGGCCACTGACAAAAAAGTACATTTCCAGTCCGCCATGAATCTTTTCCATAAATCCACTCTTTTAGCAATGCACTTCTTGAAACTTTCTTTTGGTATTGAAGCAAGTATGCTTAACAGGAACAGCAAATTTACTCATTTGACCTGCATCAAACTTAGAAAATAATACAAAATTATTGAAAACAACTTTGCCTATCTTGTGTAATTCAACCTTCTAAAAGCGAAAGGTGCTTGGAGCGCTATTTTTGAAGACAGCTGTGTTCTTGGTTAGGAATAGAAAGCTCACTAATCATTGCAAAGATCGGAAAGACGAGAGCAATTTCGTGTGTTCTGGAGCGCCCTGACGGGCTTCGGCGATGTAGATAAGGAAACCCGCACGGTGTCAAATTTTCATACGTCTCTTAGCTGTGTCCCTGCTCGACGCGTTACAGGCAAGAACACACAGGGCATAGAGCTTCTCGATGAAGGGAGAAAGTATGCGATTGTTACTTGTTTGGTAAAAAATTACCCATCGATGATTTCCCCAAAAAATATTGTAGAAAACAAAATATTGTGAACAAAAAATATTAAAAATGCGGAAAATTCAATATAGGCATTTATAGGCTCTTAACGCTCGATTAGGTAATTATCTCTAAAGTAGGCATTTATAGCCATTTTAAAACTCTCGCAAAAGCCATTTCTGAAGTAAACCTTGATAATGGGGTAGGTTGCGTAAAAATACATTCAAAGAAATAAACTGGCCAAAAAAGGCTTTGTCCGGACTCAAGTTTTCTGTCGTCGAATAATTGTACAGTGTTTTTAATGATTTAGATTTATAATTTTAAAATGAAGAGAATTTAAATTCAAAAGCTGAAAAGGGTTTTTATTATTGTTTCAATGATATTCATTCACTAGCTGAATCAGAAAACCTATCCTCTTTATCTTCATCTGTATGTGAAGTATTTCATTTTTTAAATACGCCTTTTAATACATTACGTATTTAAATACATTTTTGAAATACATGTCCAAAAAACTAAAATGTAGTGGAGATCTTTATGTATATTGGCGTTTGACACAAACAAGGGAACATTGCTTAATAATATGAGACATTCAGATTGAAATCATTTAGATTGTAAGCTGTTCCCCAGAGTTCAGTTCCATATGTCTGTAATGAGAAACCTTTTAATTTCTTAAGGCTTTAATAAGCTTAAAACATAAACATGTTTTACATCAAGTAACCAAGTGAACTAAATAAACAAAGTATCAATAGTAACAAAATCATCATTACATTCTCCCCTTCTTCATTTTAGAACATAATCGTCCAAATAAGACGGCGGCCTCGTTTTCCTAGATGATCTTCGGAGTCTGTCGTCTTTAACTTCAGAGATTTTAAAATTTTGAATTTTAGGTTCTTCTGGCGGATCATCTTGTGAGGGTTGTGGATTATTAGTAATCGGTACTTTGTCTTCAACATGCCATTCATTTGTTGGAGCAAGATGCCGAAGGTTTACGGTCGATTCTCGACCGTCAGGTGATTGAACGAGAGCATAGTTTTGATTTGTTTCTAGTAGAGTGACTTCTTCTACAAGCGGATCATTCTTACTTTGTCGGACTTGTTTGCTCATAAATACTTTACCTGGAGTTGTGAGCCACAAAGGTAGAGCTACACCTGAAGCTGATTTTCGTTTATGATGAAACATTCTTTCGTGAGGTGTAGCATTAGTAGATGTACAGAGTAGTGCTCGGATAGCATTTAAAGCATCTTGTAGCACTTTCTCCCATTGCGAAATCTTTAGTCCTTTAGATTTCAAAGCCAGAGTGAAAGCTTTCCATATTATACTATTATATCTCTCCACTTGACCATTTCCACATGGATTATATGGTGTTGTTCGACTGGTAGCTATACCATTGGAACGTAGGTAGTTTCTAAGTTCTTCGGATATGAAGGAAGAACCTCTATCCGAATGAATGTTGGCAGGATATCCGAAGATAGCAAAAACTTGTTTGAGAGCTTCAATAACCGAAGAAGTCAATAAATTGGGGCAGGGTATAGCAAAAGGAAACCTAGAGTATTCGTCTATTATCGGAAGGAGAAATTTATTGCGAGTTTCAGATGGTATTGGGCCTTTAAAGTCTATACTGAGACGTTCAAATGGTGATGTGGCTTTTATGAGAACACTGTGTTTGTAGTTAAAAATTCGAGGTTTGACTTCAGCGCATATACTACAAGATAGAGTAACCTTCCTCACTTCTTCAATCGTATAAGGGAGGTTTTGACATTTTTTTTACCCTGTGAGCCATTCGAGTAATTCCTGGGTGACAGAAAGAATCATGTAATGAAGCCAATCTCTCTAAGGTATGAATTGTACTACAAACTCGTGAAAATGCGTCAGCAGCCACATTTTCTTTTCCTGGGCGATAGATTGTCGTAGTTATACGCAGCAAGTTCCAAGCGCCATCGAATAAGTTTTTCATTCTTGATTTTTCCAGAGTGATTTGTGAAGTAAAACTTTGTTTTCTATACTTAAAAAATTATTGATAAGTCATTAGATCTTTTATGTCAGGCATGGCTTTCCCAATCCATTATATCAATGAGTGGCAGGTACGTCGTATATGTGCTATAGCAAACGATTAAATATAAATTACTGGAAATGGGGACATTTGCCAGAGAGATCTCACATGCGTGAAAATTTCCTGAAGGCAATTTTTGTAGTATATCACTTCGCAGGAACAATAAAATTTCTTAATTCCGAAGAGGTTCATTAATCCGAAAAAGATGGCTTCTGATAGGGTTTATCAGTTTCCTTATTTCGAAACTAATTAATTATTACTTATTGAGAAGTAGAATATTCATGTATTTCACGATATTACCCTGTTTGAACAGTGAAACGTCCATTAACAACAATGTTCATTATTTCTGTAAAACAAGTTGGGAATAAATATATTATTATTTATTATTATTATTATTATTATTATTATTATTATTTATTATTATTATTATTATTATTAAGCCATCGTCGATAGTTCCGCTGAAAAGTCATAAGAGGAGGTTCCTCACAAAACGATTCTTCATTAGTCAAGCAAATTAAGCGTAAAGGAAGAAATATGTATGAATGCCTTGAGAAACCCTTAATTTTGTGAACTCCGGTGTAGGATTTATATATAGTTCAGTTATTTCAGAAATATTTATTTATACGTAATAAAATTGGATGAAACAGTGAATTTTACGTTTAGGGACATTTTGCGCTTAATCACGCAAATTCTTGTTTCCGAAATAATGTAATTTTTTTACGTCAAATCATACAGATTTCACGAGAATGTGTCATTTTATGGGCGGAAAGTTCGTCTTCTCTTTAGCAATGAAGACAATATGGTTGCAGTGGCATTTTCTGTGGGTGTGCAAGTCGTGTGTCAACGTCCAAGGAAATAAAACAAATCATTTCTTTCATTTGAATTTATTTAATTCTTTTTATTTATTCGGTCTTCGTGCGATCGGCGTCGTAGATCGGCTCCAGTGCGTCCCTCCACATAGGCGGCAGCGATTGCGCGCGACGTCCCTCCACTCACGGCCAAGGCGTGCCAAGGCGTGGGCCTGCTGGAGAGCGAGCGGCCGTCATCGTGAGATTCTCCGTTGCGCCGATACTCATGAAATTAGTGTTATATTGTGATAAGAATAGTGAAAAAGGGGAAGAATAGTTTTAAATAATTCCTTTCCTTCCCTGTCGTATGAGGAAAAGAAACAAGTAATTGAGTATTTACTCAATTACTCATTAACGATCGTGTCGTAACCTGATAATTTCAGAATTTAATTTTTAAAACTAGAACCGAAGAATGGGAAAAGCGTCGAGCATGTCTTTTTAAATACTTTAACGGGTATTATTCCAATCTTTGCAATAGAAAATACAACATACTCATTGTTATTTTGCGACTATCTTTCCTTCGTTCTTACATTATAATTCAAAATAAATAAGGACTTTGTTTACATAATTCAAATTTACTCTAAATATATAAGCAAAAAGAGTAGTGTGGGGGTTAACACTTTACTTCAATGCAAACGCCCTAGGTCCAGACTGAGGAGACGCCAGTCTAGTTGCAGTATTGCAGTAGGACTCTAGCTGTTTACATCGAGGGAATCTCTTTCCTTTCTTACAGAAGGTGCCAACTTTCGTACCTTACTACCCCATGGAAAGGTTATTAAACAGGAAATTGGAAAGAAAATAGCCAACCGTGATGAGACTCCGAATATTTCTCCATAAGATCTCTGAAAGTAACGTAAAACAAAAATTACTACTTCCTTTGGCAAACGCAGAACGCATTTGAGTATCATGCCGACGTATAGTCACTCAATCAGCGGATCAGCAAAGATGGCGAACAGCAATAGAAACGGCAAATAGGTGCAAAATGTAAACCAACGCTTACCAGTGCGTGAATACCTTCTTTGATTGCTTGTTATCTTTAAAAAAAGTCCAACTTCTTTCCAAACACTGCTTACTTGCGTATACGAGTTTGCGTTCTCGCGCGTGTGATGTCGCTTGTCGAATTGCCTTGCGACTCATGGCACCCCTCAAATACCGTCAGGGAAACACTCTTGACAGCGTTCGGGTTCAAATCTCAGACAGGGTAAACATTTTCAGTATTTGTAAGAACAAAGGAGAATGCTTTGAACTCAATGGAAGAAAGACATTTTCATTAAAATTTACTTTATCAGTGATACTAGAAAATATATGCTAGTTTGTTTTATGACAACACGGATAATCGCCTAAATGTTTTAAAAGTTACAACGCCATGCCTGAAATTTGTAAAAGTACATTGCTTCCCAGATTCGATCCAATAGAGAAATAGCTCATAGTCTAAATCTTTCTTCACCTCTTGAAGTTATTACATCACGAAAATAAAAAGGACAACAGTGGCAAGGCCATTTACGGAGACTTGTAATACTCAATTAATCTGGGTTTCACAATGAAACTTAACAGTGTTATCCTTTTCAGCTGTTCAAATAATTTTAAAAAGCTAAAGATGTATTTCTGAGTTAACAAACAGATGGTGTCTAATGTAACGAAGTATTGAATACCGTCAAAAAGAAATACTTCCATTCACCAAATCAAAGTCACATTCGATTGAGGTGAGCATAGCCCCACTCACAGCCTTTCTCAAATTTTCTTGAGAGCAGAATGGTCGCCGACTTGGAATTGCCGGAATGCATGACCCGTTATCTCCGTTGAACCGACTCACCTCGCCCGCTGCTTATCGGTTGTGACTTTCGTCCGCATTAGTCTCGCAAGATTCGATTTCTTTGTTTTAAGATCTTTTTGATTCAAGAAAATTCCATCTTTCGGTTCAATCTCCGTACGTCTTATTTTCGAAGAATCGGAACTTCACTTCTAAGATATTTTTTTGAAATTCTGGGAATAAAATAATTCGTGAGTAGTTATGTCAGAAATTGGACTTCCTTTACAACAAATATTGTTGCATTTTGATTAATTTTTGAGATTGAATTCATGAACTATAAAGATTAAGTATTTGGAATATAAAGATATTAACGGAAATATTAATTTTGATTAAGGGCTCTGATTTTGATTCTGTACAATGTTTCCAATCTTCATTTTGAAAATGTTTATATAATTTTATTACTCTTCAAAACGTGAATTTCATATTCATGATGCGGTTTGTACACCTATTGTTCACATGTAGTAACACTCGTAACCACACTTATTACGCGTCTCCAGTCCCAAATTATTGGAGAGGAGACAATTCAGTAGACAAGGTATAGATCACTGAGGAGTCTCCTACAGTATACCCCATTGAAACACCCGCGAATTACAGTAAACACACTAATAATATCCTCCATTCGTTTTATTGAGGTCATTGAAATGTATACCCTTTCTGCCACCAGACGCGCGAATGTAATTGGTTTACATTGTTGAAGTGTACTCGCATTTTTGGCCTTTAACTGCTTATTTCGATTTCTGTATCCTTGACCCTCACTCTTATAAAAATAATAGTGTTTGTTTAGTGCTATTCTTATCAGAAGCCTGAAATGTTTAACAGGAACTTTATTGAGACGTGCGGTTGCCACAATTCATATCTATAAGACAAGAGTTGCGAAGAGAGCAACAGTTCCAAAAGTGGTAGATTTTCTTACCAAAACTTTTATCTTCTCTTACTGATAAAATCGAGAATACTTCCTTCGGAAGGCATGTTGTCCTATTTCAGCATGCCCTTCCATTCAGCACCTTATCCTAATTTCGAGACCATTTTGTGTCGACACGGAAACCAACATAAAAGCATTCCATTGTAAACTTTTCCCGATAATTACTAGGGTCTCGTTCACTTCTGTTAAAATGTCAGGAATACCACATTTACCGGGTAGTGTGTTGGGGGGGGGGGGGTACAATCACGGCTAGTAGCTGAAGAATGCAGGAAAAAGAGGGAGGAAAATGAAAGGCTGACCTATTAGCGGAAAACAGACCGACAAATTATACCGACTATTCCACTCATGAAATTTCAGCCAATAGCGTGCAAGAACTGGGACCTTACCAGCCCATTAGAGACGACTTTCCCATGCATATTTATCAGTTATTGATTATCAACCCCTAGGAAGTGATAAATTTTGCGCCTTGTTTTGTCTACAGATAGAGGTTATGTAATCGTCACTCAAGACATATCTCCAAATGAATGAGGAACACCATTCTTCAATTATTAATAAATTAAGACATAGTAGCGCTTCAAATTCAACATCGAACAACAATAAATGAACAAGCGAACAAAACACGTTTCCTTCGAATTTAAACTTTAAAGATTGTGTATTCAATAACTGTGTTTTCAATCGGTCTTAGTTTGTCTTATGTTTTTTGTTGTTTATAATTGCCCTTGTGTACATATTTCTGTTCGATGTAAAAGTGTTTGAATAAAACAATGTTAATTATTAATAGCACATTATATTTATGAAATTTCATTCGTGAAATAGTCTTAGTAAATTTCGCTTGTGGTTTGGAAATTGTATATAAATCCTCTCCTCGCTTCGCGAGTCGGGGATGTATCGACAATTTCCAAACCACTCGTGGAATTACCTTTGATAACGCACCTACATCAATCCAGGATCAAACCGCTCCCAATGAAGAATTTTCCTACAATAGTTTCCTTGTGTTAAATAGGACTTTTCTTTGAATTGAGACGTGTGAAGGCTGTTCGCCATGACTAGACGCCAAGACACCATAAACAGTCAAATGTTAAATATGTTTCATAGAATGTTCCGTTATAGAGAGTTATGTAAAAACGAAAAAGGTGAGAAAGAATGATCTAAAATCCCATCCAATCGAGGGCTATGGCTGTAAAATATAAGAAATTCGAAACTTTCATCTCTTGAAAGGGTTTGGCCGTAGATGTGCCTATCTTTAAAGCGGAATTAATGCAATTCTCAATTCACGTAGTGAATATTCGCTAGAAGGCGAGTTGAAATACCGAATCAGTCATTAATCATTCAATATTATAGTGATCATTTGGGGGCGGATTTTGATTACCTAAAACATCGCCAAAAATGGTCAATAAAATGCTCTTACAATGTTTTTAAAATCCCCTAAAAGCAAAGAAAAATGACGTACAAAATGTAATCAAAACCAGTTCGGGTGAACAACTCACGCTGTTGATACGTTACTGATGTAATCGAGGCTGCTTCAATTCGTTTAAGTGAACTCGGGTTGCAAATTTTCGGTTAGGACTGTTCATTACGAGGAAATCTGTCTCTAGTTATCCCGAAACAAGCTGAACCGACAATAGCACTGTTAGGCGTCACAGGATCTTAGATTACATACTCATTAAACATTACGGCTGACATTACAATTTCTGAGCGAAGAAATTGAATAGGCTACTCAGGATATCTCTGAAGAACTTTTGTTGCATCTCGTAAATATTATTTGAAGCAAGTACCATTAAAATATTAAATTAGGTGAAATCAGCGATAAATACATTAAGAATGACGGATAAAAGTAAAAAATGATTTAATAGATGAAATCGACGAAAAAGGTCATTTCCTTTTTTCATAACATAAAATTAATTTACGCATAAAATGATAGTTCTAAAGTGAAAAGGAACTTGTGGTGCTACAGCAGCACGTACTTTCTCGTGATTTTGTTAATATCTGTGTAATGTTATATGACAATTTCTATCTTACACCAACAACCATTTGAAAAAGTCGCAAGCAAAGAAAGCGTGAAAAATACGTTTATTTTTTAAATTCAAATGTTTAAACGAAAACAGCTTTCTGCCATTGAATTCAGTGAATTCACATCGTACATACACGTACCCAGGATGCACGATGCGTATTTTAACCGTAAATAAAATTATAGTTTATATTAATGCGAAAGAAAAGGCAGCTGTCAATATTGCCATCTGTTATCAGTGGGCCATTACAACAATGGGTTACAAGCAATATTACCCATAATTCGTAGGGGATACACATTTTTCCAATTAGCATTGTTGAGACCCCTAGCAAGAAAATGACAATAGTAAAATATGTTTTTATATTCATCAAAATTACTCTGTTTTTTCATACATTACTTTTCTTTCCCCCATCTTATTAAGCAAAGCGAAATCATCTAATCGTTTTCACATTTAACTCAATTAGATCAATAATTTAACTCAATTAGAGGACGCAATTTAAAATATATTTTAAATTTCTAAAATATTAATTTTAAAACTTAAACAAAAGCTCGAGAAAGAAATCAACAAAGAAATATGAAATTTTATAAAATTCTAACTTACGTAGCATCCAACTATTTATTTATTATTTATTTTTTAATTATTAATTTATTTGCCGTAAAAAATGGTTAAAAACTGTGTGACGTGCAATGCGGAGAAGTGAATTCTGTGCTGTCTGAAGTTTTAAAAATTCTGTGATCCCTACCCTGTGCCGTATACTACTTAAATTTTGAATACCGAAAAAATGAGCGTTTTTTGCGAGGATTGTTAACTAAAGTATTCGCTCCGATGTAATAAAATCTATTTTCAAGGGTAAATCAGTAGTATATTTGGGCTCGTATCCCTCATCGTGACCTTCGTCAAAAAGTAATACTTCCTGCTGCGACAACATGGAGAGCGATAATTTGAATAACTATATTTCCCACTGAATTCTAGAAGACGTGCACAGATAATGAAGTTACATTTATGTTCAGAAGCAAAATAAGGGGCCATTCAGCATTTGCTCAAAGCGTCGGGAAAACTGGGCGAAAAACCTGATCGAGATGGGGGTCAATGACCCAGAGGCTGCGGTACAGTATTTTGTTACGATTCTAGGTGGTGAATTAAAACTCTGGTATTATTTTAACAAAAACGTTTATTTTGTTTCTTAACACAATCACTGAAAACACTTGATAATTCTTTACACGTCACACTTCTCTTGATTATTTATTTACACTTTTCACTTCTCTTCCACAGTTCGATGCACTGGCCACGGTTCACGTCACTGAGCACAATCACTGCATTGCTATTCACCGCGATGTACACACTTCACAGCTCACTTCCACACTTCCACTTCAGACTTAAGACTCACTCGCGGTCGCCGGCCGCCGCGTATTTATACTCGGCGGGCGCCGTCGAGACATTTTCTGATCTTTACGATTAGCGCCAGAACTCTCTGGGACTAGCTAGTTCGAGTGCCGCCGGCCAGTGACGCAATTCACGCATACAGGTAGTTCGTGGTGGTGCCGGCAGATGACGCAATATTCGTTACAACGTGTTATAGTTTGTTTAGAATTGTACAGTCCAAATGGTAAATAATACATTAAATTACCATATATCACTGTTAAAATTAATGTTACTTTTCTTGTGATGTTCAATACAGTGTAATTGTATAGAAACAGTTAAGCAGCAGAAACGATTTCATTTGAATTCAACTTTTCTATCGAATTTAATTGTTTAAGGTCATCTGGCAAAGTGTTGTAAAATAATGTATATGTATTTTTGTAATGAGCTGTTGATACGGTCACGTGATGATGATTACTACGTCGCGTGTTATAGTAATAGACATCGGCATTTTCTGAAAATATATTCCCGCCCTTAAGCAAGTCATTTTTGACAAAAACCACTGATTCGTAAATCAAGAGACAAGGTAATGGTAAAATTTCTAAATTAATAAAGAGAGGCTTAAAAGAATCACGTGGGTGGGATTTGGTTATTTATTTGTACAATTCTTTTTTGTAATCTAAAAGTCTGGGAGCTATTAGATGTATTTCTCCAAAATATTATGCCGTATCTCAGGCGGGAATGAACATTCGCGAAATATACACAACGAACAGTATGAAGGCTAACTGTAATTGAAAGAATTCTGAACGCGTTGCATAATCAACGTAATTTTGTGTTGAATTCATTTAAAATGGACGTCCCATTTAAGGTTTGACTGATTTAAGAAACCTAAAAATGTTGTTGCCTTAACATCAGTCAATGGTACACCGTTCATTTTCAATGTAGTACAGAATTGTTTATTTGAAATGGAAAACTGCTTTGAAACTGTTTTCTTTCGTTTACTATTAATGTATTACGGAACCAATTTAAAATATCTGATATTGTACTATTTACGGTTTCTTTATTGCAAAGAATGTTTGTATCATTCGCAAAGAGAATGTTCTTCAGTTTCGAATCGTCGAGGGCATATCGTTTAGGTCTAGTAGGAAGAGAGTACGGCCTAAAATTGATCCCTGAGGGACTCTACGTGCAATTAGTCGAAAAGGTGTGTACGTAATGTTCCCTCATTCCAGTGAGGTATTTCTACACTCTGAGATCATTGTTTATGGTACGAACATAACCAATCTAGGGTAATACCACGGATTCTATATGAAGGTAATTTTGAAAGTTAAATGTTATGATCCATGACTTCAAAAGCATTTGAAAGATCTAAAAATAGTCCAGTAGGTGCTTCATTTTGATCCAATGATGAGGCGACATCTTTAAGAAAAGAAAATGTGACGTTTTCCGTAGATTTTGATTTTCTAAATCCATGTTGGCAATCTGAAAGATCGACGTGTTTACTGAGAAAGGTTTCTATTCGTACGAAAAAATATAATATTTTTGAAAAAAATGACAGAAGAGAAAAGGCGGATAATTTTTAATTTAATTTTTGTTGCCTTTTTTGAAGAGCGGCTTAATCGTAGCTGTTTTGAAAATTTCTGGGGAAGTGCCGGCGGATAATGATGCATAAAATATGTGAGTTGACGGGTGTATAATGGCAGGCATTCAGATCTTTAACAAACAATCCGGAAATGCATCTAATTCGGCCGAATATTTATTTTTTAGTTTACCGATTATTTTGAGAATTTCTTAGGAAGTTTCAGAAACGAACATAGTGTCTAAAATTTTTGGAGAAATGTCTGATATTGAATTTTGTGGCTGAAGACGCTTAGTGAGATCGGCAGCAATTCTCGAAAAGTATTGGTTAAAGAGACTAGCCACAGTTGCCAGGTCGTTCACATTTCTATCGCTACATTTTAAAACAACAGTCTCTACAAGGTATCTAGTTGGTTTGGTCGTATTTTTTATTATATTCCACATTGATTTTGTTTTGTTATTTGAGGTTGAATTATCCTGATCTTTTTTCATGATTTTAGCCTGTTATGACTTTTCGTAACAGTGATTTGTATTTTTTAAAGTAGAGGAGGAAATCTTGAGATTCGTTATGACGTTCAGAAATGAAAGAAAGAATTCGCTTGTCTTTACGAGATCCTAATCCTGTGTGTTATCCAAGAATTGCTTCTCCGTGAAATATTTAATTTTCTTTTTTGAAGAGGAAAGCAAGGGTTAAAATGAAATAAAAGCGTTGAAAAGAAGAATTATATTTATCGTTTGTATCAACAGTATTATAAACCGCGTCCCATGATTCCTGCATCAAGTAATCAATGAATAATTTTATTTAACTTTTGGTAAATATATAAGAGGTAAATACATAATCTTTCTTTCTCTCTCTCTCTCTTTCTTTCTTTCTCTCTTTCTTTCTCTCTCTCTCTTTCTTTCTTTCTCTCTCTCTCTTTCTTTCTTTCTCTCTCTCTTTCTTTCTTTCTCTCTCTCTCTTTCTTTCTCTCTCTTTCTTTCTTTCTCTCTCTCTCTCTTTCTTTCTCTCTCTTTCTTTCTTTCTCTCTTTCTTTCTTTCTCTCTCTCTTTCTTTCTTTCTCTCTCTCTGTCTTTCTTTCTTTCTTTCTTTCTCTCTCTCTGTCTTTCTTTCTTTCTTTCTCTCTCTCTGTCTTTCTTTCTTTCTTTCTCTCTCTCTGTCTTTCTTTCTTTCTTTTTCTCTCTCTGTCTCTTTCTTTCTTTCTTTTTCTCTCTCTGTCTCTTTCTTTCTTTCTTTTTCTCTCTCTGTCTCTTTCTTTCTTTCTTTCTCTCTCTCTGTCTCTTTCTTTCTTTCTCTCTCTCTCTGTCTCTTTCTTTCTCTTCTCTCTCTCTCCTCTCTCTTTCTTCTCTCCCTCTCTTTCTTTCTCTCTCTCTCTCCCTCTCTTTCTTTCTCTCTCTCTCCCTCTTTCTTTCTCTCTCTCTCCCTCTCACGAATGTTTTTCTGCTGCATCTGACTGTAGTTGCTATATATTTACTCCATTGTTACCTCGAATGCGTGGTCGTAGGTTGTAATGGGTGCTAGCAGTGACATGTTGTGAGGTAATTAGGGCATCAGGTGTAGATGAATTGGTAGTGGGAATGGGAGAAACGGGCGTATGTTCAGAGGAGGAGGTATAAGCGTTCGAAATATGTTGGGGGTGGAGAACGTAAGAAGGTGAAAGGGATGAGTATTTTGGCAGGAGATTGCTTATGACTGGAGTTGATGTATTGTGCAAGCTTGTTACCGACTGCATGTTACCGACTGTCCTAGAATTGAAAGGTTCCAAATCTGTGGGTTTAAAAAGGCAAATTCCACTTTGCTCCATAGTTCCACTTTACTCCACATTCCCCTACTCAGATTTTCGAGAAATTGTACATGACCTTAATTCAAAATTTATCTTTCATGAACAGATTTCATTAAGAAAAAACATCTTCAGAATTGTGGTTGTAGGAAGACGCCGAAAAAAAATTGCATTTTCACAATTTTCGAAAAATCAGTTTTCAACGAACATAAGACCTGCCCCATTTTCTTAAAGCGTCCTGCACACTATCCAGCAGCAAAATTTAATAAAAAACAATGGAGCAATTTTTTGAAGATATTGAAAATGCCCAGGGACTTTATGTAAATGCCCCTAAAATTCAACTATCGATTTCAAATTTAAGGAGCGGCGACATCAGCCAAATCTATTGGAAAATATCAATTTTGGAGACAATCTGACGAACGGTTTAGCCGCTAGCGTTGTTTACGGACCGACGGGCGTTTTGCCATCATTCGATGTTTCTCTAACAAGGACCCACAAAACATGGATTCTGGCTACACCACGTGTTATTTTTTTCCCTAAATTTAGCAGCTGGATTTATTCAGTTTTTCGTTATCATGGTTCTGTAATAAGAGTTTTACTGCTGAAAATTCGTCATTTTCTCGCTACATTACATAACTTTCTCTCTACTCCATAGCGAGAAAATAAGACACAACAGATGTGCAAGTCCATAACAACCAAAACGATTCCTTCCTGTACTAAGCACCTACAGGTTTTAAAAACTGTTCAGGGTGTTATAAATACCGATTAAATTAAGTAGACCAAGGTACGTGTTCATGCGAGTGTGAAGTCCAAGGTACGGTTCTTATGATTGAGTTTCTGCAAGTTTCGAAAAATGATCTCGCGCGATGTAGCCACGACCAGTAAAATGGAATGCGGTGAATGAGGAATGTTAAGCAACCTGAAGCCCGAGGGCTTGAATGAGATCTTGCGGCGTCAAGTGACATTCTACGCGAGTACCGTCTCTTGCTCCCTGCCTCTGCGCGTCACGCGAGGCCCGCGCGCTTCTTTCCTGCGAGATGGCTACCGCGAGCAGGAAGAGGTAATAAAGTATTTTTGACTCGAGGAGCAGAATTAGTTGTGTTAACCCCTACATGGAGCAAGAGTGCAGATTCCTTTAATTGGTTCTACGCAATGGAACAGGGCGGCGTAAGATTGAAATAAGTCACCAAAAATATTAAATATGAGAATATGTTTTCACTATAGTAATCACCTACATTTTTTAAAAAAAATCAGAGGTGTTATACATTTGAATGACAGAGGTACATTGTTAAAGAACTCGAGCTTTTCGCCCGGAGAGTTTTTTCCTGTTTAAAATTTCGGTTTTATCTCTTTTAATTTTGATACAAAAGAATAATATCCATTGCAGTGTTTCAAAACGGTCATTTTTAAAATGTTGTGTGTCGCATACATGGTTCTCTTAGGTAGCGGAAGTAGAGGAGATCATGTGAAGACATCGCATATTCATGTTTTTGGTAAACGGGTGACTGGAAAGCGGCAGAGATTTGTTAATTGTCCGCGAGCATTTAGAGAGACATGTTCTTTAGTAATCATATCATCCCTTGCTATGTAAGAAGCGTACTCATGAATTGAACAAAAATACTTAATCGAGGTTGTAGTTTTTATTTTCACGTTGGTCAGATTGGCCGAGAATTCCAACAGAATACAAATACGGGATAGTGAAGATAAGGATAATTAGATAAGTCAACCAACTTGTTAAACATTGGATGTACCGGTCATTCTGTAGCGAAAGATATTGCTTGTACCCGTGCTTTTTAGCACGGATGATCGGCGAGGTAATGGCAAATATAGAAGCGTGGATAGCCATGAAGGCAAAGGAATGCGCATAATCCCGAGGTAACTCGCGAAGAGATTCATCCGCACAATTTCTACGTGAAGGGGCCGACATTTAAACTTCGATGACATACTAATCATCGGGACCCCACTCTGCGGGTCGCCTAAATTTAGAGGAACATGTTAACGTTGAAAGGCATTACTTCATGATGATTATACGTCGATGAACTTGATGCATCATGATCACGAAGAAAATTATGAGGGTCTTGAAAACATACTTTTTAGAGCAAGTTTCTCGTATTTGTAAATCATGACTAAAACACTCGAAAATGCACTTTTCTCTTTTAGCGTAATCTTATCACTGAACATAAGTTTCATTATGTTGGCTCTATTAATAACATCAACTAGAGCTCCCTGAATATTGGAAACACTTGCCCCCGGAGTGGAACGATGAGATAAAATGTTCGCACTCATAAAACGAATATGTTTATGTATATATATTGCATTCTGTGACCACTTAAATTCGTTCTAATTAATTAAAAGAAGGAATATTAAGTTATACAGTGAAGTGAGGTGTCGTGCAGTGTAGAGCAGGGAAATAATTAAGGAAATGTTAAGGTATGTTAAGGTAGGTCCTCATTCAACTAGCGGTTTTTCCTTTTCATTTTAAAGAACTCATGTAATGTTACTTTACATAGAAAATACGATGAAACCTATTACTTCTGAAACGAAGGAATGCATGCCATAAACATTGGCGGATTCAGAAGGGCCATGTCCCGCCCCCCAGGCCTAGAGTTTTCGTTTACCTTCCTTTATTTGGCAAAATTGATATAAATATTTATTATGTTCGAATTGTGTAATTATTTAAACATTAATATTGTAGAGTATCATATCTATAGCACATAAAAATATACAATATAATAACAATTAATTTTATTATTTTGCAAAAATCTACGAAGCCCTGCCCCTGGCCTTAAATCAGCTGCCAGGACTCATTAGCAACGTCATATCTGCATTCGCCGACAGAGTATTTTCAATACTCTCTTGTCAGTAGCCGAATTCATCCCCTTCTGGAAGAAAGTTCTAGCGGCCGGCTACTATGATGGGTAGTTTTCCTTCAATCTATTTGTGGTTTCTCCAATCAATACTAGTAAAATATTGGAGCAGTAGCTTAACAAAAGGGCGATGGACTGCACACGGTCTTTCCTTCCATCTTTTTCCTCCCTTTCTCCTCACACACTTTACGACTTACTCTTGCATGCACTATACTACTCCTCTTGCCGGGGACCGGTCGGGAGCTTGATGTTTCTACCGAGGGGGGCGGTTCTCTGCGGGTGAGGGGGTTGATGGGAAATGTCTGCAAACTAACGTGTAGGTCGGCGCCTGATGTCACATAGCAGCGGAGGAACGCCGATACATTCCTGGGATATAACTTGAACTACTCTTTACAATACTTATGCCCTTGGTAGTAATGGCAACTGCAATCAATACTTACTTATTCGCTTCTGGCTTAATAAATCTCGTCCTAGTCTTAAATCTTCGAAATTGAATATTGAAATGATTTGGAGAAACTGCAGCAGTTTAGGTTCTGTACTCTTTCCTTTCCCACGCTCTGTGGCGATGATGGGTGATTGGCTGTGAAGGGGCCCGGCGCTTTTTGTTATCGAGTTGCTCCGTGTGAAAGCGCCGTAATGTTAATGTTAATTTAAAAGAAAACTGCAGGAGTTAAGCGAGTTTCAAAGCGGCTTTATTGCGGTGGGCGCGGGGGTGGAGCGGTGGGCGGTGCTGGCTCCCTGGCTGCCCACGCTCCGCCCTCGTGTCCCGGCGACGCGCAGTTGGTGGTACATGTTGTGTGTTGTGTGTTGCAGCGGCGGCATCAAGTTCTCGGACCTGTCGGCGGACGAAGGTGAGCTGCGGCCCGCGCCTAGCGGCTGCGCGCGCGCCCGCCGCCCCGCCCGCAGTTATCCTCCCTCTCCTCCCGGCGCCGCCTCTCGTCCTCGAACTGGGGATGCGACATCCATGTTCTATCATTCAGTTCAATGAAACAAATCAATACATTCTTATTAATAATACATACCCCGAAAACATCCATGATCATCATCATCGATGCTTTTAAAGTAGGTTTCCTTAAATCTATCATTAGTGTTCGTGCGGGGGAGAATTGAATTCGACAGTTTCCGTGCTTATTAATTTCTAATTAAGGTTTAACTGACCGAAGTAAAAATAATTAACAAATCCGAATCTGAAGCCCGAACGCTCGAGGTCATCTCAAGAGGTCAGCAGTTTCTCAGTTCGTCGTATGGGGGAGGGGGAGGAGGATGCCCTGCCCCTACCGCGCTTGCGATGGCTGCCTCTCCGCGTGCGAAATACGAGGAAAGGAAGTACCAGGGCATCGGAGTCATTTCTCGGGTGAAAGATAGTCTGCTCAATGAAGGTAGTACAAAACAGTGTGCGCTTCTTTCGCACATATGAATTGGCATCAGTTATTTCAGATCTTAACTTACCCAAAATTGTTATGGGACTTTTCATTTCACTAACAAAACATCGACAAGGTCAAAACATCAACGCAAAACATTTACGTTGAAAACATCAGCATTAATAAATTGATGTTTCTGTAAAATCATCGACATCGATGTCGCATCCTACCTCGACGTGCAGCGCGACGCAACGGAGGCGCTCGAAACGCAAGAGAGTCAAGGCGCTCTCTTAAGAGCATCAAGGATTTAAAATGGTGGACATAAATATAAAGAGAGGATGGTTCATTGGTAAAACAAACATTAAGGATTTAAGATTGTTGGTAAAAATATGTTGCTGCCTACCGGACGCCCTAGGTAGTGATGCGAACATTTCGGTCCATGACCCTGAAGAAGGTCATAGTATGATAGTCGAAATGTTGACATCATTGCCTAGAACGCGGCGATACCTGCGTCAAAGTGTTCGACTCCGGCGACGGATTCCTTCATCAGCAAAATAGTATTGTCGTTTTTTAGATGTTCTCAAACTATGCAATCTTTCCGCCGTTTTTATTTATGTCTTCTATTTTGTTAATATTAAGAGAAACATTGTGAACAACAGTAAAAATGTCCAGATTATTTTAATAACTGACCACTCGCGTCGAGCGCCTCATGAAGTGTGGCTGCATAGTTGTAGTTATTATAGTGGTATTTTAATATGGCATGAAAATGAAATGAGGCGCTGTATTGACACCTCCTCTCTTCAAGATCTGTGTTGACTTTTAAATGAATTTTCTAGCATTCTTCTGAAACTGCATCTAGCTGTTGGTGGGAAGATGGACTGGAGTCTGGGAAAATCACAGTTTTTGATTTGATATGTCTGGAATGAACTAAGTTTGGTCTTTTTTAAGCTTTACAGGATTTTGCTGGTATATATTATCTTGTGGTTAAGCTTGATCTTTTTATAGTTGCATCGCTGTTCTGCGTTAGCCGTGTGCGAAAAATCGATAGCAGAACGAAAGAGAAGCGTGTAATATTTTTATATCTGGGATTGTGAGAGTTCAGTAAGGAAAAAAATGTTTTCAACAGTCTTCACGTCCTTCTGTTAAACATCATTCATTAAAAACTCCTCTTTTGTCAGCGGGAACGATCGTCTCGAAGGGCAAGCGATCGTATAGCACGTCCAACATGCCTGTTGAGAGTTTAGATTTTTTGTTTGCAATCATTTATTGTCATCTCTACCATTTAAAGATTGATATCCACATGACGAAATTTCGCAAGATCACCTACTTTCTCAAAACCTTAGAGAAAGTCCAACTGCGATTGTTTGCGAAGATATTTTGAGCCTGCTCAAATGTTATATTAGTGTCAACATCTAAGAGTCATTTTTGACCGGTATGCATATTTTTGGTCAAACCTGCCTCTGTGAAATCAGCACTGAGTAGAGATTGAAAAGGAGACAAGAGAGCGAGCATCCCTGCCACACTCTTTGTCTTCGGGCAATTATGGCGATAAGATCTCCTTCAATATACACAATCGCTCTTTCTTTCCCACACAAAACAGATTTTATAGTTAGAAGTGGCAATATGCCAAGGTAGATAATTGTGCTGTTTTTGTCTCTAAACGGCATTACTTGTATGTTGTTTCTACTGGTAATTATTTTTCCTTTAATGTGAATAATATAAGTAACTTCGAGAGTGTTGTAACCAGAATCATAATTTTCTTTGTCGCGGGTACAAGAGTGCGTACTCACGGAAATTTTGTACAGTTGATTATTTAAAGAATAGTTTAAATTGTAAATGAAGGTGTGAAAACTTATATCAAATTCATTATTGTATTTACTTTTTAGATTAGAAATGTGTAGTAGAGTAAACAGTAAGATTATAAAAAATCATTAATAATGTGAGAAATTTGAAGTTGTCATTTTGAAACAGGAGAAATAAAGAAAGATATCGGATATTAGTAGAAGTTTTAGCTTGTGTACATGAAGCTATTTACACATTTTTATAGGCAAATATATGATCTAAAATATTAAGAGAGTTGTAATTAAAGTAAAAATGTTACCATAGATGTAAACAAATGTGAAAAAGTGTGTGGAAAGCGCCCAGATACTGCGACAATCATGTTATTACTATGTTGGACTTTAAGCAGTTGTGTTGAATGAAATGTGTGCGTTAAGAATTATTCCGCAACATTTTACATAGGTAGATAATAGATACTAGATACTTTTTCTTTTTCAGTTGGGTAACCTTATTGTAGAATGCAGAATGTGGAATACCTAATCACATGATACTGCAGAATCTATATTATCTAATTAATAGATTGCGATACAACATTAGTTGTATCCCTAACGGTGCAATTATTTCTGTTTTTCAGACATGTTAATGCAGGATACTGCTTGTGCAATGTTACGAAAATCTGTGTAATTCTAAATTTTGGCGATGAATCCGTTTACGTTTACTTGAATTACCTCCATGCGTGCTTCGCTCTCTTATTTGTACGGAATGAAAACATGTCTGCACGTATGATTACACCTGTAAGATATCGCGGGATCAGCCAAGTGCACGCGCCAGCTTCCTGTGGCGTGCGCGAACGCGAGTGGAAGGGGAGATGGAGGGGGGGGGGGGAAGGAGCGAGCGGAGCCAGCAGGAGGTGAGGTAAGCGTCCTGCTGCGATAAGCAATCGCAGATGGCGCAGCCGCTGCGCGCGCGGCGCTCGTGGCTGCGCCCGCACCGGCCTGCTGCAGCAGAACCCTCTATGCGACATCCAATCACTCTCTTTTCCCCCCTTGGAATTTTCGACGCCGACCCGTGCGGATTGTTGAAGCGCGTCAATACAATGTAGTGTGTATTAAATGTATGTATATCAATATATACACAATCGATATACTAAATGCAACTACAATATAGTATGGTTATACTCCTTTATTTGCGTTTTTATTCGTTTGTATCATTCCTCTGGTTATCCAGACTCTCGCCAAAATCCCGCATGAGTGACACGTTCTTAGAGGTTTTATTGCATTAACTGCGAGCGCTCGCGAGTGTCCTTGTCGGTTGCTTGATGCAGCATATGCAGAAAATGTGAAGAATGTTCTTGTGATAATTTGAATATCTTATTCTTCTCAAATGTTTCTTCCAAGACTAGTAGGTTGCTAGGATGTCATCTCTTCTGATCGCCTTTGTGCGATTTCGCGTATTCTGTTGTTTTTTATATCCCATTCACAAGATGCATTATTAATGTTTCTTAATGGAATACATGTGCGGATTGAAGTAGATTCTTGTATTAATGTAATTTAAAATTCTAACATACTTCGTATTCGAATTCTTCTTGCGAGGCGTTGCTTGTTTTCTTTCAAGTTAAGTGCGATTAAATGTTCTCCTTGGTAAAATAATATATATCTACTGTAATAGAGATTTCTTTTGTTGTTAGTTCTCGATCTCCTGTTCTATTATAATTTCATAAATTTAAAGTTTCTTTATTGCTGTGGATTCGTCATTTCATAATTCCCTAATATCATTAGAGGAGGTTTACCTAATAAATAATCGCCTGAAGTTTGGAGAAATATCTCCACAAGGAATTAATAAAATATTGGAAAAAGTATGTGTAGAGGATTCTTTTATACAACTCGGTTTGGTCCATGTTTTATTAATGGTGGTCCTAAATACTGATATTTTTTTCGTGGGATGAAACATTAAGAAAATATTTTTAAAATTTTGTGTGGTAATTAAATCATTTGTGTAGATATGTGTGAAAAAAGATTGTTAAAGGACTTCAAAATGTATTTTTCATTCGGCAATAAATCATTCAAACTAAAAATTACGACTAGAACCCGGAAATTCTGGCCTTCATTTTCACTAAAATAGGCTTGCAGAAAGGCTTTTATTTTAGCTAAAGTAAGGATGCAGAGGGTAATGTAAAAATTGCAAAACCACATTTAAAACGAATTGATGTAAAAATATTAATAATTAAAACTATTCACATTTTTATTCTAACTCTAAAATCTGCATTAACACTCGATGCGTAGGGAAACTATATTTTCTTTGTAATCTTAGTCCACATGACTATCCTAGGGCTAGGAGTTTGTTTTACTTGTGCCGTTGTCTCTTCGAAGTGCTATTGTGGATCCCCTTTAGAATCTTGAAATGGCATCAGTGAAAACGAAATTATATTTTTCGTTCTTCGTATTTCTGTAAGCGCCAGCACTGAGAAGGATATATCGTATACCGTCTGATACGAACTGTCCTCAAAAGGGATCGGAGGCCATACTCAAAAATCAGGTGGGATTCCTCTTGAGCGAGCAAAGCATGACGACGTCAATGAAAAAAATCTTGGCTGGTATCATCTTCCTTTTTCATTTAGTTTGAATACAGTCTCTGCTGTCACAGAAACACTAAAAACACGATCATTTCTTCGTGTTGTCCAGGCTTGCAGGTATATATCCAGTTTGATCGCGATCGGTCCCAGGAGAAAAAGCAAAATAATGAGAGAAAAGGCAAAAATAATAGAAAATGGTAAAAGTAGGCATCAGAAGCTAAAATAGGCAAAATTAAATTCTACTAAAACAACTCCGGAAGTGTATTTATGTAATTCCTCTTGTTAAAAGTCATAAAATATTAACAATAACAAAAAGGCATTTTGCCAAACTTCCGGACTCTAATTATGATAGTGTAAATACTTTGCAATTACGTGACAAAATTGCTTGATTGCCTGATTTTGTTCATTTACATCGTCAATTTTTTTAGAAGAAATTAATTTTATAATTTTAGTGATGCATAAGAATGGTAATGTGAATGCTTAATCCACTTTGTTTGGTCGCTGTTCAATGATTTATGCTTATGATTGCAATTTTGTTCCACGGTTCCTTAGAAAAGGTCTTTACTGACTGATATGTCAAAAGGTTGACCTATCAAGAAACCTTCACCCAAATGGGTGTTGGGTAAATGACCTTCAGAAAACTGGCACGCCACCCTATACAATCGTGCACAATGCAAGAGCTATTAAGAGTTCCGACCATACACATCCTCACTTTTGTCGTTTGAGGTCTCTCGCTTTACTTCTGATTTCCTGACTTTCTGAAAAATCTTCTGCTTTGGTTACAACTACTTGTGTAAACATTTGAACGTTTTGTGACATTACAACATTGAAACGCGATTTCTAAATCTTAGCAAGTTTGTGGTGCAAGATTTACAATTATGAGTCACAAAAATGTATACCGATCTGTACAAAAATATTGTAAGCACGATTCTTCTACAGCACTATTGTTTGTTCAAGTACAACGTACAGAGATTATTATAACAAGAAGTGAATCAAGGAAAATGATTAAGTAATACAGACTGTGAATATAAAGGATTTTAAAAAATGGTTAGAATTTTATTTAATAAATGCATTTCAAAGGATAAAGATGAAATGTTCGAATTGGATTTGCTAGTCGAGGCCCACAAAGGTCAAGCATAGGAGGAGATTGGTCGGAGCATTAATTGGTAAAGGTGAACTGAAACATTTAATCGGAGGGATGATGCCTTTTTTTCGAACAGGGTGTAATTGCCGAGTTCGTCGGGTGGTAAGATATTTGGTTTCCAAATATTTCTCTTACAGAATCCGAATATGATGTTTATTGTCATCTTGATGTTCACTACATGCGAGAACTGTATTACAAAAACATGCTTTTTACTGTTACTTGTTTGGAAGTAATTTAGGTTCTTGATAAAGAGTTGTAATTCACCTGATATTATCGTAGTAATGGTCATATCTCATTGAGTCCGTAAGTATTCGTAATGGTTCGTGAGTTACAGACATATTGCAGATTCTTAAGAAAAAAAAAGTTACTGATAATTCCTATTGTTTTTCAATGTTTAAGCGTGCTAAAGGATTCTGAGGAAACGGGAAAAAGATACGTTTTCTGTCAATACTCGATGAAAAACGGGGTGAAACAATTTTACATAATTACTGCTTCTGAAAACTTTTGTTAAGAATGTTTAGTTTCTCGTTCTCCCAATTGCAATACTGGCGTCTCGTGCTGCATCTCGCGCGCTCCTTGCCGCTGCCTTCCCTTATGAAAGGAGCTCTTTAATTGAATAACGGAACTTCCGTCGTTGCTGAGTGCTAGTTTTCTGCTTTTAAAACTGTCGCTATTTAGAGTTTCACGGTTTACAAAAATAATATTCGTATCTTTTGAGAATCGTATAATGAAAACGTTCATGGGCTGCAATTCCGTCACATCTCGGAAAATGAAGTTTTGAGATCAACGCGTTTGAAGTTTACACAGGCTTTGAAGTGCACTTATTGCAAGGTTAGTATTACTAACAAGTTTCATAAATATTCTTTTGGTATTTTATAAAACGTTATTAAATAACGTTTATAAGGGAAAATTCGTATTTTTCCGTGTCAGTGTTGCAGACGTTGAACGAGAGACTGCACCTTCACAGTTCATTATTCCATTACCCTTTTCTGTGAAAACAAATTTTATGAAACTAAATATTCTCGTTTTAACTTTTGCCTTTGAGTAGGAGTTTAGTAGCAAGATAAAAACCATAAAGTCCGTATTTTCATATCGTACATATTTCACGTTGAAGGCTGTCATATTCCTTAATTATATCTACTTACATTTCATACTCTTTTTGTTGATAAACTCTGGTTTAACTTGTGTGGTAAAATATAGAGTGAATTTCACGTGAGGGTTCTTTGCAAATAATGTGAGTAGTCCGCACACTGATCGTAGTTCTAAGGCAGGGATTCCCAACCCTTTCGTTGAGAATCCCTACCCACTTTATATTTGTAAACAATATTTTTTTTAAATCTTGATCTTGATCAAACCTATCAATCGCTGGTACATATTTGGACAACCACCACCAATTGCCCACGTAATCATTGTTACTCATTAAAATGTCATTGACCTCAGGAAGTCGAAAACAAGCCCGTTGGCAACCTCTGTTCTAAGGTCACAGCACTCTTATGATTCTGAAGTTATGGAGCAGAGTTCCTTATCGACATCAGTATCTGTGCAATTGGCTGTGCAGTTCCATTGCTGTGGAGCAAGTTTCCGAATAGTGTGTGTTCGACGTACGTTACGTCAGTTCTGAACGCCGTTTCTGGATACCATCACGGAACCACCCTTCCTGGATGAAAAATGTGCTTCACCATTCTTCACTTTCTATTCTCCTTTACCCTGACCTGCTAGGTCTGGGCACCTCCGCCTGGAGCGCCTTCGAGGACGGGGTGTCGCATGATTGTCCATCTGCATCCTCTAACGACCTCAAAGTGTACTTCAAAGAGTCCGGGAAAGATATCGCACATCAGCATTTGCGTGAAAAATGCCATACCAGAGTGTCATTTGTCCTATGTCATTTTCTGTATTTCGTATCAGAATGTTCAGATTATAAATGCCCTGTTTTGATCAATCCCAACTGTTCTGGCGCACTCCGGTAGGGACCTTCAGAGTGTTTTACATGCGCTTCGATCGGCTGTTCTTCAGTGCATTCTTCTATATTTGGGAAGAATTTTAAGTGGTTTGGATGCATTCATTAAGCGGCTAAATCAAGCATTTGGAAATCTGAAGGTCTTTGGTTAGATAATTGTGTATGTATACAGTAACCTTCTATTTTCTAATCCTATATATTTAGATATATTCCACTTATCCGACCACAAGTCTAAAGGAAAGCTAATCAAATCCGATGCATGTTATTCTGGCATTCTCTTGTATGATTCAGAAGGACCCATCACATCTTCTCCATGTCGCCGGAGCATAGGAAAAGTGCCATTTCAAAAATCCTAATTTTTGATCTAAGTAGAAATGTGCTTCGAAAATAGAATATTTTTATTAAGCTATCAGAACTGACGATGTATAAAATAAGACGCTTTGCCTTTGGACGAGATATGAGTGGCTGCACTTCAAACAAAAGCACTCTCCTTCATGCAAAATTACAATTTTTTAGATGTGGTACTTTATGTCCTGACAACGTAATCATTGAGATGGCAGTGGGCACAAGACACGAGCTTGGTGTAAGTGAAGAAAGTTGACGCTAAAATCTTGGTCACTGCGCTCACGCCCAAAATTCTGGGAGGCATTGCAGCCCGCATTCGTCCGGTGCCCTTCCTGTGGGCAAGGTCATCATTACCGGGCGCCGGAGTCTATAACTGCTTCGGATCGGAATAAAACGGTTGCGGAAACCGCCTCCGCCTCCGCGTTCTCGTCCGACACAAAAGCACGCGCGTGCCGCCTCGTCCCAGCGCGCGACGTCCCCGGCCGACGGCCGTGCCTCGCCTCGCGTGCGCGCCCGTGCCTCCCCACGATCGCCCGCCACGCCCCACCGCACTCGCCCGCGCCGCGCCGCGCCCGCCCACAGTGCTGCCAGACGTCGGAAAGTTTATCAAAATTGAGAAAAAAATCCTAGGGAAAATATATGGGGATTTTTATGCTCAGTTGTTTGTGTAAAAATTTAATGGCTATTTTCAACTAATTTTTTTTAAACATAACGATTTACGTGACGTATAAACAGTCCCTAAAATATATTTGTTTTTATATCTGTTTTAATAAAATCTATTTATTATACGAAATTGTCATTACATTTTTATATTGCTTTAGAATAATAGGTGTTACGGTTAAATTACTATATCGCAGTAGTTTACTCTTATAGTTTTGAGTTAAAATACGCAGTTAAAAGGAAAGCATATTTTGCATCCATCTTCAGAGCTCAAATAGAAATACAAATTGAGGTACGTTCGGCTGAGATCTCTACCGGCGGCGAGAGTTCGAAACAAACAAACAAACAAAAAAAAAAGTATTAAAAATCCCTGTCAAAATTTTTATACGTTCGATATGCATTTTCTTCGTGATGGTTTTTATAAATGTGAAACGTGATAAGATGTAACATTTTCATAATATTAAATACTTCTTGATTATAAAAGAGAAAAAGTAAATGTGATATAATTGAAATTTTGGAAACTAGTTTGTAAAAATCAAACAAATATAATTCTGTAGAAGTCTGTGGGTGACTTTGCATCTTCGTATAGAATATATTAAAACATATTAAAACCAGTTTATATTGCTGATGCGAATTGAATGAAGGAGAGTTTAATACTTTTTGAGAACGATTTCTTTTAATGTACGTAATTGCTTCAGTTTACAAATAAAAATTCTTTAATATTTTCAAACGTTGATTTTATTCTTAAAATTGTCAAAACCCCTTAATTATGGAATTTGAGAAGAATTTTGTTTCATATTTTCAAATTTTTCTCCGTACTGGATCTTCACTTTTTCAAATTTCTGCTTTGTATTCGAAATAGGCGACCCCAAGAATCTTTAAATTTGAATTTGTTTTATTTCATATTCAATTTTTTTTGCTGTGTTTGGTCCAACATTTTGTTTTGCAATTTTTGATTTTATATTAGGAGTCAGATACCCTAAAAATCCTTTTATCAGATAACCTATCAATTAAACGATCCTTTCCTATTTTGGACAGCTGTTAGAGGTCTGGAATCACTGTGTTGCGTCGTCGCTCTCCGCCCCCGTCATAAATTACTCGTTTTGCTCTGCAATCCCAAAACAAACTTTCCATGTTCATGATAAACGCAACGTGGTCGAGTTCGCTTGATGTTATTAGTTTCGCCAATTTTTCATCCTGAAATTTCTAATCATTTTTTCTTGGATCGCCTACGGAACATGCAAAGGGTGTATGTCGTGATGGAAAGGTCAGTAGAATGTCATCAGAGGAAGTAAATCTTGTTCAGTTTATTCGAGAACGTCTGTCAGTGGAGCAGATGAGTCCCAGATGTGTAACCTGTTGGTTGATAAGTTATCTGTTCTTCTTGCAGAAGCGTTATTTAATGAATCCGCTGTTGCATTCCACACATAAATGAAATTGGATTAAACACTGTATACCGGGTTTTATTAAACTTCTCGTATTGAACAAAAGACTGAACGTTTGAACATATTCCTGTGTACAAGTTTTCATTCGCAGAGAAGAAGAACATAAAGAATTACTGTTGAAGGGGTTTGCAATGAGGAGCATCTAATTGAAACCGAACCGTTAACCGAAAAAGGCAAGTACTTGCTTTTGCTGTTACTAGACATATGTTAATATATCCTTATCGTAACCAAAACGTTTTATCTGTGGACTGACTCCAAGTCACTTATTCTAAACTCAAATAAAAATAGGCTTAATCTATTGCAAAATATATAAAAATCAAAATTTAGCCTTGAAATCTGTGGAATCGCTGTGATTAGTGGTTCCCATGTAATCATTGTATTAGTTCAGCCTCACAAATCACAAGTTTTTTGTTTTCCTGTTTATTATAATTTTCTCTCAAACGTTTAAACAATTTAATTAGTTCCATTATTTTCTTTAAATGTTGAGATTATAATTTGGTTCTTATTTCGAATTGACAGTCGTGCAGTCAGAACAGTACATCAACTTTAAATTCCAAAGGTGGGTCGTATTATTTACGATGACATTGTTTTTGAAACTTTGACAGATTATTATAATATTGAATTGGTCGGCTTGGTACTCACAAAATCAACAGGGTTGAACAAGCCCCCAGCACAACGACCGTTATACCGTTCAATCGCGTTGTAAAATCCGTATTAATTCATCAATTACGTCATTTCGTTCGTTGCTGACTTGAGTAGGCACATTCGACTAGTCCGACTTCCTTTAGTAATGACATTTTACCAGCTAGTACCGCGACATTTGTCATTAGGTTCTGTACAAAACTCGCAGATTCGATGGAGAGCATTTGACTGTAGGGTTATTGAACGTAGCGAGAATCTGGTTTAGTAATTTCTTTTCTCAAAAGTGGAAGAGACTCAGGAGTAAGAGACGAACCCCTTCCAGTAAAGAGGCAACACGTTATTGTATTTACCAAAGTCTTAAGCCCCCGCTTCTATAGAACGATTTTCCTAAGGATGAGCCAAAGTCCTCGTCCGACAAAAATATAGTGCGCCGCGAGAAATAATTGAATTTAGGAATTGCAGTATTATGTGCTCTTCTGTAAAAATTCTTTTTTTCTATAAACATTACATTACATTTACTTTTAGTGATAAATATGTTTATTTTAAAATCGAGACTTGAATGCGAAATGCGTACCTGTGCACGTGTTTCCGGCTTAGTCATTTTTCTTTCTATTTACATTCGTGGCAGTTTTCTTTTACTGATTGTGAGAGCATGTTAAGAGATTTTCCACATACGTAATTAAATTTAAATATTTTCCGGACTCGCGTACGTGCGTATACCTCAGCGAAACTCTTAGACTTCTGGATAGTGGTGTCTGCATAGGAACTGTAACCCAACGCATTACGAAGAGGCGTGGCTGAACAGCTGTCACTGCGGAGGGATACTTCTCTGAATTACATGTGATATTCACTTGTTATGCGAACTGTCACTGGCTCATCCTTAGGAAAATTCTTCTATAAGACCCGTTCCCATTTCCTTATGTAGAGACTACTTGCACAGGTGTTGATTTCATTGATTGTTTTCGTTTCATGATTGTTTTCGTTAATGCTTAATTTTGTACTAAATTAAAAGTTATTTTTTTTCGGATAGTCCTGTCAATTTCCGTGTGCTATAATTCTGTTGAATATTCACCTGACAAGGGTATCCCTCAAATCGAACTCTCCGAATTGCTTCGACTATTAAAGAAACATCAAAATCAGCGTTAAAATGTTAGTTTGGGAATCCTATGGAATATTTTTTTACTCTCTCATCTTACGAAGGAACGTCGAAAGAGGGAAGGAACTTCGTAAGAAGAGAAAAATCGTGCGTAGGAAACCTTTTCGACGGCGAATTTTTGGCAGAAATACTCTTATTGTCGGGCCATCGTCACGATACAGTGGATATCTCCTGTTGCTAAATTAAAAAAAAATCCTTTAACATGTAGTCGTAGCCAGAATCCATGTTTTGTGGGTCCTTGATACCGAAAACTCTATTGACGGCAAAACGCGGGTCTATCCGTTTGTGGTCAACGCTAGCGCATAAACCGTTCAGCCGATTTTCTTTAAAATTGATATTCCCCTATCGATCTGAATGAACTCGTGACTTTGGGAGTTTCAAACGGATATTTTGATTTTTGAAGGTACTTCACATGAAGCCTCAAAACATATTCAAAATTTTCTCAAAAACGGGACCAATTTTTTGATCAAACGTTGTCCTCGGATAGCGTAAACAACGCTTAAGAGAATGGTGGTGGTCTCATGTGCCTTGAAATCGCAGATTTTTTTGAAAATTGAAAAAGCGCAATTTTTTGGAGGGGGCGTCTTCCTACTACTATAATATTGAAAGATTTTTTCCCTTAATAAAATCTGTTCCTTAACGACGGATCTATTAATAATTTCATGTTTAAATTTCGTAACTATGAGTACTTTCCGTGTAATTTTGTGTGAAATATAGGCAACGTTTTCTCAAAAACAGCTCCGAATTTATTTAAATTTTCTTCTCATATGTAATAATGGACGGTAAAAAAATATCGTGCTAGTCACATTTTTCAGCTATTGTTCGGTTTTTCGAAAATGCCGAAAAAGTGAACATTTCAAAACTGCAAAATTGGAGATTTTTGCTTTAAACAGTCTGTTGTAAATTAGTGGTGCTAACAGAACCCAATTTCTCGCCCATATTTTCATTCAAAATTACACAAAGTACTCAAATTTTCGATAAATTGTACGTGACGTTATTTCGAAATCTTTCATTCAAGAAACAGGTTTCACTCAGGAAAAAAAATCTCTTCATAATTGTAGTTGTAGAAAGACGTAGAAAAAAAATTTAACTTTTGCAGTTTTTGTAAAATCACGGTTTTCAACGAACGTGGGACCTGCACTCTCTTAAACTTCCTTTACAGTATCCAAGAACAAAATGTAATCAAAATCGATGGAGCCATTTTTTTTTATTTGGAGAATGTCGCTGGGGCTTAATTGTAAGGTACCCCCCAGAATTAAAATATCGCTTTTAAATTCAAGAGGCCGCGACATCACTCAGATCAATTGGGAAATATCAATTTTGGAGAAAATCGACTGAACGGTTTTACCGTCAATCGAGTTTTTGCTATTAATGACCCATAAAATATGAATTTGGGCTACAACACGTGTTCGAGGATTTTTTTCTAAACTTAGCAACTGCATTTAACCACTTTTGCGTTACCAGGGTCCGGAAATAAGTCTTTTTTTTTTGCCGAAAATTCGTCGTTTTTTTTTCGCGCAGCATTACGTAAGTTTCTCTCTACTCTGTTACGAGAAAGTGAAAATCAGCTCTTCAAAAAAAGGTAATTTTTCAATTTTTTGGAAAAAGGAGCTGATTTCGCTTAATTAGTGTCTGAAATTTATGCAATTTCTAAAAAATTATTTTCCCAAAACCCGCAGGAAAGTTTTTTATTTGAAGTTTCTCCTCTTATGAAACAACGTATGGTAAATAAACTAGTGGTGCACAGACTTTCTCCCACTAGTTAATTTCATAATCTCTTTAGTCTGGGCTAGCTTTTCGGTTAGGCCTTCTCTCTTCCCGGCTGTCTTCTTTTGACGTCCAAAGGACATTTTTTTTTTTTTTTACTTTTTTTTTCAATTTTCGGCACCCTAATGCTAGATCTGAAATAATGTCTAGACTAATACGGAAGTGTTCAGCTCGTGTTCGACCCGGATGGCAGAGGTGGCTAAGGCGTGTATGGATTCCACGAGCAGTTCGGGGCAAAGGGAATCGGGTTCGAATCCCGCTCAGAGATTTTAATGTGATGAATGTGTTGTTGCAGAAAACTATTGAGGTTTTCCGAAACTTTATTGAAAATTATTTGAAGCTCTATTATTCACAAATACAATCAATACAGATAATAAACTGGACGTGTCTGTATGTGCTTTTCCAATTTGCAACTTTTAAACAATTTTTCAAGTCTCATTTTCGATTTCTGAAACATATATCACGACAAATCAATTGTCTTTCTGTATCTGTATGAACCGATTTAAGTAAAGTAAACGATCTATCAGCATGAAATTTAAATACAATATATACATTACCCATGGGACTGAATTAGATATTCTTAATGGCTGCTCGGGAGAGGTGGCTCAGGGAACCAACTGATGTCATTGTTAGGGAAAGGATTTTAAGGTGCAGCACCTTTCCAAAAATATAGCTGTTTTCATACAGATAGTTGAATATATGTGTTACGTCCCAATATAAATTCGACTCACTGCATTGTTTATGCCGTGGCACTCAGGAGGCCTCTTGCAGAACAATTATTTAGCATTAGTTTAATCGTATACAAGGGTGCGGTGTTGAAAACTGTTAGTGCTGGTCAATTGACATGTTCGACGGGCCCAAGCATGACGTCATCTGCTCTCCGCTTCTCTCGTGGGTGGTCGGTGCGTGCTTGCAGGAGCTTCGTCAGCTCGTTGATCATTCTTCAGTTTACTCCACGTGGCTTCGCTAGTACGTGCGTGCGTGCACGGGGTTCACCTCCTCTCCACCAGCACTAGCCATCAGCTATAAAGACCAAATTGACGCTAGCGCCCCTCTGTGTAGCCAAAGGAGATCACCACGGTCCACCACTTTATATTCATTTGAAATCTCGCAAGAAACTTCACTTCTCTCCTGGCGCCCTCGGCGGAAGTCAGACCTGGGGGTCGCAACTATGCGGTGCAAGACCTAATTTGCCTACCGCAACCTGTTGGAAGGCGCTGCTTTTCAACACTTAATTTGGGGTCGTAACTCTGGCGCCACCCCTGCTATACAGCCTATTGCTGCTGTACGTAAATGGTTCATCCGACGTACTTCGGCTGTCATCCGCCACTGCTCGGAAGGTCATCGGTCATCAGAGTTCCAACGGATAAGTGACCGGTCTTTTATTTCAAATTTATTTCTGATGCATCAGAATTAATGCTGCCCTGAGTGCACTTCATTTTTCAATTCAATAACTGGAAGGAGCTGAACATTTAAAAACAAGTTTTAATACAATGTTTTTTATCACTCTAATTTTTAATAATGTTTATGTAGAATTGTTCATTGCTTGTTTCATCTTATTTTTAGTGATTAAATATTTTTTTCCATTACAGCAATGTTATTATTTTTTGCCACATTTTCCGTCGAAATATGCAATACCATACAGTTCAATTAATTTTCTGTGGTATGTGTATGTCACATTCAGTCTGTTGGTCCTTCGAATATCAATCTATCAGGGATTCCTCCACATTTCTTTTATCACGTAAAATTTTGTTAAGCTCCCTTGTTTTCTCATTTGTTCATTTCGTTACTTCATTGCAGACGATACACATAACACTATGTATTTCAGAGGATGCAATGAAGCGAAATTAACGCATTTTGTTGCACCTTTTTACATTTTCCCACCTTTTCTCTTTTTTATGCTTCAGAACCTTTTCTCCACTCTTCTATGCGTTTTTACGAGAACGAACCGAAACATGTTTTTTCCTTTTGAACAGCTTTTTAAAATCTGATTTAATCATTTACCATCAAGGAGGGCCAACAGTTACTAAACAACAAAGACAGATTCGGAACTTTACGAGTGGCCAAAGTATTTTCCTAATGTGATTTAAATTTGGAGGAAGAAGATGACGAGGAGGAACAGTAGAAGTTGATGAGTGTTAGGGACAAACTTGATGGATTTGCCAAGTCAAATTCGAATTAAATTTGAAGAATATTCCAAATGTGGACACCTTTGCAACTTTTACTGAACTCCCTTTACGAGTGCTTATAAAATTTGCTCCACTGGTGTTTGTAGATGTCGAGCGGTGTTTCTCTAGATCTCCTGAGCTCAAGCAGTTCAGCAGCACCTTTCTTTACAGCTTTTCATATATATTTGCAGAACATTTTCCTCCCTTTCCGACCATAATTTGCACCTCAAAATCATTTCCCTGGTCATTGTAGTGCCACTGACCAGGAAGTCCTAGGTTCGAATCTTGACTTTGGCAGTATTTTCGACACTAGCCAGATAGCTAGGTTCTGTTGCTGTGTGGAGGAGAATTCTAGCGGCCGGCTGCTTTGGTCTATAAGTTTTCCGTGGTTTCTCTGATCAATACCAGGCGATAGCCGAAGCGGAACCCTACCAAACGGGCCACGGACCGTGCGCGGTCTTTTCTCCCCCATTCCTTGTCCTGTCCTACCCTTTACTAACACACACACTCGCACACTCACATACTTGCATTACACTACCACACATGCCGGGTAACCGGGCGGGAGCTTAGAGCTGGGGCGATGCCACTTTGGTGAGAGGTACCTGGTTGGGGAAAACCGCGCTAGCCGAAGGAAGGTCGGCGCTGGATTTAGCCGTCTGAGGGAGGAGAATCACTGCTACCTTGCAATGAAAACATGAACCACACTTACGGGACTAATGACGTTAGCAGTTGACGCACCCGAAATCACAATGAATGAATCAATCAATCAATCAACCTAACACCTGTCAGTGTGTCTGTGGACAACTGTGGCGCCTATACCTTTCAGCCGATTTTCCCTAAAATTGATATTCCCTGATCGATCTGAACGGACTAGAGGGTTTGGAAGTTTTTAAAGGATATGTTAATAGTTGAGGGTTTTTACCTTTTTATACCTCTGGCAGAGTTCGTCCATATACGGCGCTTGTGTGGCATAGTGGTATGAGTTCTGGCAAGTTAACTCTGAGAATCTGAGTTCGGGATTAGGAGCGGCAAAAGAAAATTCTGGTTGAAAACACTTTTGCTGGTTTATGTAGTAGTATAATACTGCGGAACAGTTAGAAATTATGCGAGAAAGTATGCGTTTTAGGAGCACCACTAGTGTAAACTTTCTGTGATGTTTTAAAACTTGGAGGTACCGGAATTTACTATAACAAAGAAGCGCCGCACTTGCGGAGTGAGCGTCTATAAGATATATTGTGAAAAAAAGAAAGCAATATATATTTACATTATTATTTGACAATAACACAAATGGAAACAAACGAGAGGTTATACTTTCACATATTAATGAAATGCTATAGATAACAGAATCCAGATGTTATTTTTGTATCACAAAATTTCTGAACTTCATCCAAGGCTGTGTCAAGCGATGTTTTTCTCCCCAAAGCGTTTTGCTTCGTATTGCTACAAAAGACGAAAACATTTTTGTAGGATTTGGCAGTTACATTTTGATGCCTTGTTTTCGACGTTTTGAGCATTACGTATTATTTAACGCAATAATAAAATAGCGTCGTAGCCGGCTTCTGTGACGCAGAAACAATGGGCATGCGCACTCTAGTACACAGTCGCTAGGGTTTTAGGATCGAATCCCACGTAAGACATGGGTGTTTAAGGTTTGCAACTGGCTTTCTAATACCTAAAAAGTTACAAGCCCTGAGAAGGGGCCCATGGGACCGTTACGAAGGTCCCGATAAGTTCTTCGGGGACCACAGGGGCCACAATATCACAGCCAGCAGGGAGTCTAGCAAACTGCTATACGCAGGTGTATCATTTTATCCACACGTGGAAGGCAGCATGATAGGCGGAGAGACCAACCTTAAAGAGTTCGTGCACGCTATAGCGCACAGCACTATCGATCTTCTGCGCATGCGCAGATGCACATAACTCATGAGAAACTTGAACTGCGCATGCGCAGATGCACATAACTCATGAGAAACTTGAACTGCGCATGCGCAGATGCACATAACTCATGAGAAACTTGAACTGCGCGTGCGCAGAAGATCGATAGTGCTTCAACGTCCGAGGGAGCACAAATACTCTTAGTGATGTTATTAGTCGCGACGTTTTTATATCGCCGAAAGCACTGAAGTGCCCGTTACAGCACGCGGAAACTACGCGAAGTTTGTACCAGGACAGTGCGATCGGCGTGCTGCGCCAGGCTATAGGGTTTGTTGCCACCTTATAAACACTACCTTTGGAGGCACGCACTTATCGTGCACCTTCACGCGCGCTGACCAGTTTCACATTGGGTTCATCCTCTCCGCCGAAACAATGGGGCGGGGGTGCGACGAAGTATTGCAGCGCGTTATGTAGTCCTAAGCGCAGTGGACATGTTGGAAACGTGTTTGGACCACTCCAAGTGACAACAGCAGCGAATGTGTGTGTTATGTCAGATATGTCATTTTTATGTTGCTAATAAAGGTGGTGGTGTACCATGGGATTTTATTTCATGGCCGGCAGACTTCCATTCCGCAACCCGTCTGCCCTCCGCTCTGCCTGGCGATTTGGGTTTATCTCTCGTTCGGCATTATCCGACGCCGCCATTCTCCGATATAGCCGTCGATATAGGACAAAACGTTAGTTTCCTAGTCGCTTCGCAGGAAACGAATCATAACGCGTGTCATTGCTCTCGGAACAGTTGTTTTCAAACGGCATTTATCATTTGTCGAACTCCCCTTCGACGCGAGTTCGCTTAGTGTGACACAAGGCCTCTTATGTATTATTTCGAAATGAGCGTGTCGCAATGTGCAATATAAGTGGTCATGTTTTCTCGAACAACCGATCATTCTCATACTTTCCCGGTACGGGTAAAATGATACACCCCGTGTGCAGGCAATACTATATACTTCGGGAGATCTTTCTTTGGTACTAACAGCTAACGAGTACATTCTACGATGTTGCCAAACGCGCAAGCTCTCCGAAAGCTGGAAGATTTTCCTGTCCGATAAGATACTTTGAACAAATTAAATAATTGTTTAGGTCTATCAAAGCGTTATGTTTCGTTAAGAGTTCGATACATACAGCGCGGCGACTCTCGGCCTTTCCTAGACCCGAAAACCAACCGTGCTTTCAGTGGCGCACCTGGGATGTTTAATATTCTCTCGACAACGCAGTTGGGCGAGGATTGTGGTGACTTGTGTCCGAGTGGCCCTGCAACTGCCGTTGACAAAGACACACAACTCGTGCCAATCCCATTGCGACGCCTTCCAAGTGGCACTCTAAGTCCCATCAGTGTTTTACGTATCGATATGGAGAGACAATTCGGAGGGCTCTATTCCGCGGATGCCCCTCGTGAGTTACCTTGCGTATGCCGTGTGTTGATCCCGTAACGAAGTAGGCGGGGGAGCGAGCGAGGGCGCGTGCGCGGTGGGCGGTGGCGGTCACGGGTAGCGCCAGGGCGGCTTGGAGGGCGACGGCGAGGCACGCGTGGCACGCGTGCGGGTGCACGCGGTGTGGGACGCGGCCGCGGCGGCGGTGGCGTTGGCGCCCACGGGCCGCCGAGGGCGCGAGTCGTCGCTGAGGTGGCGGGGCCGGGGCCGCGGCCGGGGCCTAGACGGCGTGCGGCCGCGCCGGCCCTGGGGCGCCGCCAACAGCTAGCTGCTCACGAAGCCCCGAAGCGACGCCCGGCCGCGCCTTGCCCGCGCATCCAGGGGCTTCTCTCACGCCCCCGCCCCCGCCCGCACCCCCACCCCATAATTGGTTTCGCGCCGAGTGAATAGAGAACTAGCGTCTTCATTTGTAACAACAGATGTACCGGAGAAAGGGAACGTCGGATAATGAAGAAAGGGCGATAAGCTTGAACCACGCGGAAGCGCGGAGGACAGACGTGGTGCGACATAGAATTCTAAAGGCCTTCTGGTATGGTATCATCACCAACTTTGTAGTTGACGCAGGTACATTTCCTACAGACAACGGTTTTTAGAGTACATCAAAATATCCGACGGGCTTTTAACTTCATAGCCGGACACCCGCCACAAGGCTCGGTCGCACATGTCCCATTATACTACTTAAAGTTGCCTTTGTACGGGGTATAACATTTTACCTGCACACTGAGTCCCGTAATGATCAGACGGTCGAGAAGACATCATATGCAAATTTAGGAATAAAACAAAAAAAGTAGGAAGTGTAGTGTTGTGATATTCTATGCGAACTCTGGTATGGGTAGTTCGCGAAAGACAAGATCTCTGCCTAGAACAATGTATGCCGTTTCAATTCAATTGCGCTGTGGGCAATGTCATATAATTGGTTTCGCGCCAAGCCAATAGACCTGTCGTCTTCTCTTATGGCTGTACCGGATGACGAACAGGTCACGAGCGTCAAATGCATTGCAGTAAACAGTTGTGTCGGCACGGGCAAAGACCCATCACTCTTATGGCATATAATACGATACGCGTTGCAAGTTCAGACGCCCCCACACCCACACATGGTTTCGGGGGCGAGAATTGCCACAAAATCAAGATACGATCAATCTCGTAGCGTAATGTGCGCGTTAAAGGCGTTTCGTGAACCTCATTGCAGCAACGACACCGCTCCCCGTGTCTGTGTGCTTCCCGTTCTCTCCCTGATCAACCTGGGGTGGAGTTACTTGTAGCCTCAGCGGGCACGCAATCGGCGTTTTTAAAACAGCCTCCTCCAATAAAATGAAGGTTGGTATTCTACGTATCGTGCACACGATGCTCCCTTATGTTCGCGGGTATAATGTAACGTAGTATTTTTAACCGGACACCGTTGGGTTTGGGAGACTCCTGTAGGTTGGCATTTGTTGGCGCTTGATGATCCTACCGGGGCCTCCGTTGTATTTCGCCGCACCTTGGGTCGATCTACCAAGTGCAGAGACAACATAACTTCCCGCCCGCTCTCCCGCCTCCCACCCCTTTGGCCCATTGCCCGACCCTTCGCCCTCTGCTCCCCGTCGCGCCCTTCCCCGCCCTCCCCTTTTCGGCAGGTGGGAGGTGTCTAATTTGGTGTCGCGGCGATTTGTAGAGCCTCAGCAGATGCGTCCCACTGGGCGATCGTCCTGGGGGGGGGGGGGGTCGCGCGCGCCAACTGTCAACTCTGCTCGGCTCAGCTCAGCTCGGCTCAGCCGGTGGTGCATCCTTTCAATTAAATTATGTGTAAGACGGGAATATAGAGAAAGTCAGCTTCTAACGAGAGTTTACTACACTTCTCGAGCCCGCCAGTTCACCTTGTAGTCACCGGCCGCTGCAGACTACGAGAACTCTTCTTTCCACTCCACGTACTATCATAGGGGAAGCATTATTTACGAGTACGTGTAAATAATAGCCTATTTTCTGGCCTATTTTCCGTCGCGCCCCTTCCCAGCTTATGTTACCTCACCTCCACTCCATTTCCAGGTTTCCTTCTGCAGCCGAAATCACCTCTTCCTATTTACTGGGAGCTATTTCGTCTCTTCGAATTTTACTGATCTTCTCAGCCCTTTCTTGCGCTTGCCATGTTTCACGAGTACGATTTAGTTCATTTAAGGTTTTGAGTTCTAAGAAATTTGAAATATTAAACTAGGACAATAAATTGACTACTTAGGAATTCGAATATTATTATTGCAAAGTACTAAAGGTTTTGTTTCTGATTTGGGTCTTCTATTTTTTTTCTTTTTGAGCTCATTTGATGAAACTTGCACCCTTCGACAATTGTTGTTAGTCCGGTTCCATTTTGAAGCAGGTTAAGTAGGGGTAATAAGAGGATAGCGTGGTGGCTCTCAATGTGACTTTGTCTGGAAACTCCGCCGCAGACTGGTTTTACTACTCAACAATGGAGCCTGTTGGAGAAGCTCTTTCAAAAGGATATTATAACCCTTTGTTCTCGCGCGTAGGACTCTCAGTACAAGGTTTGACAATTGATCCAGAGCAGCGATGTCCAAATGTCCTGTCACAAGATTTTTTACGTATTTTTTATTTTTTCTCGTACCAGATATTACGTATTGCTCTCTCGTCGATTTGGGAAATCATCAACATTTCAATAATTATGAAACAGTACAAATTCGAAAACGCGTTTAATTCGTTCAGAATCAAATTTTTCGTGTCAGGAAAATTTTAAAACGCCTATAACGGAATGCACCAATATTTATTTTCACGCGGACAAGATCTCAAGTGGCATGCCGTGTCCACGAATAAAAATCCTCTCGGGAGCAATCTATTGGGCCATCACCGTCCGAGAGCGAACGGGAAGTCTCCAACTCCGAGGGTCTGCCCGGCCCCCTCGCACGGTACGCGGTGCTGCCTGTCGGCTGTCCGCCCATTCACCTCTTCGAGTGTATCTGGATGACGCACGGTCCAGCAAAATTGTGAGGGTTTGAGTTACTGAGGGGGAGGAGGCAAGAGTGGCAATCAGGATCGGTACATGTTATGTGCGTCTCCATTTCATAAAAAGGTTTTTAAGATTTAAGTTTTGAAAATGATTGTGTTTTTTGTATTTTTTTTATCTCCTGGCATAACGAACTACTTTCGTGTTCCCCACACTTGGCCTGCACAAAGACGGATGACCTGAAGAGTAGATGATAGCGATAATAATGTGAATGGTGATGGAGAAATAGTTAAATGAGGGGCTGGAGACTTGGGAGAATGTCGAGAAAACTTGCCGGCAGCTCGGTTTGTCCATCATAAAATACTCGTAGATTGGGGTCAACCCATTTTAAATGATCCAGAATTTAATAAATTGGTCGCTCGACCATCTCGAAAAAAAAAATCATATTTTGTACATAAATTTCCTTATGTTTGGACTGTTCAAAAGCATCTTTAATTTATTTTTATTGTATCTGGTTTACAAATGTCGGCCATTTTTGTTTCACGCCGTGCGCCATTTTTCGCGTTTGTAGAGGTTTACTCTTTTCAAAATTATTCAGCTCTTTGTTGTTCTAGCATTCTAGTCTAAACGGCATTGAATTCAGTATACTCTGGCCTACAAATCGAATTATTACATACCTCCCTTCTATGTTTTTATTTGAGAAATATTTGCAACTAAATCTATGGAACGGAAATGAACCAAGTTCGATTTTCAGAGAGTAATTTTCCAAAGAAGGAATAGAATCTCAGCCTTAATTTTTTCTGTGCTTTTACAAATAATATTATAGTTACTTTTTGTAAAATATCATTGGTAAGTAACGTACCCCTTGGAAATTAAATAAAAATAAATTAAAGATGCGTTTGAACAGTCCAAACATAAGGAAATTTATGTACAAAATATGATTTGTTTTTAGATGGTCAAGCGACCAATGCTAGACCACTTAAAATGGATTGACTCATTGCCCGGGGTCCCCTCCTGGGCTCCAGTGGTGGAGGGTGTGTGCATTGTCGTTACGCCACAACCCCCACTTCTCTCCGCGTGTGAACAATTGATGTGAAAAGTACTCTATCCAGTAGTTATACTTGTTTGGGTCTCGAGAGCGATTATAACACTCATTTTTGACATCGTAGTGGGTGAAGCCTGTTTTACACGGTCATTTTTTCATCATTTTTCTGTACAGAACTTGATGGAAAAAGGACGTTCGTATCTACGCGTACCGAAACTGGATAAACGTGATTCCAGCATTTTACACGGTCACTTCTGGTCTGTACGTAACCGTGATGAAAATACTTCCTCGGAACGCTGCAAAAAGCGCTGGAAGTGTACCAGTTGAACATCGCATTTACGAAAACAAATGAATGATCAGATAGTTACGAATTCGCAGTGTAAGGTGTAGAAAGACGAGTGAGGTATTGTGGTTTACATGAGAGATGGAAAGGAAAATAATAATCGCTACGGCGGATATATATACTCCCTGCCGGAGAACGCACGCAATCGAAGAAAGTTCCACAAAGTGACACTAGGGGCGTCGTAGTCAAACTGGATGAAATCTGTACGGAAAAATGAAGCATGCATCATTTTTTCGTACAAATTACATCCAGTCTGGTCAGTAACTTGTCTGTACCGATGGGAAATGATGAAAAAAATGACCGTGTAAAACAGGCTTGAGAGGTGGATGAGCGACATGGAGAGCCGATTCGGATTAATTTCACCATCGGTAGTTAACATGTGCTGAGGCTGGGGTACATTTTTGACATTCTGCCAACTGCTGAATGTTAGAATGAAACAAATATATTTATGCAACACGTACAGTGTAAGAAAAGAAGTACATTTCAAATATTTTCAAAAACATATTATACAGAATTTTTTTTGATTAAGTGTCGGTATTTTGTAAGTTCAGTAAAGTGAATAAAACGGGTTCTTTGATATTCGGCGATTGTGGTCTGCCCAAACCTTTGATGTGCATAGCATAATTTTGAATTGCTGCAGCGAAGAATTCTTATTAATATTCTCATATCATTTTCGACACGATGTGTATAAATTCTTACAAGATTATATTTAGTGACGAAATCGGAATAATATAAAACACTCGTGAAAACTATTTCCAACCTCCAATGGCACTCGCTGAACTGACACTGTGAGGCATTAACAGCTGGCGCTCGGTTCATCTGACAGACGCAAGAATACAGAGCAGAGCATAGCATGCGGTCTTCGGCGATGCGTGTGTGAGTGAGTGAGTGAGTGAGTGCGTATGCGTGGAGTTGAGCTGTCGGTCGTGGAGGCGGAGGCGGAGGCGTAGGGTCTACCTGGAAGTGCGCGTCGCCGTAGTAGTGCGAAGGGTTGCCGCCGAGCGCGCGCCGCCGCAGCCGCGTCGGAGGGGGCCCCGAGCGCGCCGCGGCGCCCTTGGCCTCGCGGTACGAGCCGTCCACGTCCCGCCGCAGTCGCCCCTCCTGCGCACGCCACGCCACGCCACGCCCCGTCCCGTCCCGTTCCATCCCGGCCCGACCGACGCAACGTCGCTTGCTAATGAGATGCAACATGCGGCGGAGCCGTGGGGTACGGCCGCAGTGGATCCGTGCGCAGTGAATTCGCGACGGGCAAACACGACCGTTGTGACCAAATATTTCAAACGCTTCAAGGAAGGCACGGTCCCACTGCGTGCAACGCGATCGGGCGAACACCGCCGACCTTCCAGGGCGATAGAGAGGTATCTAATGAACTTGAATTAAGCTGCCGATATGAAATGTCCAACAAGGACATACGCAGAATGGATGTTAGTGTATGAAAGAAGCCGCGTGGAAAACCTCCGATTCAGTTTCCCGAAATTGTTAGGGAATTTCAGAAGAAGTGAATCGAATGGTAGTTCCAAACATTATTATAACGTCTCTAATACAATAGGAATGCGAGATTTCTTCTCGTGTCACATAAAAGTTCTCGTATTCGCATTTGTTCTGGTCGCTGTTCGCAACCAGACCAAATTTAACTTGTCTGACAATACACAAATATAGAGAATGATTAGGAGAATCCAGTTGTTCACTTCCCATTTAGAGTAAAAATTTGACATATCAGCTTATTCACCGAGGTCAAAGACTATATAGGCGTATTCACCGAGGTCGCTACCGGCTCTTGTGGGAAGGACAGTGGCAGAGCATACTTAGTTAATATTTGCAATTTCTAGTTTTTCAAATATTGCTAACCTTGCTTTGTTGTTACTTGTATTCATCAGTCAGCTATGTGTAGTAAAAGTGGCAGAGATTCTGAAACCGGAAAAACGTGCGCAGATCACATTTCTCCCCCATACGTTCATACAATTTCTACTTTTTTTAACGAAAATAAATCTAATAAAATATTTGTCTGTCGTGCATGCTAGTGTGGGCCACATATTAAGTTATTCGAGGGAAATCACGCATGCATGCACCTACATAACGATTCATCCTCCAGTATCTTGCAGCAAATACTTGTAACTATTTAAGATTGGTTACATACGAAATAAATGTTTTCAAACCATTTCGTTGGTAGCTCACCTTCTTTTGTCCTTGCATTTTTATTGACGATTTGACACACCCCGGACGTATTGCGACAGAGCACAGCTTTCAGAAAATAAAAGATGTACACTGTTAAGGGGTTTTATTTCTCGAAACATTCCAAAATGTGAAATACGCAAGTAAAGTATATTAGCGAAGCTATGTTGTTCGAATTTTCGTGAACGATTGATCGCGTTTAAGAAAGCGCTTTTGTTTGTATTGGTGAGTCATAAATACGGAAAAAATTCTGTGCATATTTCTCATCACGACATGAAAAGAAAACCATTCTCAACGTGAACCGACGTTTTTGCTTAACGAAATCGTAACGAAATGAGCTTAAAAAGACGGAAATATGAAAATTAATATTTTCAAACACTATGTATTTGCGGAAACTGAAGAGGAAAGTGACATAGTTTTTCGCGGTCACCTGCAAGGCTTCAGTGTTCAAGGCTTCTGTCAAGTTGGCATTGTCGAAATCCAAGGTCTTCGATTTGTATTCTAGAGCGTAACGCCAGTGAAGGAATTTAGACCGTATAAGAATCCATTTCCCTGTTTACCCGCACCTTATGATCTGGCAGGGGGATTTCTCTCCGGAGTGGGCACCTGGGCATTAGCCTCCATCCGCACCCCCCCCCTCGCAGGCGCACATACGCCGCTCGGCAGGGTCCCGCCAGAATGCAGTTAACCCTCATGGTAACCTCTCCTTAGAATGCCTGGGTCGGGCAGCCCTGCCAGCTTAGAGCTACTGGCTTTCCATGTCAGCACCGGAGTCAAAAAGTCCTTCCTCTATGCCCAGAGTATCAGGCCACTGACACGACGAAGCCAAATGCCCATCTGGGGGATACCAGGGCTAAGGCCCGGGGTCTCGGAGCCCTCAAACCGTGTCCTCATTGCCTCCAAAATCCATTACCCTGCTGGAAAACTGTATTGACGCACGAAAGATACCCAGTATCGTAATATTTACTTCCAAATTTGGAAAGGAACCCTTTTCTTGCATCGCTGACTGTTGTTTCTGATTATAATTCTTTGCTTGTAAGATCCCATACTTTTTTCAAACTTATTGCTCAAATAACCATGTGTGCCTATGCGCCAAAGTAGATATTACTAGGGTTGCCAGATACATCTTCAGAAAATAGTGAACCGTTGGGGGGAGAGGAATGTATAAGACATATAGACAGATGTATGTTTAATCAATAAGACACAATAACAATAAGACAGATATATGTTTAATCAATTACATTTACATACATTAATATAACTAACATCTGCTTTAATATTATATGATCTTTGAATAATGTTAATATATGTAATTATAAATTATTAACTGCTGTAACATAACAATTGCCTACTTCACTACAAAAGAAAATTAACACAATTAAAAAAAGCAATTGAATTCTGTAAATTGGGTGATTTTTTTTTTTAATTTCCTGTTTTTTTGTAAACAAATATATTCATTATTTTTGTTTCTGACATTAATATTTTTGCATAGAATGTATTTTTTTAAAGAAAAAATTTTAGAGTGATTTTTACGGTTCAGCCATTCGAAATCTCGTAATAGTGTATTCAACAAAATATGCTAAAAAAATGACTTAAATTATTTTGGAAGATTCGTTATCTCCTTGGACAACCTGTATCGCTTTATATACATTTACATGTATATAATGAACATATAAAAAATAACCCAAGTTTTACTTACAAAAGAAGAATCAAAAAAAATTGTCTGTTTAGTATTTAAAATACGGCCAAGTGTAAAAATGAGCTGTACCTGTAGTGAAATGGAATAAATATTTTATAGATTAATTCAAATAAAACTCTTTGTGTACATAGGGTTTAACTCATCAGAAGTTCGTTAAAGTTGCATATGCATGTAAGGCGTTCATAAAACACTCTTTTAGCTTACATTCGCAGCGCTGTGCAGTTGAACAGACACGCGTATCACCAACAGTTACGAAACTAAGACAACTGCGCGACCTGCGCAATAGCCAGGATTGCCAACAAAGTCAGCTATAATCGCGTTTAAACAATATTTTTACATATTCGCTATTCTTATTTTCTAATTAGTGAATCAATAATTGAAATGGTTAACAGTTCACTCGCGTAGTGATCTGGCAACCCTAGATGCAACTCTACTCTGAATGGTACAAACGATGAATGTGTACTGAATAACACGTATCTCCGTAGTATCTCCGCAAAATAGTATGGAAATCAATATTACGATTAAATTATGTATAAGCTATTCAAAGAATTGATTGCCCCGGGCGGCAAACGAACCTAAGTCTCCTTGTAAACGCTTAGGTGCTGTACCATTTGAAAGTGTGAGACAGTCGAACAGCATTTCCACAACTTCGAACAGCATTTTGAGGCATAACCGTGAAAATACGTAGAACCCGGATTTGTATGGAAATGCATTTCCCCCCTAAGTATTATTTGTAAAATGATCACATACATACGAATCTGCCTATTTAGATCATTCCTGACTAATTTTATTTTGCATATTATGCCATATTTTACTGTTACTGCATTTTGTCCATATTCAGCCTATTTTTTTAAAAAAACAAGAGGAAATGATATTAATTTATTTAAATCAAAATTCTTGAAATTGATGAATTATAATTTATAGTTCTCCTGGATCAAGGAACAGCTCACCAGACACCATAAAGAAGTGAATATCCTTTTAGTCTCAGCACGGTTGCTAATGGATGCAGATGTGATGTATTTCACGTGTACCACGTGCGCGACCAACGGTGAGATTGTATTTCGGGGAGGGGGCACGGGTCGTCGCACTCAGTGTCTCTGACTCGAATGAAATACAAACCCGCGATAGACCATGGTTTCCTTAAGTCAGTATGCTTTTTCCAGTAAGCGAGGGCTTATGCATGGGTATCATCGCTACATGTGCCCATTAGTCGTCAGTAGGGCCTACGAAAGAAAGATCGAAAATCAGGTAGCAACTCAGCATGCTAACGGGTGACGTTCTTGGAAGCAATTCCAGATGATTCTCCCTTAGTTGGCAATTTTGTCTTGCCAGTAGAACTAGGAGCACGTGTGTAGGAATGCTTCAGACATGCCTACGTGTTACAGTAGTATAAGTAGAAAATTAAATGAATGGTTCACGCCATTCAACAATACACCGTTTTCTCAACAAATGGAAAAGTGTCACTAACCTTTATTTCCTTGTGAATGTCTAAAGCATATTTATTGCATATTTTAAGGATTGATCGGCATATTGCATGGCATATTTTAGACAATTTTATAGCGTAGAAATCAGAACTCTAATAATAAGCACCCGGTGCTGAATGATTTCAGAGAATGTGTACGCACTGGAGTCTATTCGTCTTTGGTTATTTCCTTTAAAAAAAAGTCCTCCCGGAAACGTCTCGATCTTCCCACGAAAAATCAGTACAGGAGAAAACTATTATTAACTGTTGAGTAAAATAAGTCAATATCTTGAAAATATTTTTCGACGTTCTTCACCTTGACCTGTCCTCTGGGAAATGAGGTCTAATTTATCGCAAAGTTGTAAACAACTTTAAGATTCGTTCATCGATTCATATATTTATATTATTCTTATTATTGGACTACATCTTTCGGTAATTTTACATTATTGTCTCATTGCACGATGCACATTTGAGATTGTTTACGAGTAAGCACTTTTCTGAATAGATGAAGAGAAATCCACCTGCTGTTTCATCTCATCTGTACGTCTCATCTCATCTGAATGTCACATTTAAAAAAATGATTTTGACGTTAAATAAATAAATAAATAAATAAATAAATATAACATTGTATTCAGTTTTGAAGCGAAATTTCTTTTCTTGGGGTAGAGAAAGACCAAATAATGATTAAACCCGTCTCAAAACACGTCCTATAGGAGTCCAGAAATTCAATACTCATATGTTAGTTCCAGTGTCGCAAATTTCATTTTTGTTTTCTGCTACAGTTATTTATAGTGCCCAAAAACATTAACTGAAAACTATTGAGTGTGTTGTCACAGGAACATTCCCGTTAGAATTAGAAGAAAGTAAAATTCGTAAATCGTCTCTTATTTACCCTACAAAAAAACATTTTATTTCGCAAATTCCATTTTCGTACATCTTGCATGTTTCATTTGTAATGTGCGGGGGACCGTTTTTCATTCGTTATGCCATGGAGCACATGAAGTTCGTAAAAGGCAATTACTCTACGTATCGTCTCATTCACGTAGTAGCACGGGAACCGTGGACGAGAAGGAAGCGGCAAAGAGAGGAGGGGGCGCACCTCGATGGCGGCCTGCAGCGCGTAGGTGAGCTGCTTGGACTCGGAGACGGTGGCGCGGCGGCGCAGGTGGCGCAGCTCGATGGCGGCCAGCACGTCGGCCGAGTGGCAGCGCAGCCCGCGGCCCTCCAGCCACCGCACCTGCCGCACACGGACGCAAAGCACTTGGGCTTTACTAAAGCTTGCACAAACATCGAGGTTATTAGCGACCAAGCATTGGACTGTAAACGTTTACGAGTATATTACAAGTAACGTAACATAACAAGGTTTGTTTTTCTTATTTGAACTTATTCTTCGGCTTTAGCTTTTACCTCTTTTCTCCTTTTTCTTCTTGATTTTAATCTTCGTGAGCAAAGTGCCAAGAATTATCTCTTAATCTCAGACAGAGTCTTTTGCTTTCTAGATTTCTTTTCTCGTGTATTGCAGCTATCTTGAGTATTGCAAGTACATCCCATTTCATTTTCTTCGCCTTTGAGGTACGATATTTTCAGCCGTTCTCCCGTAGCATTTCCCGAGATTTCGGTTTGATTTTACTTGATTTGGAAAAGATTACCAAGCCCAAGAACGTGTCAAATGAGTTGTTTTGTTTTATGTTTTTTATTTCTATAAGTACTCTTTCCCGTCCTAAATCTCCTAAAGCCTCGTTATTGTTGTTCTCTTTCGTACTTGTTTCGTAAATCGCCTCCAAAATGTCATCTCTGCTGCCACGAGTTGTGGTTTCTACGTTTGTTTATTGTCCAGGTTGTACATCCGTATGTCAGGAAGCTGCCTAGAAAACATTTTAGAATTTTTTCTTGTTTTCTAAACTGATGTCCAAAATCGATATACTCATTAAATTAAAGTTTTCCATATATCTTTATATAATCTCTTCAAAATACTGAAGATGAAAGTAATCTGTAAACGTCTAAATCTTAATCACCACTCAATTAATTACATGGTTTATCCGATGAGTGAAGCTGTCTCATATTCGTCGTTTTCCATGATTTCAAAGAAAGAATAGTTTACAACGCAAACGTTATAAATGTAATATTATTAAAAGTAGAAAGCTCGATAAGTCTTTTCGAATTTGTCTTTAATTCTTTATCTTTTTGGGGGGGGGGATTCGTGTTGAAAGAACACATTCGGTATTTGAAAAACCGATGTATCGAAAAAAACTCGGTATTGAAAAAAAAACTGATATCGAGAAGAAAAAGTCGTGTTTTTAGAAAGAGCTATTTCGCACCTCGCCCGCGGCCGCGACGGGCGAGAAGTCGAAGCTCTCGGGCGGCACGAAGAGCTGCCGCCACATGACGGCGCTGGCGTGGCGCAGGCGTTGGGGCTGCGGCAGGGCGGGCGCGGCGGGCGAGGGCCCGCGGGGCCTGGGGGCGGCCGCGACGGAGGTGGAGCGGCGGCGCGCGGGCGTCGGCGCCATGGCGTCACGGGGCCCGGCGTGGGCCCGGAGGTGGGGCCGGCCGCGGGCCGTGCGTCGACTGCAGGCTCATGGCCCCCGCCCCGCCGCCCGCCACCCGCCTTACGCCACCCGCCACACGCCCGTCTCACGTCGCGCGGCCACGGACCGCTGCAAGAATACAGCCCCAACAATCGGCTGTCGCCACAGCCAGGCTTTTAAGGTAGATGACTGCCTGAAAAAAAAATCAAGAATGTCGTTTCTATTTGGTTTTCCCTTGTACATTTCATTTCTACATCTTCTTAGAAATCAAATAAGTTAAAACCTCTTTATTTGTTTATAATTAATTGGACTTCCTATCTCCTCAACAAGTTGATGTATTTTGATAATTCTTGGCCAAAATCTCATAAGTTAATCTCCTATGTGTGTTATAGAGAATGATCTAGAATGGCAAATGTACTATGAAAACTAAAGAGTCAGGATTTGATTATTTGTGGAAAAAAATTGCTTAAAAGTATATTCTGGACATTTCAGTTGAGTTAACTGAAACTTATAGTGACACATTAACTATTGTAGTTCATTCTCTAGAGCAAGTCACGGGCTGCAAGCTACACGAAGAAATATATCTTTATCTTATGGTTTATGATTTATGATGTTTGACACCTTCAAACCCGAACATCCGATGCTCGATGAGAGAGGGAACGACGCGGGCTAGTCTTACGTAGGACGGCAATCACGGCTCCTCACGGGCAGTGGGCCACAATGAGGCGATGTGCATATACGATCTAAAATACGGATGATGGCTGTGAGAGCTAAAATAAGATGTGGGCATGGAAAAACGGGGCAGTTGGTGCTATGCATATTACGCTTTAAATAAAAATAATAAATAATTCAGCGATTGAAACATATTAAAATGGAATAATACATGATTTCTGATGTTTTTTTTTTAAATTTTATCATTCTGAATAAAGTGCCATAGCTGCTCAAACGAAAGAGTAAAAATATCTTTAATTATTAGAAACGTTTCTAAATTAAATTAAAATAATACATTATTCAATAAATTTGTGCAGGTTAATAGCAGTGCGAATCCTAAAATTCCGTTACCGATTGCAAACTGTATTAACATTATTTACGGAGGTAAATAATATTCATATTACTGTCATTTTTTTCAATTCTCTTAACTGTTCACCGTTACTCGTTTTGCAATATTTTAAAAACAAAAACGTGTTGCCGATAAAAGAAGTGAAGTTTGCAGAAGCATCTGAGAATGTAATGTTTTTCTTGCTTTCCCGCGTAAAAAAAAGATGTTCATTTATATACAAAATTCTCAAATGTGAAGGAGGTCTTTGGAATTTCACAAACAATGTGTGAAGCCTCTTCCTCTTATCATGATTCTTTTTAGATTTCTCCTTTTTTAGATTTCTTCTTTGTTAGGGCGCCATCTCCAGGCGAATGTAACATTTCATAATCCTCTTATTTTAGTTTTTTACTACTATTTTTACTATACCATACTACTTATTTTACTACTACCGATGACATCGCACTCCCAGACCCGCCTCTATCAACACCTTGCGTAGGCCGAGGCTCCGCCGCCGTCGCCGTGGGCTCGCCCACCGTGAGCGAGCAGAGGATGCTCGAGTGTACGATACTCGAGTCTGAAATGCTCGAACGAGTACGAGTGAGCAAATGGCACGCCTTGCAGATATCTAGTGCATACAGTTATCAAGTATGTAAAGTTTTATACATTTGCAAAAGGACCAGTTAACCTGACCGAAAGAGATGGCTCAGTACATCAGCTGATGTCTCTGTAGTCCCCCTGCCCAGTAGGTCCCAGGTTCGAGTCCCGACGGTGACAGAATTTTCGACACTACTTTGTCAGCTAGGTCGAATTCAGTTGCTACCGATCAGAATCGGTAGTTCTCCGTCATTTCTCCGATCAACACCGTCCTTCTGCTGTCCTTCAGGTGGCACGGAAAGTTCATAACAATATCTTGTGCTGAAACAAAAGCATTTTGGTTGGTCCGGGAGAGATAACTGAGGGCATCAACTGATGTGTCTGATTATTGCAAATCTGCAAATATTACTTTCAAAACTAAATAAATAAATAAAGGGGGTAATTAGACCGGCCCACTATACCTAACATCCCGGCGGTCCAGTTAAGTCCACAGCACATATTTTATTTATATGCCCGAAAACATACAAATCGCGACGTATCATTAAAAACAAAACACTATTATAAAGCAGAAATACTAACAATTAATCCAGTGTGAATATGTTCATGTAGTTATTATTCAATCGTAATAAAATTGCGAAGCAGATGCGTGGTAGAAAATACTTCTGACTTTTCAAAGAAAAAAATGCCTTACTGTACTGAACAAATGCAGGCCTGCCACTTTTGAAAGTGGCTTAGATTATCAGCCCTGTCATTCTACAAATGCCATCCCAATGAAAAAAGCAGGAAACCCTTCTCACCAACATTTAAAAGCATGGACAAGTTATCCTAACCGGTCCAGTTAACCTTACTCTTCCAAAATCTCACAAATTAGACAAGCGTCAACTTGCGATGGAGTTAGAATCTGCGCGCGCTATCGGTTCAGTTGTCCCCTTCGCCCGAGCTTCCACCAGCCCAGTGTAAGATTACACTCTTCTCTTGTCTCTGCCCACGTCCTCACTCTTGCCGGAAAGTAAAATGAATCATGGGCAGGCGAAGGGGGCGCCCGGAGACGCATTTATTTATTTAACGTCAAAAACCGTCGAAAAACTGCGTGACGTACAATGTATACGTATGTGGGGAGAAGAGTATTCTGTGCACGTTGTCTAGACAATTTTATTGCATTGATCTGGATGAGAGATGCTCTAGATGATATGTACAAGAGAGGAGCTCCTCCTCCTGGGCAGTAGGGTTCCATTATAAAACTGTTCCTCTTCTAGCCACGGGAGCGCTGAGACGTAGGGGGCGATTACTTTACGAGAGGAAGAATTTCGCAGATGGAGCTGTTTATATTGTTTGCATGCGTTAAGAGACTTGCGGAGATTAGATCTCGATCAAAGTCAATTTTCTCATAGCTATCAACTCGAATTTTTTTTTCTCAACCATCAAAGTAAATACTTTAGTAAATGCATTCAAAAGAAGAAAATATGTGATGAGTTTTTCACTTCCCTCTTCTGAAAAGCCGCATCTGCCTAGTTGACCTTTTGAACTAGAAGCCCCCTCCTTTTTCAATATTAATTTTTTCGTTTCAACATAAACGTTTTCAGGAATATTTATGAGCAATATGTTTACAGTATAATCTTGAAAAGATTCCTACACTGTTTTAGGCAAGTAACTTGCATCCAAATTTTATTTTTAATGCAATAAATTGTATTCGATATTGAATGTTATTCTTTACGATCTGATGTGTGTAATCCACTCTACTGATTTCCAGTGCGCGCAGAAATTGAAAGAAAACTGTGCAGCCTCCGACCATTGTGTCTATGGTTTCCTTAGATACCCAGGAACTCGGTGAAAATCCAAAAGCAACTAAACAGTTTCGATTTTGACTGAAAAATTCAAATATTTGTGTTATTCTCATATTCGTATACTGTGCGAACCAACTGAATTCTGACACCCAGTGCATCACTACTTAGGAAAGGATGACGTCATGCGACACCAGGGATCCAAGAAAAGGGCCGTCCACTATTAAATCCTATTCGCGTGTTGCGTTATGGAAAGCAACGTTTTTATATTTTTGGTATTTAAAAACAACTGCTGTTCTGCATGTATACTCAACTTGTATTCGTAAAGAATGTTTTTGTTAAAATGTTTAATTTATTGCAGTGTTGTACGAGTATTTTATTTGTTCTTGGGCAGTGTGTGCTACTTTTTGGAATACCAGGATTTGGATAGGTTTTATTCAGCATTGTTGCTGCTGCTGCTGCTGCTGCTGCTGCTGCTGCTGCAAGCCACTAGTAATCTTCATACATTTGTTTTCCTGGAAGGTTCGGACTGATCATATCCTTTTTGATATCGTGAACGAATTGACCACTTTATTTAGTTTTACTTTCCCAAAAGTATTTTTACTAGGTGGAGATGTGAGATAGATGCTTCTGGTTAGTGCGGTGCTCAAGGAGTTCAGTTTGCTAATCTATTCAAATTTATCTATTTGGAATAAACAAATAAGCTTTTATACACTGCTGTTTTTACAGAGCTGCCTCCCAAAGTCACTGAAGGCCCGTGACCACGGTGGCATTTAGTCACGGTTTTTCCCGTCTTTCTCAGCCGTGCCGCTAGGTGTCGCATGCACGCGACCGTATCAAGCACTACTGCAGATGAAGCGACTCTAGTGGCACATCCTAAAAAGTCCATTTAGGCGAAAAATCGTGCCTAAATGCCATTGTGGTGAAGGGCCTTGAGCGACCTAGGGAGCAACTCTGTAGAAACCACAGTATAATACGGAGAAATTCGTTGACAACTTGCATTTTATCAATGCTGTCTGACAGCTTGCACCCACGGCGTGGGTGTGAGTCAGAGAACGTCGAAATATTGATTTACAGATTAGTGAATCCCATTATAGTTTAATGGAAATTTGAAATTTATTAGTGGATTTTTGGTGAATATAATTTTCATATTTGTATTAAATATTATTAGCTATTGCCTGAATGTGTCTAAAATAAAAACTAGCTCATACGGAGCTGAGTACTTCGAAACGAAACTCGTGTGCCACAGGAAAATGAATTTCGTGCGTGTTCAGTGGTGTCCATTTTAACCTTTATCTATGTTTTATGAAACGCCGGGTCATAACATTGATAAGATTCTAATCCTAATTCATTTTTTTAGATTAATTAGGATTAGAATCTTATCAATGTTATGACCCGGCGTTTCATAATAATAATAATTCATCATTATTTACAAAATGCGTATACAGACGCTGAGTTTAAAGAGTAATGCGTGAAGCTCCATGTTGTTGATATTGCAGCAAATAAATAAATTGCGCGCAGAGTAGTCATTTTTCCATTGATATGAAAGATGGAGAGGCAGTTATAATATTTTGATCCCCCCCCTCCGTAGAGCTCTTTTTTTTATAAACCGTATACCAAATACGTATTAGAAATATGTGATACATCTTAGATATGATAAATGATATTGTATGCTCGAATTAGCAGACCAATTGTCAATTGCTATTCCCGAGTATTTGTCAGGGAAATAAAATTTGTGTTTTTAACAATTTGTCAGTAGGCGAAAAGTTACCAAGTGTGGAAATGAAAACGGGAGTCATGTAGGCAACCTGCGGTGCGTCTCTGCGTGGCGGGTCATCGTAAACTTGAATGCTTCGTATGCCAGTTGCCCAGTCACGGTCTGGAAATGACCTTCCCTGTAAAGGAAGCTTCGCGTAACTACAGCTATAAAGTATGCAAGTTGGTTGACGACCTACTAATAGCTCATTTATTTGCTTTTAGCAGAGTATATTCTTTCCTAATGTTTATGCCAGTTTTAATATTTGTTTTCTCTAATTTCAGGAAATATGTTATTCTTTGTTTTGTTGCCTGCTTCTGTCGGGTTTCAGACAACTAATTTGAAAAGAGTAATTTGCTTTTCATTTGTTTCTCGTTTTCATTCTCAGGAATTAATGAGGACTGAACCTTCTGCATCTACCAAACGCTCATGATAGGATTAGTCCTAAGAATTGTCAACAAGACCCAAAGACGTTCTGGGCACATTTTTCCTAATGCCTACAATGATTTAAGGAACACTAAATGCGAGTTCGCGATATTTAAATAATGACGGTATTAATTTTATTAACATAATGAGTCATAAGTCTTATGCAGATGAAAATTTCCAAAATTTAATTTTGGCTTTGGGAAAAATAACCCCTTAAATGGCAAGATATCTTACACATTCTTTGAACTAAATTTTAAAACAGATCTAGACCGAACACAAAATTAAGAAAAATCCAGACTATCTCGGGCCGACTATGGCGTGACGTTTGGTTGTTTTTTTTTTTCTCGAAATATTCGAATCCATTGCCAAACCTTAGAGACTTTTTTAAAATATCCAAATACAAATTACATTCTTTCATTTATGAATAGAGTGGAAGGCAATTTATGTGCAAGCAGATTGACATTCACATACACACGCACAGTGTCTCAATAAATGTAGGAAACTTCTAGGGGATGTAGACGGGTGGAAGATCACGTTGACCAATGAACATGTAATAAATATTCATATAAAGAAGTAACCCATGACATATTTGCACAAAATTGATAGGCAACTTGTCATGCATTGGTGTTTGGCCCTATGTAACTTAGTTATATGAACATTCCAACTCATGATGTCAAAAAAAATTCATCTCCGATCTTCCTATATACCCTAGAAGTTTGCAAGACATTGTATTCGTTTAGGGTCATGAAAATGCTTAAGACGAAATGCATATTACCGGCATCATAGTGCAGTAATCAGTGTGATATAATAGTGGATCCCCGTCCATGTGTCCTTTGCCTCGGCCAACCGCTGCTCCGCCCGTGCGCTGGCGCTGGAGCGGGAGGTGCGCTGTTGCAGGGCCGTCGGGGGCGGCGAAGGCGGCGGCGGCGGGGGCGGGCGCGGGGCCCGCCTGCCCCATGTGCGTGGCTGCGCGCTGCCGCGCGGGGACGGGCGCCCGCGCCAGCGAGGGTGAGTGCGCGGCGGGACGGCCTCTCCCAGGGCATCGAACTCCGGACCTCCCTTGCCCTTCCGCTCTTCACGGTTCTTCTGCTGCAGCCTGATCTAGAATAAATGTTACTAGCTTCTAGGCTAACTTTTCGCCCATGAACATGTGGTAACTATCGTGTAACGATGTTACGCAAGTGAAATGTTTGACATCTGTCCCAGATTTGTTGGCAATTCATCCTGCACTGGGACACGAACTCTCACCAATATTTCCCTTGACAATAAGTTTTTCTCTTGATTTTTCAGCTTTGACTACTTGCATGCATCACACCTCATGACCGTCACTTCGTGGTATGTTTGTAGTCAAAACTGAATATTGAAGAAAAACAGTAATGTCATTGCCATTGGGTAAGTCTCTTCCTGAGAGTTCGTATACCTGCCAATCACCAATGGAGGTTGAGTTGCCTACCAAATAGGCGAGCTGTCAGAAATGTCACCAGCGTAACTTGGTTTTGAGATTACCCACAAATGTTCATTTGCAAAAGTGATCTACACATCCTAAAGTTTTTACATTTATTTTGAACAACCCGTGTGGAACCTCTTCATTATTGAGACATCGGCAATGTGAAGCGTTTTACCTAACTCTCTGGAATATCGTGTTTTTAGAACATGGAAAACATTTTATGAGTTCAGATTCAGAAGACCAATCACCTTGCCGAAAGTTGAAATTGTTCATGTGTAAATATGTCGAATATGACAAAGCCATTACGAAATTCTAACTACTAAATAACCAAAAATTCACTCTGCGTCTTAAAAACAAGTGTTTTATATTGATTTTACGTGTTTGTATGATTTGTCCATATCTTTCTATTTAGTAATAATCTGCTTCACTTATTCTGAAACATTCCAAGTATGTTTGCGCTGAGCTTTTAATGTGAATGTTCATTCACGAAACATTTCTTTTATGAGTCACAGAACATTAAATTTTAAAAGCACTAAAAGAAATAGATTTGAACAATTGAAGGAAAAAACAGTTCGATGCCCTGGTTCCTTCCGCTCGCTCCTCGAATACCCCTCGAATACCACTTGAGTCAGTCGTATCACCTTCTCCACCCCCGCTCACTGGATCCTCGCCACCTCCGCCGCCCTCGCCGCCCTGACCACCGCCGCCGCCCTCGCCGCGCCCGCGCCCGAGACCGCGCCGCGTCGACCCCCAACGCCCCTTCTCTCCCCACCCCACCCCACCCCTCCCTTTTTTAAAAAAAAGTCCCTTTAAACTCGGCATTATGCTGCGCCACACCTTGCACCTTGTCATTTGGACGCTTAGTATGTCATGTATTTTCAAAGCTTACTTCTTTGATCACCGAAGTTTTCTGAAATGGTAGTAAAGGAGTGAACGTTTAATTTGCATTTTTTTTTATGAAAGTGATGTGGATACTTCGGATTTATTTTAAATTTATAATAGGAAAACTAATCATTGATATTTATTTTTATTTTTTTAGATTTCCCCTGTTCTAGTAAGGATTGATTGCCTGTAATTTAATTAAGACATTTTTTAGTTATATGTACATTTTTCCTTTTTCCGTTTTGTTCACTTATATTCTACGCAAATTAAATTCATCTGATGCTAATCACAGCTTAATAAGTTTAATTATTTTTGATTTTGTAAAACACGTAGCAGGAACAATAAGCTCATGTCAAAATAGAGGAAAAGGTAACCCACTTTGAACCTTCACCATCATTGCTTATTTGAATATGATTTCTTGATTTTTAATTGTCCATTTCAGTATCTGAAATCAGTAAAATAATCAGAACAGAATACTGGCATTCGTCATTTCATTACTAAAATTGAATGTGGCCATCGTGCGTCTCCCTTATTGAGTGGTTCCTTTCCGTGCTGTTCCTATCTGTGTGTTGAATGTTCTACCTTGTGCTTCTTAATGTGCTATTGCCTGCTCACAACCTGAACTCTGCTTAACAGGCCTGCTGTTCACGAAGTGTGTGCTGACCAGTTTCCCAGTCCTCTTCTGACATCGTGTTTATACCTTCAATGCGAAACTACTCCGACGTAAAGAAAAATAAGCCTGTATTCATGTATTTACTTTTTTTTCTACAGCAATCCGCTTCCAGGAGAACCTTTTGAAGACTATGCTTCAGATTGAAAACACTTTCTTTGCGTTGGGTCAATCGTGCAGTCGAGACTGTCTCATCATCTGTGATCGAGGAGCTATGGATGCTTCTGCATGTAAGTTGCCCATCCTTTATAGGATTTTTGAGAGTATGCATGCTATTTGATACTTACATTATCTGTAAATAAATGGTTCGAATTTTTGTTTACCTGGAGATCCATTGCTAGCAAATTCAGCAAGTTCATTCAGATAGTTCACAATTAGATTACACCAAAAAGAGCATGTGAAATAACTATCTAGAAACAAGTGAGGTGGCATTTTACTCATATCGTATGTATTAAGATTTTATTTTAGACAGCTGCGTGATTTTTAACAAAATAAGGTGGGAGTCGGTTTCAGAAATGTGTGTCTGTCAAAGAGCCTTGCTAACGCAGTTTTGTCATGCGCTCAGACACTTCTTTCCAAACACATTATAAACCTCTTTTGAAACTACAAGTTACGTTTAAATATAAACGCTTGAAGTGAAATCTTTCTGATTGAATGTAATGCATGAAATCAATGTAATTATGTAGCTAGAATGCCAGAAACATACACTTCAAATCTTCCTTTTTAAGAAATATTTACTTGTATCAGTCTTTGATTAAAAGGAAGTCTATTATAAGTTCTTTGAAAATCGATGTTTGTGGCCTGTCTGTTTACATCCGTTTGACTTAATTCACTTGTATATGCATGTTATTTTTTCTCTTTTTCGTCATGATTTGTGACAATTCTTGGAAAATTCTTTTTAATGACGATATCAGAACAACACATCACTCATGAAAATTACCCCTAATCTCTTACTGCACGCACTAAACTGACACTTTGTCATTAATAGCCCGTCTGACTGGCAGAAGAATAAATTTCGCAAAGCGATGAGTCTTCGTCGATGCTAAACTGTTTTAGAACCTGTCGAAACAATCGTCCTCTGGCCTCAACAAATCATTCCTCGATTCTGTGAAAGACTACCCTGACAACGGCGGGAAGGCAAGTTGCACATCCTAAAGGATCAAGAGAGACAGACGAAAAGTTGTCTTTAACTTTGCAGGAAATTATGTAAATCTAAAACCAAGTGGAACACTCCGCAAAATTTCCCAATTGCTTTATGATTTCATTAGTTGTGCTCTTGCATGGAGGAGTAATATAGCAGTTAAATGCAAGTGAAAGCCTGTGTATCGATTGGCAATCGACTTGTAATTTAGAATAGAAAACAACTCAGCTCGTTTACTCTAGAAACACCGCGTGAAGTGGAATTCTCTAATGGAGTCCGCGTAAAACGCGAGTGACACTAGGTATTCTATTTTGGGCTAGTGGCAATTCTGTAGAGGACGTTAACATCGATAAGACGCAACAATGTCAACAACAAAAAATGTCTATTTTCACAAAAATAAAGTTAAACCAATACCTCTATATTAATAAAAACAAGAAACACTGCGTTGAAATGGGGGCGCAAAAAGTATTTGGAAATCTGGAAATAAATGTTTGATAACATGTATTGCTTTATATAAATGGAGGGGAAAAGCGACTTGCGTCAATCTTCATTATTCCTCCCTCTCCCACGCCCCTTCGCTGTTAGTTTTGTTCGAAATCTGCAGAGATTCAATCACGACGCTGAAATAGTACGAAGAAGCGAATTTATTGTTGAATGCGAAAGAGTAATCCGTTGAACCGAGAAGTGTGCATTGATTCATGTGATATCTCAATCGACCGTAATCCCGAAATCTACGGCATATTTCACATGTAGACCGTTTTTGTGAGAGAAAAACATTAGACAGCAAACCGCAAGAGAATCATTGCTCGTGCAGTGACGATAATCCATTGTAAAGTGGCCCCTGCCTTACCATGAACGCATAGCCCAATAGACGTTTTATATTTCAGGAAAGTCTAAAAGTAAACACGTAGAAATGCCATGTAATTGCATCAAATCATGATTTCGGGTATAACTTTCGAAGGAACGTCTTATTTTCAGACGGGAGCAAATTCTCCAGTTTGGGATCGAGTTGTATGAAGGAAGAAAAGCAGAGCTGGAATCGCAAATCTTAAATTCTCACCGTCAAACTCGGCAATGGTTTGATACCCGTGTGGGAACGTATGAGAACCAGTGGTGTGAGGCAATTCAAGTTTATAGATGGAATGAATAAATTCTCGTACATTGACATTCAAAAACCAAATTTACGAGCTAGAGCTGTTAAAATGAATTTGAGATATGACTAAATTTTTAGCACCTCAGTAACCATAAGCATACTGCATTGAATACAAAACTTGGACAATCGAAAAAGAAATTTGCCAAAAAAAAAGAAGGATCCCCAGAGTATTAAAAGAAAAGTGGAGCAATATTTCTACCCCAATATGCGACGAAATGTGAAATCCGTAACGATGAGACTAGGTGTTGCCCGCAATACAATAAAAATTAAAATATTGTTTTGTATCATATAGTTTCTGTGCACCGGAACTTTTTGTGCCCCCCATTTCGACGCAAGTGTGTCCTGTATTCATTAACAACGAGGTGTTTGGCAAATTCTGTGAAGCATTTTTGTGGAAATAAAAAACATTTTTATTTTCAATATAGTTTCATCATATTGCTGATAACTCTCACTGCACAGTGTTCACAGACCAAAATCAGAGTACCTAACTATCCACTCACTGTTTACATGGACTGTGTGTGTGTCTCTGTGTGTGTCTCTGTGTGTGTTGTGTGTGTCTCTGTGTGTGTTGTGTGTGTCTCTGTGTGTGTTGTGTGTGTCTCTGTGTGTGTCTCTGTGTGTGTCTCTGTGTGTGTCTCTGTGTGTGTTGTGTGTGTCTCTGTGTGTGTTGTGTGTCTCTGTGTGTGTCTCTGTGTGTGTTGTGTGTGTCTCTGTGTGTGTTGTGTGTGTCTCTGTGTGTGTTGTGTGTGTCTCTGTGTGTGTCTCTGTGTGTGTCTCTGTGTGTGTCTCTGTGTGTGTTGTGTGTGTCTCTGTGTGTGTTGTGTGTATCTCGTGTCCGTCTGTCTCCGTTTCCGTCTGCCGACACAGTACAGTTTGGTTTGGAAGGTCGGCCATCGGCCCTCGAGAGGGGTCAAGACACTTTCTCCGAATTTGTCGCCATAGGGACTGATTTTATTAAAGCGAGTGTGATAGAAGAGGAAGAAAAAAACGTGAGGATGCCTGGATTACGTAATTTTCAACGCGGAGGATGCGCGCGAAGCCAACTGCACGCCGGTAATCGTGAGCGTTCAGTCACTGCTGTGGCTACCTTAGTCGCCAGGGAAGCCTTGGTGTGAAAATTCGCCCATACCCCCAAAAAATGTAAAATAAGCACATTAATGATTTTATTTAAAATTGCAATCAATGTTTTAACACGTTTAAATATAACACTACACTATGGCACTAATGGTAGGAGTGTGTATGAATTGAGTATAATGAAGTATGAATTTTTGAAGAATTCTTAACGACCAATTGATGAAATATTGGAAGACAGGTTAATGGGGCTTGGTCATAAGTAAACACGAACTATAAGTTGGTTGTTTGCCGACGTTTCGGAAAATTTATTTCTATTCTCAGGGCTTGCAATCACAACATGAAAACATAATTAATACATGTGCTGCCTGCTCCTCCATCTCAGGCACTTCTCGGAGAGTGAGACACACACAATCCTCCTCACCACACCCACACACACCGTGATGAATATGATTCTAGTAGGAAGTATGAATCTATGTTAATTATATTAGTTCTGTAAGAATTGTAATATGGATTGACATTGTCAAAAAGTAGATGTATTAATTGCATGTTATTAATATTGAAATAAATAAAGTATTGAAAAATTAAATTGAAATTGAAAAAATGAAACTGTACATTTTATTGTTCTATTATAACATTCTCTTATATTTTACTGTTTTATGAATTGTTGAATGATATGTTCTAAGGTACATAAATGAATAATATGTTTAATTGAATAAAGCTTGTTTTATGTCTGTTTTATATGGTCTTAATTCAACATTAATAAATTAGGAAGTAAATATTTCCTATAATATTACGTTTTTCCAATTCTGATACTTATTTATAAACGGACTCTCGTCTATGCCCATAAACAATGTGATAGATAAAGTATTAAGACAGGAGTATAATATCTATTAGTAGAATAACAGAAAAATATAATTTCAGTAACATAAAAGCTAATAGTACATTAACTAAAGATATGTCTTTCGTTTGGCTTCACAAATAAATTTAGAATTACTATGCTCCCATATATTGAGATTATAATCATTCGCTAGCTTACACATGCGCGAAAGTGAATTGTTTGATGTATAGGACGACGAGTAGATCGGAATCGAAAGACAGTATTTCGCCGCAATGCAGAAGGAACTCCAAACCTCAATTGTTCAAGTAAAATTAGGCAGTCAATATTACCATTAACTAGTTTATGTAAGTAAATGAGATCATTCAATTCTCTTTGAGAGGACAATGAAGGTATATCAATAACTGTTGAGATAGTACGATAATCATGATCTATATATGGATCAGGCGGATTTAACATAGTTGCCGCTATTCTAAAAAACTTATGCTGAACGGATTCCAACTTATGAGCATGAACTTCAAAGAGATGAGACCAGTCTCCTGAGGAAAACATCGAAATAGGTTTGACCAACATCAAATATAACCCTTACAAAGTGTGTATATTGTTAAATTCATTGCACTTTCTTCTCACGAACCCCAGCAGTTGATTGGCTTTATTTGTTGTACGGTGGATATGTTCCGAAAATGACATCGTAGAATCGAAAATAACGCTTAGGTCTGTGACAGAATCCACTTTTTCTAGGACAACAGTGTTTATGATGTATTCATGAACGTGCTGAACTTTAAATCTCGAGAAAGTAATGTATTTACATTTGTCTGGATTTAATACCTGATCATTAGCTGCATACCATTTAACAAAGTTGTTAAGCGCCGTTTGTAATACAACTAGGTCATCGTTACAGGTTAATATAATTGCGTAATTAAAAATTTTGCAATCATCCGCAAAGAGCGGGAAATCAACGTCTGAAAGCACAGATCATTTATAAACATTAAAAAAAAAAACAAAGGTCCTAAATGTGATCCTTGTGAAACACCCGATAGAACGGTGATGCCAATTGAGACAGTATCTCGATATTTTACAAATTGGGTCCTGTTTATAAGATAGTTATAGAACCATTGAAGCAAAGATCCGGCAATACCAAATGCTTTGCTGAAGTCTGTATTTTCATAATCAACCTGATGTTTGATATTGATGTATGCACATGTTAAGTGAATCATTATTAATTTGTGTGATCTTTTTGCAGTCATTTCACGTGATAAGTGGGAGCAGGTGATGCGTGGTAATGGATGGAATCCAGTGGAGTTGCGTGATAACCGTTACAACCAGATTATCCACATGGTGTCTGCTGCCAATGGTGCTGAGGATTTCTACTCCACAGAAGACCATGCTTGTCGCTCAGAGGGTGTGGGAGTGGCGCGTGAATTAGACTACCGTGCTGCAGCTGCGTGGGTGGGACATCCATACTTCGATGTCATCGATAATTCCACAGACTTCGAAACCAAGATCTGCCGCATGATAGATGTAATCTCAATAATTATGTAGGATATTCATTAGTAAGTGCAGATATTGGGGTTGAGAAGTTAGTAGGCAAGGCAAAGCAGCTACTGTAATATTATGTCATATCAAAAGTGTGAACTAATATTTTATTTTATATCATTTTAATAATCTATATTAATCTACGTAAAGTAGTTTGGATTTGAATAAAATATAAATAATTAATAGTGAAAATTATCAAAAATAACATGTATTCTACAATCCTTGTGTTAAGTTGAAAGGAATGCAAATTCAATATAAAATTTAATTTTTTGTAGAACTCAATGTTCAACTCAGCTTTTTTAATATAAATAATTTTTGATTAAAAAAGTTTAGGAATTTAGTGGTATTGTTTAATACTGCAATGGCAAGATTTCTAATAAAAAAAGGGATTTGCAAAATTTTCTAGGAAAGGGCTGCTTATAAATATTGTTATACATTTTCTTCTAGAAGGAAAACTATTACATTGTTAGAAATTTCTCAGTTCTTAACAGACATGAATCATTAATTATAAGAAAAATTAGTTTAGAGTCTTGAATTTAAGGCAGCAACTCGTTATTTTACTCATTTTCATGCAACATATTATGCATAGTTTCCATACAAAAAATGTTTGTACATCATAATAAGTAGTTATTTTATTCATGTAAGTATTACCAGATTATAACTAAAGAAAGAAGTAAATTAAGTGTGTTATATCCCATACTTCTCTGGTAATCAATGAAAATATCTCTTGTATTGCTTAATGTTGCAGAATATTTTTTTAACTATGGGCTGTTAAAATCGGTATTGTATTACTTAAAAAAAAAAATCAAGATAATCTTAAATGTGGACGTTATGAATACAACTTGAGATGAAAATACAAAAATATGGTTTTAAAATTGGCCAGGATTAAATATTGATAATTATATTGTAATGAATCAATGCTACACCAATTATTTGATCTTATTCTAAGAAAGTCAGGACTTCTTCATTCCACAAAACCACAAAAGCAGGTGACATCAGTACAGCCAGGCGATTCCATTCATTTATGCTTTTAGTTGGCAAACAACAATTGGGACAAGACGCATTCTTGGAAGTATCTAATAAACATATTTGATGAAAAGATGGTTTTAAAGTTTAATCATAGAATTCAAAATTACAGTTTATTCTGACATCAACTGATAGAAGCTAAGTAAATTCATATAATATTGAATTTTATAAGAATATTTAGTTCTCTGCAAAAATTTCCTCTGTCAGCATGTATATTTTCTCGGAAATCAGGTAAGATTTTTGTATTTTTTTCTCTTGAGCTTTCTTAATTAGTGTATTGTATCTGCATTTTGTAAAAGTTATTAGATCGTTGTAATAAGCTTTTTGAAACAAATATTGTTATATTGTTGGGTGATTCCAATCAAAAATGATGTACCCATAATCAACTTGGAAGTGATTTGCTTCATGAATTTTTGGGAAGGAACAAAGAAGTGCATGCCCTATTCGACGAAAATATTAAAAAGGTCAGGGCAACAGTAAGGCATGCTGCTATGTATGAATACTTTTCTAATTTGCAGCAATCATTGATTGGGGCACCACCAGTCAATATTATCAATTACAATGAAACTCAACTTCTCTCATGACCCACATCCAATGAAGGACTTCATAAAATGCCGTGTCAAAGAAAAAGAAAGATTGGTTCCTCAAAAATAAGCATTAGTGTTATAGTTGCTGCACGAGGGGATGGCACATTGCTTGATTCATGGATGATGGGAGGTTTGCTAGGAAAAGGCTACAATAGATATCTTTATGGATGGGTAGATGGTAGTATGTTTGAGGCTTGGATTTCTGACTTACTCCTTCACTTTGTACTTGAAGATACAAAGCCTTTAAATGGTGACAATTTGTCCAGTCACAGTTCCCTACATGTTATTCAGATATGTCAAACACACAATGTGCCCATTGTGCTATTGCCTCCCAGTGCAACTCTTCTATGTCAGCCATCCAATGGGGCATTTTTTTGCCCTCTGAAACTTACATGGAGTTTTAGATGAATGGAAACAGTGCAACAGAAACATGATTACCAAATTAGAATTCCCTCGTAATGCTAAAAAGTATTCAAAGAAATTAGAGCTAACCAGGAATCTAACATCATTTCTGGTTTCAGAAAGGTAGGGAGTATCCCTTTCTGCCCAGAAGAAGTTACTCATCCGATTGTGAAAATGATGATCCATAGCAATATGAAAGGTCATGGACTGTAGATAACTTGAAAAACTCCCTTCTATGAGAAACGAGTGTTAAGCCAGGAACATCTTAACTTGTAAGACTCATCTAAATTAGCCTGGTAAGGGAATGGTCATCAGTGATCTTGAAGCACAGAAACTACTGTTCGGATACACAAGCTAATGCAGCTGAAGAAAAGCAAGTGGAAAGTAATCATTGCGACAGTGATAGTTTTGAGTAAACTATAGAAGAGGCAAGGAAAGTGAAGATCAAGAATTTGATGAAGAAAGACAGGAACATGAATTAATTAATGATTGATGAATGACAATTTGTTCAATGACATTTCCAATAAAGAAAAGAGACAGATATTTTATAGTGGAATAGAGAAAGTAGTTGTGAAAGATTTGATGAAATTTTTAAGGAAAAAGAATTGAGAGAGAAATGCACTTTGTGTTCCCAGAAATAAATGTTTCAGAGAAGGAGAAAAGCGAGATTATTTGCAAAGTGTAATGTATTACTCAGAGAGGAGAAACACGTCTATTTAGGAACAATGATGTCATTATAAAGGGTAATTGTTTATATATTTGGACCTATATTTTTTTGATAAATATAGGGTTGTTGGTTTTTCTTCTTTTTTCCCCCTCTGTTAGTGCATATTGTGCTCCATTGTCATGTCTGCAATTGTTAAACTTAGTTTGGAAAATTTTCTCAAAATAAATTCCTTTGTTCTTTGTGTAACAAATGCCACAATATTTTTAAAACCTCAAAATTGATATCAGATTCATCCATATTAAAGTATTAAAATAAGTTTCAATGACGTATTAAAATAAGTTTCAACAACAACTGAGTGATTGGAACCACTTGCAGTGTGCGATTGGAACCACTTGCACCGATCAGCCTATTGTTGCTTAAAACGGTGATGTTTCAAATCGGTCACTGATAATTTTTTATGCAACTTAGTATAAAGAATTATATATCCCATATGTAATTATTTTTAATAAAAGTAATCACATTAAAATTTGAAATATTATAATATCGATTGATGTCACCTGCTTTTGCAGTACAATTTGGAAATTAGAGCAATTACCATTAGGTTATTGAAGTTGATGATGACTTATGCATTTTTAATTATTGATGCAGGATCAATGGACTGTGGCCCTCTCCTGATGAAATCTAACAAAGTATTAGATATTTTAATTTAACAGACTTTTTAAGATTAATTAAAAGGCATTGAAAAATGTTGACCTGAAGGGTTTCTTTGATTCTTAAATTGTAATTATATAACTGACACATTTCATTTACATAAATGAAGTATAAAAAGAGTGAGGAGACATATAGTAAGAAAAATGGGAGGAATGGTCTTAGATTAGATTTCGGACAATTTTATGAATCTTTATCTGTTTTGTAGGCTGTCTGCCAAAAATTAGGCATTGACACTGGGGATCGACTACAGACTAATTCCCGTAAGGTGAAGTTCCTTGTGGCATCGTTGCCTCCTGATTTGGCCTTTCCACCTTTTCAAGACTTCGATGTCGTTCACAACTACCTTCAAAGCAGTGGCCCACAGACGCAAGTTCGCCTTCGCAAACGTGGCCAGAATGGTGAGATCTACTGTGATTTCAAACATTTCAGTCTGCTATCATTTTACTATTGTGAAAAATGGATTCAATTGCAATCTAATTCCATGATTCCAAATTTGTAAGACTATGTACTTATTGTTTCATTTCTGTATTATATTTTAAAAATAACTTTGAGCAGTAGATTATTGACATGTCATTGGATGGTATACATTAACGGTGAAGATTGAAAAAATTCAAATATTTGTTCTTTTGTGGTGTTGCAGGTCATTGGAGCTACATTCATACAATTCGCAAACCTAAAATTCGCGACCAGATAATTGAGGTAAAGACACAATTGACTCATCGTGATTACCTCAATATGGTAGCGCAACGTGATGATTCACATTTTACGATCTACAAAAAGAGACGCTGCTTCCTTATCAATGACCAGTACTTCCAATTGGACATTTACAAGGAGCCTTGTCATCCTCGGTTAGTGATTTTTGTTACCTTGTATTTTCATTTATTTTCCTTTTCTGTCTCTTTCCCCCTCCTTTGTTCCATTTCTTACTTCACTGTAGCTTTGTATTTAATCCTCCGGTACTCTTGAACCCTCTTGGTATTAGATTGCTCACACAGGGTATTTAAATACCTTAACATCAGGAAACTAGAAAACTAGAAAAGGAAGTATTAGTTAAAAAAAGATGCTTAGGATCAGACAAATTCATACTAATTTTGTAAAGTAAACTTAATTAAGAGTGGCTTGCACAATATAGCAGTAAGGACTCTGTGGTCACTGAAAACAATCATCAATATACAAGGTTCCCTATGGCAATGTGAGCTATGTATGGTGTCTTCTCCAGTGGCTTTCTCTGAAAGCTCTGTGATAAACAATATAATTCCTGTCGGCATTAGTTATCATCACTCTTTGTAGTTCACACACAATTTGATACTGTGAGTTGGTTGGATACAGAGTTGCCATTCACCTTCATTATCATAACATTGGTAAGTTTCACAGATGACCATTTGAGGTATCCAGATTCTCCTAGCAACAACCAAAGCAGATCTTTAAGATCTAGTTAGCTATAACTTGCCAACTACTACACTTACATGAATGCAACAAACCAAAATGAATTCTTACAGCTTAACTGAACATGTAAACTGATTTGCATTAGCACCACCTCTGAGAAGTAACACCAGAAACAGAAGATAGATCTTGGGGTAACCAAATCTATTATTTTCTTTACCACCGTTTCTTTCTTTAGTCTCATTATTCACTTTACTTCTTTCATTTTGTCACTTTATTTTCTTTCATTTTCTCTCATTATTAAGTGAAGATAAAATGGTACACATAGAAAACTTTTTACTGAAAATAAAAATATCTCAAGATTTTGATAGAAACCTTTGTCTGGGAGTCTTGATTATGAACATTTTTTATTTGTGTTCATCCTTATTTTACCCTATTTTGAATTTTTAATATTTTGCATGATGAAATACTTTGGGATAGTTTTGAAAGTGAACTAAATTTACTTTCTTAAAAATAGATTCAAACATTAGATATAAATTTGCCCTTCTCGAGTTCTCTTAAGTCTATAAATTACAGTATTTCTTGAATAAACAATTAACGTTCATAAAACTGTTGTAAAATGTAATATTTATTGAAAGGAAATTTAAGAAAGTTTGAAGAGTGGAATGTTGAATTATCTTGTTAATTCAAAAATTCTAATAAATTTCCCCATTTAACAAAAACTGTATGTTTAAAGAAAGCTATTACGGTTGATGATGATGGTTGTTGATAGGAAAAGTATTACATATGATTTGCTTGGCCAAAAGGATAGAAAAGTATGGACTTATTCATGTGGAAGAAGTTGTACTGTATTAAAGGATGTCTCAAAATAAATATTTCAAACTTCTAAAGCAAATAGATGTGTCCAAAAGATCATTTTTTGCCAATGAACATACAGTGAGAAAGTTCATGAATCAAAGTTACACACTGGTGAAGGTAACTCAGGGTGGGTGTCAACTGATGTCACTGCAGTGCCTCTGACTGGGAGGTCCTAGGTTTCGATTCCCAACGGCAGGATTTTCGACACTAGCTTATCAGCTAGGTTGAATTCAGACACTGTCTGAAGGAGAATTTTAGTGGCCAGCTGCTGATCAGTAGTTTTCTGTAATTTCTCTGATCAACAGTAGGTAAATGACAAAGCAGTACCATAACAAATAGGCCACGTACCATGCATGATCTTTCCTCCCTCTTCCTTGTCCTTTCCTCAGCCTTGACCTACACATATTTACTCACATACACTACAGTAACACATATGTCAGGAGCTTAGAGCTTGTCCTGGCTAGGGCAGTGCCATTAGTACTGTTAGGAAGTACATAGTTGGAGAAAATGCCTGCAAGTGCACATAGATTAGCGCTGGATCTCTCCATCCAGCAGGTGAAGGTCACCGCCACATCCTGCGATAAAACATTCATTTCACTTGTGAGACTAATGATCTTAGCAGTTAATACACCCCGAATCACAAATCAATCAGGAATCAAGAGTTGCACATGTATTATATTTGCCCCTGAAGGCAACCTAGTGTGCACAAAGGTTCGCAGATGCATGAAATCTACTTCATTATCTCTGAACGTGACATATGTGGCCTTAAAAAGTTGCCTAACTATCAAGAGGCAACTTTCACATGTGACTCCGTTCTATTATAAATGTTCCTTTGCAAAAAGTGATAATTGCTGACCCCTCTATTTCCCCCTAAAAATTTGTAAAATTTATTCTGAGTCGTACTGTATATCAAATTAAAAACAGGCCCTACATGTTAAAAGCTGATCGAAACGGTAGTATTTTTCTGACAGTTTCAGAAGCACCACCATCATTGACACAAGCCTTCTTTCAATATAATTATAATTATTGCTACTAAGTTTGGGACAGACACCAGCCACATACAATTGGGTCAAAGTAATTGGCTTTAAGGGTATCTACAGGACAATTTAAAAATAAAAAAAAAACGAGATTCTAGTTTGTTTGCATTACAGTATTCATCTTTAATCTTCATAATTAAATTTTAGCTTTAATGAAATAGTTGCAACAATTCTACTTCCTAGTCTTTTCCTTGATTTTGAAAATTAAATTTTTGTTAACACAATATTATAAACTAAAACTTTGTATTTGAAAACATTAATAACTGTGGTATTTAAGTTTTTCAAGTTTAGTTTTACATTTCTCAATGCAAAATTGTTGAAAAGCCTGCTAAGCATTTTCATTATTCCGCAAAGATTAGAATAAAAAAACAATCCATTCAGAAATTTTTATCATCGTCGTGTTTTATGAATATTTGTTTGTTTAACAGTTGCAAGGGCCTCATTCTTCTCGAAACATACACCAGTGCAGAACAGAACCGATTGACAAGTTGTTTGCCACAGTTTTTGACAATTGTAAAAGAAGTCACTGGTGATCCTTCTTACTCAATGTTCAATCTCTCTCTGCGTGAGGAATGGACCACCACCAAGAAATTCTGTCATCGTCTGCAAGGTCAGTCTTGCCTTGAACTTGTTACATATCTTAACCTAGGATAAAAAGATTGAAAATGACACTTATTTTCTTATAAAATATAGGACAAATTTTTTATTGAATGCTTTCATTTATTGCCTATTCATAATTAAAACCTGAATTTGCACAAGTCATGTTAATTAAAATAAAAAGAAAGGAAACTTTAGATGCAACAAAATTTATTATATTTGTGTAATAGTGTAATTTATTATATGTATTTCATTTGACTTGATTAATATGTTAAATTCTAGAAAAGACATATGAATAATAAACAGTTAAATAGGGAAGTCCATTGTGAATCTAAATGCCTCAATATGGCATATTGAAGTTGAACTGTTTTATATTTGAAGTAAAATAAAAAATGACAGTCATTTGACAGGCAAATTTATGTTTATATTTTCCTTGTAAACATGGAAGAGGAAAAAATCAGTCCTTTTGACACATCCATCCTTTTCATAAGTTAAAATCTCTTGTCCTTCAATTGTTAATGTGTGGGAGCTGCAGAGGGAGGAAAATAGTAGATTATTTTGTTTGTTGAGTAGTTCAAAAGAATTAAAGTAGAATGTGGAAGAGTAGGATTTAGATCAAAATGGAGATGATGTGATTACAATGCTTTAAATATAATTTTGGTGGAGTTAATTGCCACTATTGTGCCATCTTCAATTTATGAATTTTAACTATAACTTAGCAAATATTGACATTTTCTTTTTAGTTTAACATAATTAATGTATAAAGTAAGGATATAAATCAACTATACAAGAATTTTGCACCAAAGCACATACCACCACTTGTTTTAATACAAGAAGATTTAGTTATTCTCTGGAACCACTTCATTTAAAAAAATCATTGCATTAATTTCATTGAAAGTATAATATTCATAGTGGTTTAGATGTGGAATTTAAGTTGCTTTGAGGTAGGATTTTATGCTGTAGATTTTTCTCCTCGTGTTTTGGCATGACAGTATTTGTTGTAATTTAAGTTGATTTGAGAACATTTCCATTAAATTAAGTTAATTACAATTAATTATATGTGCTTGTGAGAAGGAATATGATCAAGATATGTTTCACTCAACTAAAGTGAATTTATGCATAATAACAGTTTCTTCTTCAAAGAATATTATCAATATTCACCTTCATTATATTTATGATGCAAAAAATAAAGATTTCAGCATTGTTCACATCCTTATTAAACCAAAGTGAAGTGAATCTTATGGAGTGTTTTCCTTCTCTTGCAGTGCCAGATGAGGAGACAGCATCATCAGGAGATCTCAAGACCAATGGGCACAGCAATCAGAATGGTCATGCCACTGAGCCTACTGCAGCCACATTGGTTAATGGAGTATAGAATAGCAATGCTTATCAAATCTAATGTTTGGTCAGCATCACCTTTGTGTATAGATTATGTCTGACACATGACTGTAGCAATTTATATTCTGTTGTTATCCTAAGTTTTCTTTCCACATTGACTAAGCTACTGGTTGTCATGACTTGATTCTTAAACAGAACAGAACACTGACATGTGGCTCCAAGGCAGTACTCTCCAACTGCCTTACATGGTATATTCCCAAGAGAGCAGTTCATAGATTAGAGAACTTAAAGATCATTGAAAGTTATTTTACCTTGGCACACAGAGCTATTAAATGGAAAGTCTTAGAATTTCATCTTTGAAATTGTGTTCTCTTGATTGTTCAAAGACTAAGTGGATTATGATAGTGTTCAAAGTTTTCCATTCAAAATTAAGGAATTTGCAAATAGATACATTTTTTTGGATACAGAAATAGAATTTTAGGATGCAATTGATTCTGACTTAAGGTAGACTCCTTAAAACCATCATGCATTTTCTGTGCTTGCATATACAAATTTTTGTGAGCTCCTAATTAAACATTGTGACAAAGCAAAAAAAATTTTAGACTGTTCTTCTGTGTAACCAAATGCATTTTTTCATTTTAGTTGTAAAGAAGTTGCAAATCTTTGCATTCTACTCGTTTTATCATTTTAGAAGCTCTCTGTGAGGTATGCAAAATTATTTGAAGTGCTATAAGCACAAAGGAAGAAAAGTGGCTTATGATTCCTGGTTTCCTTACCCATTTTATGTAGAGAATATCCTGATTGTGGGTGCTGAAGCCTAGACTTTGTGTGCACACAAAGTTTGGATTCAGAATTTGTAATCTTCTTCCAGATACTTTGAATCCAGTGTTATGTAGAGTTTGGCAAATTATCATAATACTTAAGGGGATGTGTGTACTTTAACTTAGGCAACAGTTATCAACTTTGAATCTTCAGTACCATTCATTGGACAACATCTTTTATCTTCATATAGATCATGATAATCATTTTCTGACCTTCATTCAATATGGAATAATAATAATTTAAAAAGCACTGTGATGTGTGTACTGTGATAATAATAAACACAGTGATGGAATGCCAGGAAGATGGCTGGTATTAGTGTAAAACTTTCATCAGTTGTGTCTTTGGAATCGATTAAAAAATGTTTTTGCAAATAATCATGCTCTCTTTGGAGCTAGATGAGCATCATTAATATCTTCTAAAAGGCACCCTCCCATTCCTCTACCTCTATCCTGTTGTATTGTGACTAAAATGGCAAACTTACCACCAATGAGGGTGACTACCAAAAGTCTCTTGCCACATTAGCTGAAAAATTGCAGTTATTTAATGTGGCAATTTCCTTTCTCCATTTGTTGTGCCACCCAACACATTTTTAATACTGCCTGCATTAAATTAAAATAATGTGACGGGCAGAAAAAAATTTTTAGTAAGAATATTTAACCTTCTGTTAATTGAGAGAATGGAGCCACATCACTGGTACATCAGTCATCAAACATTAACCTTTCACTACATTTATGAAAAATTCTGCATTTATTTATTGAGAATATATTACTTAGATCAAGAAATCATTGTTATATGTAGGTTAAATATATTGAAATGTGAAGAATTGTTATGTAAACATGCAGTTTAATATTTTTGTAGTTCATTGCCGGTTTCTTGCATTTGTTTACTTATTTAGAAAACCTTATTTTGCTGTTTTTACAAACGGATTGAAATGTTCTGAATTTGTCACTAGAAAGGCATTCCTGCAAGAAAAATATTGCAGAGTAAGAATTGTGAGAAATAATTTAATATTGAGTGAATTATATTTTAAAGAAACCCTATAAATTCTCAAGTAACTTGTTTCACCACAGTATATATTCTTGAAGAGTGTGTTTTGATTGCACACATGTTCCAGTTACACAATGGTAATTGTAATCATACATTAGTGCTGAGAATCAGAAGTAAAAGAAGTAATCTTACTTGAAACATTAACCCCATCCTGCCTGAATTGTGTTGTTTTATTTTACTGGCACTTCAGCAATTTTATTTGTAATACTTGAGAAAGGATGTGTATATAATCAAAGTATTTGATACAACCCATAGCTCTGGTACAAGCTTCATTTTTACAGAATTATTGGAATAATGGAGTCAGAATTTTCTGGAAGATTTTTAAAATAAAAAGAACATTATGTGATGCATAGCTATTAGGATTTAAATTTATTCCCCTCTTTCCCTAGGGGAGAAAATCTTGAATTATTCACAATGTTGTTATAGTTCGCTAAATAATCCAAAATTTTTGTCCTGACCTAAATTCTTTTTGCAACTTCCAATAATTTTGCCTAAACCCCGTGTCACACAAGCGCTGTGTTGACACACATTACTTATTGCGTGTCAATGCAACGCTTTTGTGGAGGGGCCCTAAAATGCTAATAATTTCCTGTAAAATACGTAACAGCCTTATGAAATGTCTGGATAAATCTCAAGTTTGAATTGAAGCACTTTTTTTCCCCAGTTCAGAGAATACTTATTCAAAACTTGTTTAAATGTTTTCCTAACTTTCATCCTGATCATGTGATTAAATTAACTTTAGTCCTTTATTTGTGGCCTTAAAAATGAATATATCAAAGGAACTATGCTTGTCAATTAATAATGCAAAAGTAGTGTGCAAAAAACACTGAGAATATGTGAACACATGCAAAACATTAAAACAAATCAGGGAGTGGAGATGTAATGCAAAATGACTATTATTTACAAAAGTAAATTTAATATTGGAAACTTGAATAAACAGCTAAAACTCTTGCAGAGCATCAGTTCAAGAATTTGGATGACCATGATATTTTCAGCTCTTTCGCACTCATTTTAGTGTAATGTTAACTTTTCCACAAATTCAAGATTTTTGAGTGTGTGGTGAACTGTTGCTTTCTGCACCTGGTTGCAAATTTTACAATATTTGGAAAAAATGGAATCTGGTTTGCTAACAATTCTAGTAAACAGCCCCTTTTCTTCAATAAAATCAAATTACCAGGCATCAAATAAGGATATGTTTTTACAAGTTATTGAAAATATTTTCTTACTTGAAGTTAAAATGTGTGACTGTACATAAATGATATATTGAAAGCATGTCTATTTTTTCAGTCTTCAAACAAAGTAAACAAGGCAATTTCAGTGTAACTTACAGAGAAATTGTCATGCTTGTGTGTTGAATTCTTAATAATTTTGACATCAAAGCAATCGTTATTGTACCTGCGTATTACACTGAACCAGGGTTTTAAAAAAATTTGGACATCTGGTCATCACAAGTTGTTTTGATTTTAATTGGCAATAATAAAACAATGATCTTGAGTCATCATTTGAGAAGCCCATGATTTAGTCATTTGCAATTATAATTTTTAGCTTTTTGGTAACGAGACCAGTTTTTTTTTTGTTTTTTTTTAAACAAACTGAATTTTAAATGTTATAGAAATGTGAAACTATTTTCTTTTAAATAACATTGCTATTTAAATCAAAATAAGTGTTTAGTGTATAATATATCAAGAGAAAAACTTATCACTCCAATCAGAATTATGGCCAGGCGACCATATTTTTTCATCCCTGATATTGTGTGCCTCAACTGCAGTATTTTTTCTGTCTCTTGTGGGGGCCAGCAATTTGTGTTATGGTTGGCCTATTCTTAAAGGCCCAATGTATATTGGCTGTGCCAGAAATATATGAGCCTTTTCTCACTGTACACAAGTGTTTTATACCACTATAAACCTTCCTTTTCATACTCGGAACAAAAACAAAATGAACAGTTCATACCAGAAACAACTCAATTTATATTCTTATGCTCACTAGATTTGAGATGATTACAAAGAGTGGAAAATTTACAACTTTTCAAGCTCATAAGAGAAACAATTGCAACATTTGAGATAAAACAAGGTAGCATTAACAATTTCAAGAGCAAGTTTGTTCACTATCTACTGCTTCCTTTTGATGCAAGTCCACCAGCACTGTCTTTAACTTTCTGTTTTTTATACATATTCATAACTTTCTTCCCAGGCACAAGAGTCTGGCTGAGACCCGGTCTTTTTTTCCTTTGAGTTATATTTGCATTCTCACTATCACCTTCTACTTCTTCATCCACAATGGGAATCACTTGATTCGGTAAGGCAGCAACCAATTCACTATTGGCTATTTCATTCACATGTCTATTCAGACTTGACTGCAAATCTGAATCGTGTGCAAACTTACAATTGTGGCCAAACCTACATCGACCTTTGCGGAAATTCCAGCATATCTTTTTACCATTTATCATTTTGATTTCGTCTCTAGTGGGAGTCATTTTCACATGTTTTTCTAAAATTGCTTTCTTGGCATTTTCTGCTTCTACAAAGGGATTTGAAAACACAGAATTTTTGACAGCAGCAACACTTGATTTTCCAAATTCTGGAGGCGGCAGTTTTTCGAGAAGTGTCTTTCTGGATCTGTAAGTAACAATTCACTATTAAAAACTATACAATATATTATATGTTGTATAGTTACTATATAGCAACTAAAAATTAAATTCTAAAAGTCGGAATTTGGTTCGTGTTTATCTCCTGCACTGCACTGCACTGGTTATTCGCAAAAAAAAAAACAAACAAATTTTAGAAACGCGTCGAAGAGTAAAGAACCAATAAGTGAAATAATTAACTAAATATAGCAAATGGTTCTCGTGGACTTCCTCACTTACTCTTCTGTAGCACTGTCAGACTCAGATTCTGCTTCAGATTCCGATCCCGAAGTAGAACTGTAATCCGCCACTAACGACGCCATGTTTACTCATGTCAAATGGTATATAAACACCAACATAATTCCGTACCCTCTATTTAACCCCTCATTAAGTCATAGGTGAGGGACTGTAGTTTACATTTGTAATCAGAACTTTTGCAAAACTTGGTTGAGAAATAAGTATCATTCATTCTTCAGATAAATTGCTCTATTTCACAAACATCTGTCAATTATTTTCATGGCGCGTTGTTATTTGGTTCCCTAAACAATAATCTGTGGAGATGGTATACATACAGCAGTGGTAATATAATAATGAATGGGCATTCCAATGGGGTAATTAGGGAGAAATGTACATTATTTTCACGGAAATGAGAGATTCGACATACTAAATGTTACTGTTATCATTTGTTTCTTCAGGGCTACCATCTACCCACCTGTTTTATTTCTAGTATTAATATATTCTGAGAATAAAAATTTGAAGTTGGTTTTCTGCTCACTCGGTATAAAATTAACCCGTGTAAATAATTACACGGGTTCTTAAATATTCGAAAGTGTAAAATGAACTGTCGTGCCAAACTGACTTCCTTCATATTTGTTACGCCTTTATTGGTAATCGCTTTGTGATTAAACAGGATTGAAGCTTGAGAACTTCCCACTGGGAAGCAGATGAGTTTACACTGATTTGCCCTCAGATTCAATTATAGGGACTTCTGACGTTTGTCAGCATTGGTCATCATAGAGATTTCCTAAACCAATGCCCACTACTCTTATGGTTACAGGCGAGCTCTAGCGCAACAAATTGAACATTGCGCTCTCCACCATATTGTACGCAAATGTGGGAGCGGTCATTTAAAACTGTCTGAACAATTTTCACGGGATATTACGGATTCAAAATTTTGAAAATCACATTGTTATTGTTCCTATACACTATGATAAATAAATTACGAAAAATTTTAATGTGTTTTAAAAATAACGTAATTGGAAATAGCTCGAATCGCTTGACTTTCAATTCAGCGAAGATAATTTCATCATTCTTGCGTTGTTTTGTTGCCCTCCATAGCTAATGCATAGTTTCTTTTTCTGAAGAAGAGATTCAAATTATTCTTTAAACTGAAAATCATTTTAGTAAGGATTGACACACAAAAAAAAATCTTCATTCTCAAGAATGCTATGAAATGACCAAAACTCATGTAATCTGTCTTCTAATTTTTACTTTCTCGTATACGTACGTATATATGGAGTACTATACGTAGTATAGAGAAAGTTATGTAATGCTGCGAAAAAAAACTGATTTCTGGGCAGAAAAACCCGTACTGTGGGGCCCGTAGAAAAGGTGGATAAATTCTGTTTTAAACTGTAATAAATTACTCCCTTTAACACGTTATGAAGTCAGATATTTAATAATACGAACAAGTTTGCAAATTAATATAATACTTCAGGTATATGACTAATATATTTCCTTACTCCTTGTGTAGGTATGCTAGGACCAAATTCAAGTATACGTTTCAATTAGATGAAAATGGTCATGTTACTAAATGAAACATGTTTTGGTTGTATCATTTAGGTTATTGAAAGTAGCTTCTTGTAACCCTAATGCTTCTTTACATTGGCCTTGATGTCACAGAACCATGAAGCTCTCATTATATATTTTTATTGATGCGTAAATAATAATTAGACATCGGATGTTTAGGCACTAAAAAATCGTCTTTTAGGCGCTGAAAAAGTCAAGAATAAGGAGAAAAAGGCACTGTCATAAGAGTCATACACAATAAAATGAAAAAAATGTATTTTTTGTCTATATTATTTTGTAAAAAATGCAAAAAACCAGTTCGTATATTTTAATGTAAAACTAGATTTTCGCATTTACAACTCTTATACATTTTATTCTTAATAGTTTCCATTAACCAGTAATATTTACATATTACCAGTAACTTTTCAAGGATCACAATTTCAAATTTGCGACGACTGGGAGACAAAATCAGTTTGAATGCGAAGGATATCTGAACTATAACTGGCATATATTTTAGCAATCCAACACTAGCATCACTGAAACCTTCTGGGAATTTATATTTATTTCCACTTAAAATTTCGGTTCTCTCGGTGTATCGTCCATGTTCTCAGATCATGGCTGGTATTTATGAAATAGGGAAATGGCGAAAAATTAGTTGGTATACTTTCGGGAATCCACAACTCTCGTCGCGTACGGACACAACACGCCTGTCAGCACCTTCCAGGGAACTAATTGCCTACAATATGGGAGCCTTCAATTTGTAACGATTCACTAGCCCTACATGTACATCCAGTGGCGGATTAACTCGATTGCCGACTATAGGCTGAAGCCAAAATGCCGCCCTTCGTGACCCCTTGTGAAACACAATATTTACATAAAAATCAAAAAGCTATTTAGTACAAATTCCATGTGGGTGAATGAACATTAAAAATTGTTTTACAAAAATAGTTATTTTTATCTAGAATAAAATTTTAATTTTATCAAATTTCATTATAAGATTGTTTACAGAAGTTTACGTCTACATTTCTTGCAAGCAAAGTTTTCAATTAAAGTGTTGTAATCTAAAGAAAATGTTAAATTGGATTCAATACATAAAACGGCAAGATAATTTAATCTATCTTCTGACATAACTGAAGGCAAATAATTTTTGATTCTTTTTAAACAAGAAAATGAGCGCTCCGCAGAACAATTTGTAACTGGATAAGAAGAATATATGGACTAAGCAATATCGCCAAGCAATATCGATATTTGGTTAACTTAAGTTTTATTAAGTGAAAAAGTGATAATACTTTGCATCTGCATAAAGAGAACTGCAGATTATATTTTGTTCTTAGTCATTCTTAGTAAACCTGGAGATAACACTTAACAAAGTCGGCAATCGCTCTTTTGAATCCATTGTTGTATATGGAGATTTTAACATTGATTTTCTGGTCGAATCTTGCGAGAAAGAAAAGTTTCTCAATTTAATTAATTCCTTCAATTTATACATTACAATTAATGTACCTACACGGATCACACCAAATTCGATGAAGGCGATTGATCAAATTATAATTAACAAAACTACTACTCGATATGAAGTTGAAACAAAAGATTTAGGATACAGTGACCACTATGCACAAATTTTTACCATTATAAGAAATGCGATCACTGACACAATAAATAATACACGTATGACTAGATTGTTTACAAAAAGTAAAATAAAATTATTCATTGATTACTTGATGCAGGAGTCATGGGACGCGGTTTCGGGACACGATACAAACGATACTGTTGATACAAAAAACAAATATAATTCTTTGTTTTTCAACTCTTTCATTTCATTTTAACACTTGCTTTCCTCTTCAAAAAAGAAAATTAAATATTTCACGGAAAAGCAATTCTTGGATAACACAAGGGATTATGACATCTTGTAAAAACAAGCGAATTCTTTCTTTCATTTCTAAACGTCATAACCTATCTCAAGATTTCCTTATCTACTTTAAAAATACAAAACGTTGTTACGAAAAGTCATAAGGCAGGCTAAAATCATGAAACATGATCAGTATATTTTGAAGTCAAATAACAAAACAAAAGCAATGAGGAATGTAATAAAAAATACTACCAAATCAACTAGAAACCCCGTAGAGAATGTTGTTTTAAAATATAACGATATAAATGTGAACGATCCGGCAACAGCGAAGAACGTCTCGTTAACCAACCCGTCAACAGAACGTCTCTTTAACCAAGACTTTTCGAGAATTGCTGCCGATCTCACTAAGGGTCTTCAGGCACAAAATTCAAAAACAGTTCACCCAAAATTTTAGACACGATGTTCGTTTCCGAAACTTCTTTCTAAGAAATTCTCAAAATAATCGGTAAAGTAAAAAATAAAGATTCGTCCGGTTTAGATGAATTCCCGGATTCTTTGTTAAAGACCTGTGCGAATGCCATTATACAACCGTTAACTCACATGTTTAATTCATCGTTATGCACCGGAACGTTTCCAGATATTTTCAAAACAGCTAAAATTAAGCCGCTCTTCAAAAAAGGCAACAAAAATGAAATTCAAAATTATCGACCCATTTCTCTTCTATCAGTTTTTTACAAAAATTATAGAGAGACTTTTTTACGTACGAATGGAAACCTTTCTCAGTAAACACGACGCGCTTTCAGATTGCCAACATTAATTTAGAAAATCAAAATCAACGGAAGCAGATTATTTTCTTTTCTTAAAGATATCGCCTCATCATTGGATTAAAACGAGGCACCTATTGGATATTTTTAGATCTCTCAAAAGCTTTTGACGTCATTGATCTTGACATTTTACTTTCAAAATTACCTTCATGTGGAATCCGTGGTATTGCTCTAGATTGATTATGTTCGTACCTTAAACAACGATCTCAGAGAGTTGAAATACCTTACTGGAATGATGGAATATTACGTACGCACCTTTCCGACTCTTTGCCCATTGCACGTGGAGTTCCCCAAGGATCGATTTTAGGCCCTATCCTGTTCCTACTTTACGTAAACGATATGCCCTCCACGATTCGAAACGGAAGAACGGTTCTCTTTGCGGATAATACGAACATCCTTTACAATAAACAAAACCGTAAATAGTACAATATCGGATGTTTCAAATTGGCTCCGAAATAACAAATTAATAGTAAACGTAAAGAAAACGGTTTTAATGCAGTTTTCCATTTCAAATAAACAATTCTGTGCTCCATTGAAAATGAACGGTGTACCATTGACTGATGTTAAGGCAACAAAATTTTTAGTCTCTCAATTCAGTCAAACCGTAAATGGAACGTCCATTTAATTGAATTGAACACAAAATTAAGTTCATTATGCTACGCGTTCAGAATTCTTGCAAGTTCAGTCAGCCTGCATACTGCTCGTTGTGTATATTTCGCGAATGTTCGTTCCCGCCTGAGATATGGTATAAAATTCTGGGGAAATACATCTTATAGCTCCCAGACTTTTAGATTATAAAAACGAATTGTACGAATAATAACCAAATCCCACCCACGTGATTCATGTAAGCCTCTCTTCATTAATCTAGGAATTTTACCATTACCATGTCTGTTTATTTACGAATCAGTGGTTTTTGTCGAAAATGACTTGCTTAAGAGCGGGAATATATTTTCAGAAAATGCCGATGTCTATTACTATAACACTCGACGTAGAAATCATATTCATCAGGTGACCGTATCAACAGCTCATTACAAAAAAAATCACATATAATACATGTACATTATTTTACAACACTTTGCCAGATGACATTAAACGATTAAATTTGATAGAAAAGTTTAAATCCCAAGTGAAATCGTTTCTGCTGCATAACCGTTTCTATACAATTAGAGACTATACTGAGCATCACAAGAAAAGTAACATTAATTTCAACAATGATACATAATGCATTATTTACCATTTGGACTGTATAAATGTGTATAAACAACCTGTAACAACTATTGTAACACAGCTTCCGGGTCAATGACCCCCATCTCGATCAGGTTTTTCGTTGTTTCCCTGATCCATTGAGCAAATGCTGAGATGGCCCCTTGTTTTCTTCTGTACATAAATGTAACTTCATTTTCTGTGCACGTCTTCTAGAATTCAGCGGGAAATACAATTATTCAAATTATCGTTTCCATGTTGTCGCGGCAGGAAGTATTATTCCGAAGGACAACATGGATAAGAGTCAAAATGTATTGCTTATTTATCCTTGAAAATAGATTTTATTACATGGGAGTATTTTTTCAGAATTTAAGTAGTTTATGACTTAGTGTAGGGATCACAGAATTTTGAAAATGTGCACACAATTCACTTTTCCCCATAGCACGTCATACGCAGTTTTAACTGTTTTTTGACGTAAAATAAATAAATAAATGGTTTTATATTATGTAGTTCTGATTTTGGGAGAGACTTTAGGAAATCCTTTGGGTTAACCTTTGAAGAGTTGCAATGGGCTTGAAAATGTAAACACTCATTTTCAAATGTTGCTGCCAGGTCCATTAGATACAAACTTCTCAACTTTTCTGATTTCTGGTGAACTTCTATGTGCTTAAATTTTCTGTATCGATTATAACGTCGAATTTGTTGTAAATATTCTTGTAAGACATTTATTTTCCTCAATTCAGAAACCAAATTGTCTAATATTACGTTAAATGTTGAAATTCTGAATTGATCTCTACCTTTTATGTTGATATTTTCCTCTTTATTCTCGTCAAATGGTCTTTTGCTCTTTGTTTTTCTTGATATCTGCACATAATATTCTTGAATTTCTGAAAATTCTAATGCCTTCTTTTTGTACAAATCAAACTCATTACGAGTTGTATCAACAAGATTAACCAATGATTCGTAGAGCTCAATAACTTTGCTTATATCGATATCTACTTTCTGTAATGTTTTACTAACAGAATTTATTTGTTCCAGTAAAAAGCTCCAGAGACATAGCATGAAGGCCGTTTCGAGTTTCTCGAGCTATCTTAATAAGCCTGCTGCTTCGCATCTAGTATTTGGTTTTTCAGAATGATTATTTTCTATTGCATTTAGTGCATTTATAATTTCCTTCCAAGATTCTGTTAATGTAAAGACAGCATCACTACGCGAGGATCATCTAGTAGCAGATAGCTGTTTCAGAGTGTGTGAGTTTGGCTTTTGTAAAGATAGTAGTATTTCCCATCGATGAGTTGATGGTGTGAAGAATGTATATAAATGTCGAATTAGATTAAAAAATGAAACAGCTTCTCTGCAGCTTGCTGCTGCACATGCACTTACTAAATTTAGAGAGTGATCTGAGCAAGGTGTGTATTCTGCAAGAGAGTTGACTTTCTTTATTAGTGCTTGTAATTCTGCATATGATCATGACATATTAGCAGCGTTATCATATGCTTTGCCTCGACAATCATTAATATTTATAGATCGTGAATCTAAAGTTTCCAAAACAATTTTTGCCAAATCTTGAGCTTTATGTCCTGGATTTTCCAAAAATGTTAAAAAACGTTCCACTGGATTACCGTCATTTTGAACATACCGTACAATGAGAGATAACTGATCGATGTGTGCAACATCAGGGGAAGAGTCAACAATTATAGCAAAATATTTTGCTAATTTTATCTCTTCAATAATTTTGTTTCCAACTGTAGTTGCCATAATCTGTATAAATTCCTCACATATGGTTTTTGATAGGTAGGAAACATTACCTTTACCTTTATTACCAAATTTTTCAATGTGCGCAGCTAAAAATGGGTCGAATTCAGCTATCAATTCCAATGACATAAGAAAATTGCCATTTTGGGGTTAACCAAATTTCTCGTTGTGACCTCTAAAAGGAAGGCCTCGAACCGCTAATGATTTAATAACAGTTACTACTCTCTGTAAAACAGATTGCCAATATGCTATTTCTTCATTCAACTGAACTGTTACAATTTTATCAATGCGACCTACATCGTTTCCTCTATCTTTGAATTTTAACACGCATGCCTTGTGTCCATCCGAATTTTCAAGACCACTCAATCGTGGTGTTGCATTCTTCCAATCGTTGAATCCACATTTTGAAGAAAACTGAGAGTCACCTTTAAAAAGTAAACATGGTCCGCAAAATACTGCACCAGCACTTTCTGAATAGACTAACCATGATCGAGTTTGTGTTTCACCGTTAAGTAACTTTCTTTGAAATAAAGCGGGTGAAAATCGTCTACTATAATCGTTATAATGTTTCGACTTTGAAAAGCCTCCATTCTTGTTTTGGTCATAACCATGCAGTGATAAATAGTCACGAGTAAATTCATCAATTAACCGCGTAATTAATCAGTAAGCGAATTGAAGTTTGAAATTCTATCCGTTTATTGTCTCTGTATTGATATTTTAAAATATGTTTCTATTCGCTCTATACGTCATTTTTAACAGGGTATTGAATAATAATAATAATTGTCTAATCTGTTATATTTATGTTTATTAAAATTATTTAAGTATTGTATAAACATTTAGTATCCATAAATATTTATAAAATAAAAATAGCTGGATCTTTATTCAGTTCTTGAGGCAAAGTGATTTCAAATACTTTCAGGTGATTGTCTTTTTCAAGCGAATTCATGAACCCTGAAGACAATTTCAATATATGTACTTCAATATATGTATTTGTATATGTATTTGTATCTGTATATGTATTTCAATATATGTTCAATATATATAATAAAAAGCAAGGAAAATATAATAATTTCTCTAACCATAAATAAATATAAATATTAATCAGGAAATTACATTCCAATAATATAATAAAAATATATTTTTTGCAAAATTTTTATAATTATTTTAATAATAATGTACATATAATTCTTTTGTTTATTTTTAAACATATATTACTGGTACATTACAATAATAATTGTATTTATGTATAAGAATTTATTTTACCTGAAATTATGTCAGAATTATCATCTAAGTTAACTCGCTTGGGTTCTTTAGGGGATCCACAGTATAGAACGATTTTTCTAAGGATGAGCCAAAGTAACAGCTAGTGCTGGCAACATAACGGAAGGTTCTGTGGTCATCGTGCCCTTGAGCCCAATGAACTCCCTTCCTGCATTTGTTCGTTTGCAGTTGGCTGACTTGTATATGACTTCGACGCTTCCTTTCGTGACGTCCTCGTCCGACAAAAATATAGTGCGCCGCGAGAAGTAATTGAAATTGGGAAGTGCAGTGTTATGTGCTCTTCTGTAAAAGTTCTCTTTCCCTTTATATATTGCATTGAATTTACTTTTTGTGTGATAAATATAATGTTTATTTTAAAACCGAGACTTGAATGCGAGATGCGTACCGATGCACGTGGTTCCGGCCTTTGTGCTGTTGTGTGGTGAGCTGTGATTGAGAGCTTTCTATTTACATTCGTGGCAGTTTTCTTTTACTGGTTGTGAGAGGATGTTAAGAGATTTTCCACATATGTAATCAATTTTAATTATTTCCCGGACTCGCGTACGTGCATACACCTCAGCGAAACTCTGGATAGTGATGTCTTCTCAGGAGCCATAACCAAACACTTTACCAAGGGGCTGAACAGCTGTTGCGGCGGAGGGATACTTCTCTGAAATACAAGTGAAGTTCACTTGTTTTCGCGAACTGTCACTTTGGCTCATCTTTAGGAAAATCGTTCTATAACATAAGTAGAACTTATCTAATAACAACGTATACAATAAATAAAAGGTTACCCAATTAATAAATTTAAAAATAGTATATTTGTATATATTATTTTTCAAATTCATGCTTGTAATTCTACTACTATACCGGATTGCTGTCGATTGGTGTAACATTTTTCTTAAGTAAATGAATCTTATTTTGGTGTTTATTTTAAACTTCTTCTTCTTCTTCTTCTTCTTCTTCTTCTCGATCTTGCTTTTCACGAGCACGTTTCCGATATTCAGAACCACTGTGTCTAAATCTTCCGTCACTCATTTTTGTATTTAATAACTAAAGGTTATGAAAAAAGAGTTAAAATAGAAACCACCATAATATTCTCCGATTAATACTTTAGTGTACTTGGCAGCTGGTGGAAGGGGTGCGCGGTGTTGGCAAACCCTTGCACTGATTTTTGTATACTGGCTTTATGGTGAATCCTAAAAAATGTGTTATGTGAGAAGAACTTAAATAAATGCATATAAAAGTTACTATAAAAAACGACTTTCTAAAATAAAATTTGCCGCCCTAGGCTACAGCCTATGTTGCCTAGTGGGTAATCCGCCACTCTGTGCATCTAGGTAATATTCTATCCACTAACTTTGTCCAGAGCATGTGACTTTTATAGCGTTTACCATTCGTTGCACTGAAACCCACCCTAATGCAGGGCAAAAACGTCATCGCTCCGCAACAGCGCTGCCCCTCACGCGTGAAGGGCAGCTACGAATGAAACGGTTTGATGATTGATGGACGGAATGATGATTCCGGAATGATGAAAATGATTGACGGAATGATTATTCCGGAACTGCGTCAGTGTGTGTGCGCAAAGCAGTGAGGTTACAGATGGCTGTTCTTGGTCTGTCACACTGATGGAACTCGAAAAATATTAATTTTGAATTCTGATCATTGTTATAATTTTTATGAAGTCTTTTGGTAATTCTTAGTCCTTAATTCATAAATTATTAACGTGTGATTTCTTTAATCAAAAACTAAGAACACTTCAAATGCGTGTCGAAATTTCATTTTTCGTGATTTGCCAGTGATCGATATAGTACACAAGATTTTGAACCGAAAGGCTTCTGCAGAATTGTTTGGTTATTGAAAACCATAAAAATATTAACTTGAGCGTTTCCGGTGGTATATGTATGGGCGTGCGAGAAACATTTCTTGGCACATATATTTGAATGATTTTTTAAGGGTCACTATTTGTATTTTCACTTTATTAGCGTTTCGAAATTGAGACATACCTACACTTTGGTTTCTAAATAGCATTGGATTTGTTAACATGAAGTTATTCAAGGTTAAAGTTTAGGAAAACAAACTGATTTTCTGAACTTTGCGCGCCACAAAAATTATTTTAAGACATTTCTTGCAAAACATAATATACTTCATCATTCGAAGTTTCTCTGCGTGACAGTAGATCCTCAATTCTCTTCACAATTTCACCACGAATCTAAATCAGCATGGATAACTTCCGTACCTAACCTCACAATGGCCCGGTGCACTGGACCGCACTGACGCGATCGTTAGTGCAGTTTAGGGCGCCCCGAGTGCGCCCTGGCTCAGTGTGATTGTGTGAATGGAACATACGCTTCTTTGCACTGGTGCGCCCTAGCGGTCGAATGGAACACGAAAGCTGCCCTGAGTGCACACTGACTGCGCACCAGTGCGGCGAATGGAAAACGCTATTAGTAGTTCGGAGGGCAGCACCATCGCCTTTGAGTGGCAAGTGGCAGGCTGCTCCAAGACGTGATCTTATGGATAAAACATGATATGTGTCGATTTTCTTTTAAAGCGTCGTGATCATTTTTCGTTGGAAGTTTTCCTCTGCCTATAATGTTTTAAAAACCTTTTTTTGTTTTGTTTAGCTACACTTTCTTGCACTTAGATGTTCTTTTTTCTTTAAAATAAAGTTTTATTTTCACGATAACCAAGTTGGGTCCGATAGTGGACTTAGGCAGATGGGCCAGGAGAGTCAGAGTAAGCTTTTGTAGCTGTTACCTACTGTTTTAAAAAATCATGAATGAAAAATGATTGCACCCTCGGATCAAAAATGACAAAAGTAGATTTCTGCTTTGAAGCAAAAAATTTTGATGGATATTTCATGATAATAGTTACATGTTCCGCTCATTTTCGTACTAATTCGCAATTGACATGTCTAATCTTTTCCTGTAATTCCCAGTTGTTTGACGTGTAAACGCAGGATGACCAGTGATCTGACTTTTTGGAGATCAAGAATTTTCCAGGTCTGAGAATATAAATTTTCCAGATTCTGTTTGCCCATTACAACACATTTTTTATTTAATACTTAATTGTACTATGTTACTCACGCACTTTTCTTTCGCAACCGAGTACTAGAGTGTAGAATTTTGTACTAAAACGAGCTTTAAAGAAAACTCGGATTTTTCTAGGAAGCATATGTTATTAACTAATATTCAGTCTTGAAGTGCTGAAATATTTTTTTCAGCTGGAGATGCGATATCGGAGCTTGCCAACGCAGGGTTTATACCGGGTGATCAGTATAAAACACAACCCACAGCAGGCAGAGCGAAATGCACTGACAACCTTTAGTGTTCTGTGCTGACAACCATGTTTGAGCGGGTCAGATAGCGGCTGGTGGTTTCAAGAAGGTAAACTGTCGGGAAGTACGCTTAATCCTATCTTCCACTAACACCACCCAGGAGGAGAGCAGGTGACCGCCGAGTTCAAAGAGAAAGGCACGCTTGCAAACACTGCTTATTTGGCGTCCAAAGAAAATTGAACTTTCAAGAACGACGATTCCTTCGTATATTGTTTAAAAGTGAAATAAACGTTCCATGTAAAATATACAGTGAGGTAAATTTAATAGTAAACTTTGCTTGTTTTAATTTCATAACAAGATACATACGCTCCAGAAATATATGTTTTATATTTTTCTGTTTTAAATAAATATTAATAAATTATGAATTCAGATTCGCAGAAGAAATATTTGTTGTTATTATTATTATTATTATTATTATTATTATTATTATTATTATTATTATTATTATTATTATTATTATTATATTTCATATTTCAAAATTTCACGCTCTTCCGGAGTTTTCAAGTATAACTCAAGGACAGAACGTCAACACATATGGTAAGACAGATGGTGAGCAGTTCTTGCTCCAGTGCACTCACTTCAATGATTTAGGGAGAGAACCTTGCGCACAATGTTGGTGGTTGCCAGCAACACGACCTTCTGCATGGTTCTGAGGTGCTACTCATTTAGACGGAGTTTTTCTTTCACAATCCTCCAATCTTCAGCCACAAGCCCATTAGTTGAAATAACCTCGGGTACAATATCTACCTCTATTAGTTTGTACAAGTTTTTGAGCTCAACTGAGAGTGGCTGATATTTTCTCCTCTTTTCTGCAATAGTTGTCTGCAGATTATGATCCAGTGGGACTGCGATATCAATTATTATTGCCCTACGAGTAGTTTTGTCGAATACGACAATATCAGGTTTATTTGCTTCCACTGTTCTATCTGTAACAATGGGAGTATCCCACAAGTTTTTTGTTTTCTCAGACAAAACTTGTTCTGGTAGATATTTGTAGTAAGGCAGGCTTTCCTTTATCAGGTCCGATCTTTTGACAAGAGCTTGGTGGATGATTTTGGCTACATTATTATGACGTAAATAATCTGTTTGTGCCAACTGAGAGCATCTACTGCAGATATGTTGGATAGATTCGGTGGCTTTCTTACACAGGCGACACTTGTCACTGATGTTCTCTTTCATAATATATCGCCTGTAGTTATTAGTGGCTACTACCTGATCTTGAATGGCCAGTACAAATCCTTCCATCTCGCCAAAAAGCCCAGCGGTTCTTAGCCATTCAGTCGATCTCTTCACATCTATGAAGTTACTTTGAAGAGCAGTAGCAAACCTGCCATGGAGTTCCTTTGATCTCCACTGCTCAATTCGGTCCACAGGTTTCGGAACTCTTGGATTGTGATCTTCCTGGAGCAGCTTCAGACGTTTATAGCCGTGATCGTGTGCACAAATGGCCGTCATGGATTCGTTGTTGGTGAAATAATTTCTGAAATGTTTTTCTTGCTGGCGGCACATAACTTCAAGACTTAACAGTCCACGGCCCCCATGATGTCTTGAAAGATACAGCCTTTCGGTGGAACTTCGAGGATGATGCATCCGATATTTTGATAGAAGTGTTCTGACTTTTCTATCGAAAGCTTGCAAAGATGTCTCAGACTACTTGACAACTCCAAATGTATGTGATGTTGCTGAAAGAGCCCAGGTGTTAATTCTGTAGTGTCTGTGTGAACAGACACTACTGAAATACCGTCGGCGGCGTCGCGGGCAAGGAAGTACCCGCACCGCCGATAGATGGAGCAACGAGCGCGCCCCGTCGCCACCCGGCGACCCGGAAAGACCCCTACAACAGGAAGGGGCAGAGCAGCTACCCCTCCCCGGCGGGGAGGACACCGAACGGAGGGCCGCAGCGCCGGCGGCCTCGGCCATTCTCAACTGAGATTAGCTGCCGACGAGATCAGAAATTGTCTTTGCTTTTTGATTTGGTATACAACAATTTTACTGGCAATGAGGTAAACGAATCAGGCGATCAGATGGCGCAGTTGATAGCGCTAATGCAACAACAGATGCAACGGCATGAGGAGAGGCAGCAACAACAGCAACTACTGCAGCAACAACAGCACACCGCTTTACTGCAGACAATCGGGGCCATGACTGCGTCAGCTACTCAGCGGCAGGTATTACCGTTGTTCCCCAGCTTTGACGAGAGCAAGCAGAAATGGTGCTCGTACGCAGCAAGGTTGCAGCAACACCTGGCCTTCCACAAGGTAACAGACGAGGACAGCAAGCGCGCGTTGTTTTTAAGTATTTCAAGCAGCGAGATGTACGAGTTATTGTAGAAGCTTAGTCCGCAGGAACTAGTGGAGAGCCTAAAGTTTAGTGAGATCATGGATAAACTGAACAAGTTTTGTGTTAAAGAGCCACATGTAATAGCCGCTCGTTACAGATTTTATCAAAGTAGAATGCAGTTGGGGCAAACACATGCACAATGGGTGGTACATTTGAAAGGGTTAGCCAGAGAGTGCGGATTTTCTTGTGAATGTGGAAAGTCGTATGCCAGGAGTCTAATTAGGGACATGTTAGTAGTGCATACGCCAGAAGATAAAGTTAGATACGAGGCGTTGCAGAAGAATAATCCGCCGTTAGAGGAAGTATGCTAGTTAGCATCGGTCCACGAGGTCACGACATCGACGGCGCAGCAAATGGAAGCGGGTCGAGACGTGATGCAAGTAAAGAAAAGAGTTGAACATAAAGCCGAGGTCAGGGAAAACCCGACAACTAGAGAGACGGAAAGCAGTAGCAAGCTGAAGTCATGCAGAGGATGTTTTGTATCACACGGTAGGAAAGAATGTAGATTCTACAAAGCAAAATGTTTCAGATGCAATAAAGTGGGTCACATACGGTCAGTATGCACAGCGAAAGGCAAGGTAGATACGAAAGCACGTAAATTAGTAGAAATCGATTGTAATGAAGCATGCCAGGTTAATGAAGTATTGAGCTGTGGTAAAGATAATAGGATTAGCACAAGCCTGGTGATTAATAAGTCAGCAGTGGAATTTCAGATAGATACCGGATCACCCGTGACACTTATGAATTTAGTAACGTATCAGAAGATCGGCGCGCCAAGATACGACAAAGCAGCCATACAGTTGAGAACTTTCGACAAAAAGCCGATACCTGTAAGAGGAGTGATAGAAGTAGCGGCAATGTATAAGGGAGTAACGAGAAGAATAAAGATATGGGTTGTAGATAGGTACGACACGACCAACATCCTGGGACTAGATGCATTCGACAAATTCGGTTTCAAGATACAAGATCAGGTAAACATGGTATCGGAGGAGGTGCCTTTCAATAAAATCGAAGAATTAAAAGAAAAGTATGCTGATCTTTTCGCGCCCCAGCTAGGGAGAGCAGCAAATTTTGAGGCGCATGTGCACCTGAAACCGGAAGCGCGCCCAAAATTCTGCAAAGCGCGGACAGTTCCGTTGGCACTCAGGGAACAGGTAGAGAGGCAGCTCAAGAAAATGATAAAAGAAGAGATAGTAGCACCGGTGAGCTTTAGTGATTGGGCAACACCGCTAGTGCTTGTAAAAAAATCAGATGGGAGTATCCGGCTGTGTGGGGATTTTAAAGCGACAGTTAATGCCCAGAGAAGTATCCGATACCAAAGCCGGAGGATTTATTTCAGAAGCTTTCGGATGGGAAATATTTCTCTAAAATAGATTTAAAGGAAGCGTATTTGCAGCTCCCCCTGGACGAAGAGTCAAAAAAATGCCTAACAGTAAACACACCAATTGGGTTGTTGCAGTACCAGAGGTTGCCATTTGGTGTAGCATCAGCGGCAGCAATTTTTCAGCGTTACAGCGAGCAGGTAATAGCCCAGGTAGCAGGATGTATTAGCTACCTCGACGACATCGTGGTAACGGGGGCTTCAAACGAAGAACACTTGCGGAATCTGGAACAGCTGTTATGTAAGTTGCGTCAGGAAGGTTTGAAGGCAAAACTTTCGAAATGTGAATTTTTCAGGAAGCAGATAAAATACCTGGGACATGTATTAGATAGCGAAGGAGTGAAGCCCACAGCAGAAAATGTCCAAGCAATCATACAGCTACCAGCTCCGGCAAACATTAGGCAGTTGCTGTCGTTCATGGGTAAGGCCAACTATTATGCTAAGTTTATTAAACAGTTTGCTACAGTAGCGGCCCCACTTAACGCGCTAAGGAAGAAAGGAGCGCGTTTCGCTTGGTCGGAGGCATGCAACAAGCATTCGACACTATTAAGGGGCACCTTATAGAAGCAGTGAAGCTTACGCATTTTAACCCAGAAAAGATTGTAACCTTGGCTACAGACGCGTCCGAATATGGCTTCTGGGCAGTGTAATCTCAGAAGAATGAGAGAGGAGAAGAGGTACCGGTAGCGTTTGCTTCCAAAACGCTTAATGTGCATCAGAGGCGGTACTCTCAGATTGAAAAGGAAGCGCTAGCTGTAATATATGGCGTAAGGAAGTTTAATGATTATTTGTTCGGTAATAAGTTTATTATAATTACAGGTCATAAGCCGTTGCTGTCTTTGTTTCATCCTACAAAGGGAGTACCGGATAATATGGTAAGGAAACTGCAGAGATGGTCGTTATTCTTATCGGATTATAATTATGAAATTTTCAGAAGCACGGCACAACACGCGAACGCGGACGCGTTGTCGCGCTTGCCAGTGGGCGATGATGCAGAATTTGACAGTTTGGAGGTAGATTCGTTGCAGATAGATATGGAACAGAACCGGGCAGTACAGCAGTTTCCCGTGGACGCAAGACGCATCGCGCGGGCCACCGACCAAGATCCTGTCTTGAAGAAAACGCGAGAGTACGTCCGTACAGGTTGGCCGACGAGAGGAAGGAATATACCATTCTTCAAGCTGCAAGAGCGCTTGTCGGCGAAAGCAGGTATTTTGCTCCTGAGCACAGGAGACAGCGTTAGAGTGGTAGTGCCAGCTAGTCTCAGAAGTGAAGTACTAAGAACATTGCATAGAGGGCACTGGGGAATTGTATTAACAAAGCAGTTATCCAGGCAGAATTGTTATTGGCCAGGTATAGACCGCGACATAGAAAAAATGATCAGAGAATGCCGAAGTTGCCAAGCATATCAAAAGAATCCCAGACAGCAATGGTTCTCTTGGCCAGTACCAGAAGGGCCGTAGGATAGGTTGCACATAGATTTCGTGGACCCCTTCCAGGGATCAACTTGGCTTATAGTTACAGATGCACAGACAAATTTCCCATATGTGACAGAAATGACGAACCCGATGGCACACGCCACGGTAAGGGTTCTGCAGAGAATTTGTAGTATAGAAGGATTGCCCAGGGCGATAGCATCAGACAACGGTCCCCAGTTTACGGCAGAAGTATTCCAGAGATTTTGTAACAGCAATTGAATTAAGCACATTCTAGCACCCCCGTACCACCCCCGCTCGAACGGCGAAGCAGAGCGCTTTGTGCAAACGTTCAAGTCGGCCATGACAAAAGCGAAGTATGATGGAGTCAGTAGGGAGCAGGCAGTCCTATCATTGCTTGCCTCTTATAGGGCTATGCCGGGGAGAGACGGGATGAGCCCAGCACAGAAGTTACACGGGCGGCAACCGAAGACGCTGTTATCTTTAATGTAGCCATCAGGTGAAACCAGGAAGTGGCAGGCAGAGCGGAAGTTCGCAGTAGGAAATCAGGTATTCATCAGAAGCTTTCGGGATGACCCCAAATGGGTACCGGGCAAAATACTGAAAGTAGAAGGAGCTAGAGTGTATGTAGTACGAACGCAGTACAAGATAGTTAGGAGACATCAGGAACACATCAGGCGCAGGACCATCGAGATTCCGGAAGTTGACGAGGTACTACAGACAAGGGCAGCAGAACAGGGTAAAAATTTAGACAGAATGTTTGGTTTTCAGAGAGAGCCCATTATGAGTACGCTGCCGGCACGGGAGCAGCAACCAGCAGAAGCAGCAGAGCCACGGGAGGCGGAAGGCGAACAGCAACAGGCGGACCCGCGGCTAATTGGACGGGCCCGCCTCCACGACAACGACAGCAAGATGAGCGAGGCAGCCCCGGGAGCAGAGGCACACCACCCGAGACCGGAGCGGGTACAGCAGAATCATCAGCAGCCGCCGCCACCAGACAGCGGCGACGCAGAGATGGAGGAGACGGCCGCTGGTGGGGAGGCGCATCAGCAACCAGAGGGGTTTCCCCTTCAGTCCAGACAGCAGCAGCAGCAGCAGTTGGTGGCGCCCAGGCGCTGCAGTGCGCGCCTGCAGAAGCGCCCCGCTCCCTACGCCCACAATTAGGCGGGGAGGGTGTAGTGACTGTATGAACAGACACTACTGAAATACCGTCGGCGGCGTCGCGGGCCAGGAAGTACCCGCACCGCCGATAGATGGAGCAACGAGCGCGCCCCGTCGCCACCCGACGACCTGGAAAGACCCCTACAACAGGAAGGGGCAGAGCAGCTACCCCTCCCCGCCGGGGAGGGGGACACCGAACGGAGGGCCGCAGCGCCGGCGGCCTCGGCCACTCTCAACTGAGATTAGCAGCCGACGAGATCAGAAATTGTCTTTGCTGTTTGATTTGGTATACCACAAATTCCTGTAAATTTGTTTCTTGAATTAATACAAGACTTGCAGATTTTCGTCACACGAGAGAGAACCTTTCTTTCCACTTGTTTTCTATTTTTTTCATCTGTAGTTCCTAGGAGCTGCTGGAGGCCCAGATACTTATATTCATCGCCACTGAAGAGTTCTTGTATTCTCAAATCTTCCATCAAATGAGGTTCATTCTCTGTATTCTGGACGCTACCTCTCTTCACGTGAACAACTGCGCACTTCTCCAAACCAAGATCCATACAAACAGAGCTGCTGAAGCTTTCTACTAGTGTCAGCATGCTGCGAAGTTGTTCTGACCCTTTAGTATAGAGCTTGAGATCATCCATATATAATTGGTGGGAAATGATCTTCTTGGGGTTCTTCAAAGCATACCCATAGCCGGAAGCATTCAACATCCTACTCAAAGGGTTCAATGCTAGGCAAAACCAGAGCGGACTTAGGCTATCTCCCTGAAAAATGCCTCTACAAATTTTTAAAGTATCTGTCTGGTAACTGAATTTCCCTCGCATTACAAGCAGTGTTGTTCGCCAGCTGTTCATACACGTTGTAAGAAATGTAATGATAGAGGGATGAACCTTGTAGAGTTGAAGGGTTCGCTGCAACCAAGAATGCGGAATAGAATCGAATGCCTTTCGGAAATCAATCCAGCTCACTGACAAATTATGCGCTTTCTTTTTTACACGCTTAGATGCAACATTATCTATTATTAATAATTCTTTGCATACTCGAGATCCTTTCCTACAACCAACCTGTTCTGGCAAAAGCAGATCATTTTCTTTCAGATGCTCGTTGAGTTTGGTGGCAATAATGGAGGTGAGAACTTTATAAATTGTGGGTAGACATGTAATAGGTCTATAATTCTCGGGGCAAGACGCATTTCCTCCTTTCGGTAACATAAATGTCACACCCATGGTACAGAATTCTGGCAGCACAGATGTTCCTTGCAAAATATTTTAAAATTGACTATCCAATATATCATGAGTGCACGTCAGATATTTCCACCAAAAATTATGGATTCCATCTACTCCTGGAGCTCTCCAATTGTGAGTTCTCTTTATAGATCTTTTTACATCCCCTGTTGAAATCACAACTCCATTCATTTCTGGGATATTATGACACGCTTCTTCTTCCTGTCGTATCCAGTATGCTTCATCAAAATGTTGCTTTGGAGTGGACCAAATCTGAGACCAGAAGTCCGTCATGGCAGAAGCACTTGGGGGGTTTATATCATTGTCGTTGGCACCTCTCGATTCTAGATATCTATAAAAGCCTTTTTGGTTGTTAGAGAAGAGGGAATTTTCTTTCTTGCGTCGCGCTGCTTCATTATACCTTCTTATTCTCGCCCCTAGAGCTGCTATTCTTTGTCTTAATCTCTCATCTTCAACCTTGAGTTTACTTTCCAGGTCTTTATGTGTTCTTTTTATCCCCAGTCTTCTGAGAATTGAGCGAATAGTTGCGCGAACCATCTTTGAAATTCCTCCTTTGTCTCTGAAATACTCAGCAATATGCGAGATATCTCGTCTAGCTTGGGCAATTTTATTTTCAATTTTCTTTAACCATGCCGGTGGATTTTGTCTTTCATAGATGTCTTTCATATATATCATGTCTTTCTTAGAAAGAGAAGTGTCATTTCCCACCCGTCCTTTGTAACCTAGGTGTTGACAGGTAGCAATTGCAGCGCAGTGAACCAGTCCGGCTACATCTTCAAGACAAGTAGCTTCTGAGATGTTTGGGGCAATAATTTGGTTCATTTTGCCAACAACTTCATAGACATTAGCGCTGCATTTCAGTTTTGGTATTTTTGGTCTTAGATCTAATGATATTCCTTGGTAGTGAAGCTTTGTTGCCTCATAAATATCTTGAAGGGATTTGTCTACCATTTCATATTCGAGTTGGGGGATGAAAACCACAGCGTGCTGTTCGTTCTCATGTACTCTTTGTTCATTTTCATTAACTTGCTGCTCCAGGACTACCTCATTTTTTAGTTCTAGTCTCACTTCCGTCTTGAGAAGATTTAATTCTGCATCTGAGAAAACTTTTCTTCTCCTGATGGAGTTCAGTTGGGTACACACACGCTGCTCATTTAGAGCGCTTTCCGGATATATCTTTCTCCATTCGGTTAGGAGCCTTTTCCTGAAGCCCTCACATTCCGTCTCGCCTTTTGTGCTTCTGTAGTATGCACGCATGACAGACATGTTTAATTCTCTTGTCCACTGCATGCGTTGGCTTGGATTCCCTGAAGCAGTGGGGGATCCGCTTGGGTTCCCCAAACTTCTACCAGGTGCGGCATCTTGCGACGCGATATCGAGATTTGCGGTAGCCGTAGGTGGGGCGGCGCCGCGCCTTCTTAGTTGTTGCGGAGGTTCACCGCTTTCCACCGGCACAGGTAACATATTTCTCACAGCTGCCCCGGTGCTAGAAACAGCTGCGCGGCCTTGAGAGGGCCGGTCGCCAGCGTGACTTTTCCTTAAAGCACTACTCATAATTCTTCTCTGGGGGGGCCAGTACTGGATAACTGACGAAGAGGATCTGCTAACCAGATCAATTTTTTTTGAGGGATCTGACAACCCTCTGATTATGAAGAAGAATTCGTACGCCTTCTTCGCAGTTGAGATTCGATCTTCTTCCGTCGTCGAAGCCGTTGGTCCTCTTCACCTGTACTCTAGGCAGGGGCCTTTGCTAGGTACTGACAGCCGGAGCCAGCTGAGCCTAGGCTTTTTATAGAGGTATGCTCCTCTGAAGGCTCCTCCGCGCCAGAAACCGTTGAAATCCAGGGATTCGCTTCCGCTTCCTGGCCCGTTAGTCTTCACAGAGGTCCGTTAGCATCCTTAGAATCATTGCTATGGAAGGTCCCGGGGGGCACGGAGGGGACGTGGACTTGACTTGCCCCCCTTATTATTATTATTATTATTATTATTATTATTATTATTATTATTATTATTATTATTATTATTATTATTATTATTATTATTATTATTATTATTATTATTATTATTATTATTATTATTATTATTATTATTATTATTATTATTATTATTATTATTATTATTATTATCATCTATAAAAGTCACGTGTTTTGGTAGCGCCTTCTGCTTTCACTAGAGGCTGCTTGTTTAATCATTGATAAACGCCCATGGAATTCAACCGTAGCACGGTGTAAGGTATATCTTACACCGTGTTCATGGTATAATACTGGACATAGTGGTTATTTCTATATAATAGTGGATATGATGGTTATTTCCACCATGATGCTGGACATCTTCAAATTGTGTGTGTAGTACTCTTCGACCATGTATTGTCGATGGTAGTACTTAGAACACAGACTTTACACTTTTTTGTCTTAGAATAAAGAGTAAGAGACTGAACCAGAAACGACCAGAGGCCAAAGCATACTCTCCAGTAGTAACCACTGGTGACCTGGCTGTTAACCAGGCGTAACCGGGTCAGGTCGGCTTTCTTTGCCACTAAAAGCAGTTTGCAGATGTCTTGAACTGCGCCATTTTGACGGCAAGGTCTGGAATAAAGTTTCGATAATTTACAATATGCGCCAGTATTTTAAAAATTCCTGATGTTAAAGAGGTAGACTCGTGTACGTAGAGTTACCTTCGCACTCCGTACGCCCAGAACGGTGTTCGTAGTGTTGTAAGTTTGCGCAAAATTTGTTCCTTATCCTCATCGACAGGAATATTTCATCATTGAATTGTAGAGAGTTTAAAATGACAATCCCCTTCGACATCCCTGTCTTTGATATAAGGAATATGAGAAATCACTGAAGCACCCGTTTTATATGTGTTAGATGTTGGTGGAAACGTGCATGCTTCCTTTAATTGCACATTCATTTCTTAGGTTAGGGTAGGATGTTTAAATATTTCTTCGAAAAATTCGGTACTAATAAATACAATATTTGCAGGTGATTGTGAACTAGATTTGATTGCATCATGTCAGATTTCTTAGATTCGGAAGCAGAAGAAAGCGAGGTAAGTAATTTTTAAAAACATCAATTTAGTACATTGATAATTTTTGCATGTAATATAACATATGTACCATGTTTGGGGTATCAATTCAATTTTTTCCAGAATGAGGAGGAGGAAGAAGAGGATTATGCAGTGAAGAAGAAAAAGAAGAAGGGAAAGTCAAAAAGAACTGCTAGTGATGAAGAGGAAGAGGAGGATGAAGGTAAATGAGGAGCAATGTTGAAGGTGACAAATTTTTTATGAGTGATGACTAAACACTGCGCAAATTTGAAAAGTCAAGAGTTGTATCTCACTTTGTGTCAGATACATTACACTCCTGATCAACTGTTAACAATTATTTCTGATTTAATAGCATGATTAAGTTAAGATAGTTAATGCTTGATTGTGTGTACAGAAGTTTTAATTTTGTGAATAGATGATGAAGAAAGACTGCGAGAGGAACTGAAAGACTTGATTGATGATGCTCCTATTGATGAAAGTGAAGGTGAAGACTCGGATGGATCTGCTGGTTCTAAAAAGAGAAAGAAGAGTGATGATGAATTTGATGATCGGTTAGAAGAAGATGATTATGATCTCTTGGAAGAAAATCTTGGTGTTAAAGTAGAAAGAAGAGTAAGTTCATATCTCTGAATTTGTTAGTGATGAAAATTATAATATTTATTTTATAGCATTTTTTTTTTCATTCTTGGAAACCCTTAATAAAGTGTTTTGAGTGGAAATGAGATACTTGGGTTGATCTTGGGCTTACAGTGCATCTCGGCCTTCACTGTCATAGCCTCCTTAATACTACTGTGTGTACAGTTCACTTTTGATTTTTGTGTCATGAACGATAGTCAATGAATCATCATTTACATGGAATGTTTAAACACTAGTTTTAGAAAACTTCTATTGGTAGAAATGTAGTATGTGATCCCTTTTGTTCGCACATGCAGAATTGTGATGCCTCGCTACGCGTGTCCAAGTTGAGGACAAGGCTCGGGCCTTCGGCCATTGTGATAACATGAAACAACCTTGGAGTCTATCTAACGCATAATTACTAATGCATTTCATGCAAATGATCTTTAAAAATCATTTGGGGTGTATGTGTTCTCAACATATACACTAATAAATTTATTTTAAATAAGAGAATTTCTTTTAATGGGAACGCTCACTTTTATGAGAATTTCTTTTAAAATGTTTCTCAAGATAATATAAAAGATTCATGTGTGGTGAACTACAACATTTCTGTGCACCGATTGGAAACGAATCGGATCACGTCAAGGCACAGCAATCGAGGAAGCGTAGGCTAAGGTGCACTGTAAACCAGGGATCAGTCGATTCTTGATATTAATCTCCTTTTGTTTTTTTATTGTAGAAATTTAAAAGATTGAAGCGTATTCAAGATGAAGAATCTGAAGAAGAGCAGGAAGAACAACAAGAGGATGAACGTGATGCCATTGCCAATGAACTTTTTGAAGGCTCTGACAATGTGAGTTTCTTTGATCAAGGGGAAAAAAATAGCTAAGTAAAAATACATTTTTTTGAATTCTCCCGTTTGTATAATGCATGGCCTGTTTTTGCAAGAACCTGTTTGTCAATTATCTTTGTTGAAATGGAGTATAGTAAAAAATGTTGATCTTGGAGCACTGTCTTTGGTCACAATTGTAACAACCAGTATATGACACTGCACATACACTTGTGAGTAAATTATAAGACTAGAGAACATACGTTGTAAACAACACATTTTATGTTGTGTTTTTTGTGCTTACTAATACGATTAATTAATTTGTGCGTATACCATGTGTTCTAACTATATTGACATTCTTTCTGTGAGAAATGTGGCATTTTCAAAATGTTTTCGCCATTGTGCTATACTTGGTAGAGCTGCTCAAATAATTATTCCTTGATTATAATTTTGAATTTTTTTTTCATTATTCACCTAAGATGGGTTCAGGGGTTCATATTTCTGGACCGTGGCAATGTTTTACATTGTTTTACATTAATTTCATTCAAGAATTTTTTAGAGACTTAATTTATTGAAATGATGCTCCATCATGCAAAACAGTCACACTTTTGTATGAAACCAATGTTGTAATTGGGGTAAAAGTTGTTGAGAACATTTTGTAATGGTGCTGATTCATGGTGCCTTGCACTATAAAGAATTGCCAATAATCTGAACTGTCTTGACACTACACCAATCGGGCATAAAAATAAATGGAAATAAATATTCTTCATATTTATGCTTTTAAGAATATAATTTGAACTCGTATGTAGATTTTCTCTTCACTGTTATATGTTGTGTGTGTTAATTGATTGTAATTATGTGATGCCTTCACCACTATTCTTTTTGCTACATGGAATTGAAAAAGTTGAAAATTCGTTATGACATGTATATTAATTCTTTTTATTAAAAATATTGTTTTTTGAGACACTCAATTATTAATTTGGACAAATGATATTTATCGCATTTCATATTACTTTTGGCTGGAACCTTGTTCTGCAGTCTCCCCTTCAAGCTGTCAAAACATCATTTGTATTGTAATCAATTTGGTTCTTTGGAGGGAGATAAAAAGTCTAGTACACTTGTGCAATTTTTTCTTTCAAATTTTCCAACAGCATGGGAAAATTTTGTGAACTAGATATTTGTTATGTCCATGGAGTATTCTCCACTCTGTTGTCTTCTAGCCCAAGCAAATTGTCAGCATCTCCATTCCAATCTTTTTTAAGTTTGATTTCAAGTTTTCTAGTGGTACATAAACTGCTTTACTTATAATGTAAATTTTATAATTTGTTAGTAATTGGATAGTTCCACTTAGGTTCCCTTTACCTGATGTTCATATTTACAGAACATTAAAGCAAGCTTAAATTTTTTTTGTATATTAAATTTTTTTGTTCCAAAATCAAATAACTGAGAATGGTGTATGAGAATAAATCTTAATTCACTAATTCAGTGTGAGTTAATCATTTAATACACTGAACTGACAGTTTGTAATGAATTATAGTTTTTCCATGCTGTATCAAGACCTACTTTTTGAATGTATAACAACAGAAAAAGAAAAAAAAAAAAACTTACAGACTAGTTTATAATATGTTCTTTCATTGTGAATGGTTGGAGTACTGTATGTTCCCCATAAACATATGATCTACTTTGGAGAACCAAGAAGCAATCTCATCAGCCAGCTTGTTAAATGGATGTTGTTGAGTAGGAGATTAATGTGAGAAAATACTTCTAGGAAGAAGAACGAGCTTCAGAGCGAGGTGTGCAGCGAATGGAGCCTGAGCACATGGAGGAAGAAGGGGAGGAGGAATCTGATGAGGATGATTTCATTGTTGATGATGATGGCCAGCCGATCAAGGATAAGCGACGCAAGAGAAAGCCCATCTTTCATGATGCTGCCTTGCAGGAGGCTCAGGATATTTTTGGTGTAGATTTCGATTATGATGAATTTGAAAAATATGGTGAGGATGAGTATGAAGATGAAGAGGATGATGAATATATTGAAGAAGAAGGTGGTGATATAGAGCGCCCGTAAGAAAAACATTTTATTTATGAATTGCATAATAATTTTGCAAATATTTTATACTCCTGAAGTTTAAAGTTGTGGTAATATATTGTATAAACAAGTTTACTTTTTGTATGTACTTATATAAATGAATATTTTAGATTCTTTTTGATTTGTATTTTTCAAAGTTAGAGTATGAATAGCACTTTTCAGTCAGGTCTTGATTATTGTGTGCTCTCATTTCATTTTGAAAATCACAGTTACATTTCTTGAAAGAAAAGTATCCTCTTGAATAAAATTTTTCTTATTATGCTGCAGGCAGCGACCAAAAAAGACTGATAGAAAAAAACCTACTAGAAAAACAATATTTGAGATTTATGAACCTAGTGAACTTAAGAGAGGACATTTTACTGATCTTGATAATGAGGTAATGTTATATTTATTGCAAACTTTTCATATTTATTTATTATTAAAAAGTATGTTAAACTATTTATAAAGAGATATGATCAACGTTATTTCTTGTGTAATAGATCAGAAATACTGACATTCCTGAACGTATGCAACTCCGTGATTTCCCTGTTACACCAGTGCCAGAGAACTCGGATGAATTAGAAGAGGAAGCTGATTGGATCTACAAGCAAGCATTCTGCAAACCTACTGTCTCATCACAGGTTAGTTAAGTATCGTTGGAGTCGGAATAAAGCATTTAATGTTAGCTTAAATAATTATTTTATCATTGGCAGTTGGTATCTGATATATTTCTCAGTGCAGTGAATAAGATGATACCTTGTAACAACTGCTCTAAAAAGTACAGTAACTTCAATTTTGTAAATGTAATTTTGTTTTCGGTAAATGACACAAAAAACCTAGGAAGAAATAATTAAGTTAATACTGCTAGTGTGTATATGCAAAATATGAATAGAATTCCTCTTCTTTTTGTGTTCAGGATTATAAATCACTTCCTTTTTTATATGTAGGATGGTTTAGTGACAGAGGCACGTGAGCGAGCGCGTAAAGGTCCTCAGACTGTGGGCAAAATCAAGAAAGCCCTAGATTTTATGCGTAATCAACACTTTGAAGTTCCATTCATTGCATTTTACCGGAAAGAATATGTGCAGCCAGAGTTGAACATCAATGATCTTTGGCGTGTTTACAAATTTGATGAGAAGGTAAGTTGTGAATAAAGCTGCGTCTTATAAAATATTATAAATTAGTATAATATTAATGATGTAACAAATTCAGTAAAAAAATATGTGATTAATTTCCGTTTGTTGTTTTTTTCGTATTATAATTGAAGGTTTTAATGTTGTAGAAAGAATTTAAGTTTATATAAGCTTATAGTTTTGTTACAAGTTATAACCAAAAATCAAGCAACTTTTTTCTTGATATTGCTGATTGAGCCAGAAACTTAAAAAATTAAAAACAAATACACAATTAGAAGGTCATGATATGGATTGTCATGCATGTAATTCTTACTTTTTTAATTTTTATTTTTTTGTTTATTATTATTATTATTATTATTATTATTATTATTATTATTATTATTATTATTATTATTTTTTGTAAATGATGCTTCCATTGAGAAAATATTTTTTCTTAGGAAATACTCTATATTTTTTATCTCTAGTATTTGTCACTATTGTGTTTTAGTGGTGCCAGTTGCGAGCCCGCAAACAAGCTTTGGTCAAATTATTTGAGCGAATGCGTGATTATCAGGTACGTGCCAAATTTTTTTGAAGTGTCTAACAAGCTCTTACTTCTTTACTTGTCTCCTTTCTATAATGTGTTATCTCCACTGTTTCAATGTGTTAAGTTGTTTTCAATAAACAGAAAAGTGATTATTTTAAAAACTTCATAATTTCTTATTTATCAAAGTAATTTTGTGTTTTTAGTTCTTGATATTCAGAGTTTATTTTATATTGTAAATAACATATATTTACACATTTATCACTTCCAAGCTTAAGTTTTATACTGTGGGAGATCAAATTTTAAGGATTAATAGTTGGGCAGTATATAATTCCATGGCTGGAGAGGTGGAGAGTCAATTGGGTACTAGTTTTGACAGCCCTCACAATTTGGATTGTAATGTGTTTCACCATGTGCTCGACCAAAGGCACAGGTAGGTTTCAAGCATGTATTACTGTGTAATAGGTGAGTCACTTTACATTGAGAACATCTTTACTGTTGCTGCCTTCCAAAAATAAAATGTTTATTTGGCATCAAGAGGAGGTGTTTAAGGAGAGGTGAAAGGATCAAAATATTGTGCTTTGTATATTTCTATTTGTGCATGCTCCCCTTTTCTTCATTTTCTCTTTCTTCTTATCCTTCTGCCTTTCTTATCTTTCTTCTCCTCTCAAGTGTCTGAAAGTGATGTGGTGAAATTAATCTATGAAGCGAATTAAGTCCATGAAGCTGAAGTGTCAAGTTCATCAGTGTGTTCGTTGCACAAACAAGTGGAGAGAGGAATAAAAGAATCACCTTTATTTCCATTGTACTGTACAAAAACAGTTAACTGCTGAAATGACATGTATTAATGGGGTGTTATTTAAAGTTGGCTGCTCTGAATCAGATTGTGAAGTAGTAGATGTGTTCCTCATCTGAATAAAGTTCGCACTTGCAGATAGAACTTATATGATAATATTGTGATTTAATTATGTATAGGACTGTCCATAAATTACATAACACAAATTTTTAGTATTTTGAAGACCACCTTTCCACCCCCCACCCCCCATAACGCATCTGTAGTATGCGGTTGAACTCCCCTTAAATAATTACGTAATGCTTGTGACAAGACACCCCTTCTCCCAATTTGCAATAAGTAAAAATTACAAAGTAGAAACAACGACTCATTAATAATTATTAATTTGAATATGTAACACAAATATAATTAATATTGTGTTACATATTAAAATGTATGATAATTAAAGTCAGAGTTGGCGATGCAGACTGCACCTAACAATAAGATTGGGGACAATTTTTTGAAGGAAGGAAGAACACTTAGATGAGAAAATTACTGAAAATACGGTGTGTATAAGCCACTGGCATGGATGACACATGGGCTGTGAGTCTACTGCGCCATTTTAATTAGATTAAAAAAAAAAACAAAAAAAAAACCTCATAATCTAACATATTCATTGAAAAAATCGATGAAAAAATATTTTCATTTATTGTAACAATTTATACTTTTAAACTTTTTAGTTTTTTTTATTTAATTTTTTTATATTTCAGTGTTTTAGTACAAGGAATAATTGGTATTATTCCACTTTCGGGTATTCTTCAGAGAATACCCCAAACCAGCGGCGCTATCCGAATTCGTTTACTACGCTCTGTGAAGTCACGAAGGTTAAGCGAATTCGAGACTCGCGGGTTCCTGGTTGGGTGACCGGCCAGGAACCCCAGGATCTAATGACGTTGAGCCCCTGGCCGAAGGGATAAAAGGCACTGACTGACTCCGACGTGACGAGACTCGACAAACACAGTAGTTACACAACAGTAAAGTAATGATGGTAATTACTTGGTAACGGAGGATTATTCCAACAAAAAGCGCTCAACGCCCAACAAGGGTTTAGAGACGTGTTGCGTCAACAACGACGCAACCTCCATTTAATAAAAGAATTTTACTGTGTTAGAAAGAAATATTTTTTTTATTTTTTCTGGATAAAAAGTATGTGATTCTTATAGTCATACCGGTAGCGGTAGCTCAGTGCATCAACTGATGTCACTGCAACGCCTCTAACCGGGAGGTCCTAGGTTCGAGTCCTGACGGCGGCAGGTTTTTCGACTAGCTTTACAGCTAGGTTGAATTCAGCTGCTTTCTGGAGGAGAATTCTAGCGGCTGGCTGCTCTGATCGGTAGTTTTCCGTGGTTTCTCCGATGAACACCAGGCGAATGCCGGAGCAATACCCTACAAAATGGGCCACGGACCGCGCGCGATCTGTCCTTCCTCTTCCTTGTCCTATCCTCTCCCCTTGCACACAGACTTACACTAACATGCACTACACTACCACATATTCCGGGAGACAGGCCGGGAGCTTAGAGCTTGTTCTGGCTGGGGCGGTGCCCCACTGGTGGGAGAGTCCTGGTTAGGGGGAAACCCCACTAGCTGACGGTAGGTCGGCGCCGGATCCCGCCATCCAGCGGGGGAAGATCACCGCCATCTCCCAAGAAAAAACATGCACTACACTAACGGGACTAATGACCGAAGCAGTTGACGCACCCGGAAACACGAAAAAATCAATCAATAACTCAATCAATCTTATAGTCATTTTAATGTTGAATTGAGGTCAGTGTTTAGATTTTTTCAATCAGGGATAGTCTCTTTGTTATTTTGTTTTTAATTTGAGGATTTGAACTAATATTTACTTACACTATTAGAGGTTAGAAATAGTAAGAATTAAGATCCTTTGTAAATTCAACAGTATCAAGAGCATTGCAATAATAACTTTTATCTTTACCACTGTATAAACACAAGAAGAGATATGAGAAAACAATTTATAGCAATTTTGTAATCAATTTGAAAAGACAATGAAAATGTGGAAACAATGAACTCAAGACTTTTGTCTTTTATAGATATCAGAACTGTATGTTATATCCCAATAAAAATCAGCCAGTATTGTTAGCATCCACTTCCCCTGATATCGTCTTTCCAGGGTCTCTATATCTTTGTGAAATCTTTCACCATGCTCGTCTGATACAGCCCCATAGTTATCTGGGGAGAAGTTTATATGTGAATGTAAGAAATGAACCCTTAAGGGACATATTGCACCCTAAATCTTGGTAAGCATTCAACAGTTCTTTTTACTGTTGTTTTATAGTCTGGAGATCTGTATTTTCCTAAGACATTTTCTTTTACGTTTTAGAAGCATAACCAAGCTTTTTTTTCTCCAATAAACATTCTTGAAAATTAGGATCTCTCTTAAGTTCTCTTATCTCCAACAAGAACCCTTCTTTTATTTTCGGAGCCTTAGATGAGGAAAATTGTTTGTAAGATAGGCAAATCCTCTCCCATTTACGTCCAAGGCTTTAAAAAATTGTTTTATAAGTCCTAATTTAACGTCAAGAGGTGATAAGATCATATCACTGTGAGCTACAAAGCTCGTTTTCTTAACATTTATTTCTCCTATCTTCCAATTTTGATCTGGCCAAATTTATTTTACATAATGGGGCTGTCTTTCCCAACTACCCCATTTACAAAGGAAACAAGGATATTTGGTACAACCTAGTTCATTTCCAAGATTAAGGCAACAATCTTTAAATTCCCACATATATGCTACCTGTGGTAAACTTACTGAATTGCTGTAAGCATATGCTCCAATACATCATAAGTCTCCTTTGTCATAGTGGCTTAGGTGACTGGAACAGAAGGCATTATATTGCTATGATGCAACAGAACACCTTTGAGACTAGTTTTTGATGCTTCTATAAATAACCTTCCCTGCTTTGTATCATAACAGAATCTCAGTGCTTCCATCAAACTTCATACATCATGGCAGAAAGTCAATTTGCCATCATATGAAAAATATCTTGCAAACTCCACTTCTCTATTTCTATGTACAGTAACACTTGTATCAAAATGAATCCAATTCCAATCCCAATCCCATAGTCTTGAACTTGATAGCTCTGATTTATAACTCAATAACTCAAACTGTGTCATTTAGTTTTGCCTGTGTTATAAGCTATGGGGTTGAAACTGTTATGAGATAGGAAGGATTTTTTCTTTCTGGAAATGACAATACACTACTCTTGTGGTGTAAAGTTTGTCACTCTCATATACATTTTGATATGGTGGTAATGACACAGGAAGTGTCTCAGAATGAGGAACTGACCTGATTGCTCACTGCAAATTTAGGTATTCTGTGGACATCTTTGATTTGCAGTTAGTGAAGCCCTGCATATTTGTTATAGAGAAATGGCAGTCTGTAAGGTGTTCCTTGGGCTCTCTCCATATCATAGGCACAACAAATGATGTAGAACTACCTTCACCCGTCCACCAGTTAATTAATTTAACATAACAAGTGGAACAACAAAAATTAGCCTTCCTGATCTCCTATTTCCCAAACAAAGTAGTATCTATGGGCCCTCCGAACAAAAAGGAGTCATCTTCTTCATCTTTTTCACATTTTTTGCACGAGTTGCAGTGTTTTTATGTTCTAAGAAATATTTATTTGCACAGTTTATGACCTTTACACAACACTTATGATAGAAACATTTCCAGTTGACCGTGAATCTTCTCTATAAATCCACTATTTAGCAATGCATTTCTTGAAACTTTCTCATTTGGCGTTGTAGCAAGTAAGCTTAACAGGAACAGCAAGTTTACTGATCTGGCATGCACCAAACTTTGAAACCAAAACAATGGTATTGAAGAAAACTTTGCATTTCTTGTGTAATTTTACCTTCTAAAAGTGAAGGATGCCGGGAGTGTGATTTTTGAAGACACTTGTTTTCTTGGTAAGGAACTGATACCACACTAATCATTGCAAAGATCGGAAAGACGAGAACACATTTCCTGTTCTCTGGAACGCCCTGACTGGCTTTGGTGAAGTAGATAAGTTAACCTGCACAGTGTCAAATTCCCATATGTCTCTAAGCAGTGTCTCAGCTCAATGCGTGCAAGAATACGCTGGGCATAGAGTTTCTTGATCAGAGATTTCCCTGGCAGATTTTACTTGTCACTTGTTTGATAAAAAATTACTTATCAGTGATTTCTCTAAAAATGATTGTAGAAAACAAAATATAGGTGACAAACAATATTAAAAATCCAGAATACTCAATATAGGCACTTAGAGGAATATACACGTTTTTTGTTGTTGGATAATTGTCCAGCATTTTTGATGATTTAGATTTATCATTTAACTATAGGTGCTACAGAATGGCACAGACTTTCTTGTAGTAAAGTTTTCTAATTTCCTTGGTGTGGACTGGTACTGTACAGTCTTGCCCTTCCTTCTTGCCTGCTGCCATCTATCAGTGCCCAAAGTACATTTTTTGCAAATTTTCTCAACTTTTCGGTTTCCAAACAGTAGAACCAAAATATTATTTTAAGAATATTAAAAAAGGCTAAAACCTTGTCCTAAATAGCAATTTTCATTGAAAAATTTGGAGCTGTCTTTAAGAAAATGGTGTTAAGCGTTACTGTAAATGTGAAATTTTAAGTTCATTACTTCTTGGCTGTCCGGGTGACGCTGCATAGTGGGCTGAGAGGCTGACGTTTCGCCTGACATGTCACAGGCTTCCTCAGGGTATTGACATAGACGTGAGCGGCGGAAGCTTACGTGTAAATTTCAAGTTCTTTTTCACAGGAATCTTGAGTTTTTGAAAAACTTCATTTGAAGTAATTTGAAGAACTTCCACTCACAAATTCAATAATATATACAAATTCATTGAAATCTGCATTTTAATGAAATGAGAGATATTGAAAAAAAATTATATTTGTGTAATTTTTGAAAAAACAAAAGAACACTCCAAAATAAACTTCACATCATATTAAACAGTGCCATTACCATTATCTGTTGGAAAAAATTTTCAGACAATGGCGTCTGAGTGTTTCTGAAAATGCGAAATTTTGAGCTGATTTTAACAAAAACCGTTGAGTTTTCGAGAAATTTTATTTGACATTATTTAAAGCACATGTACTCATAAATACAATAACATGAAGAAATCACCTTTAATGTTACTGCTGTGAGACAAGTTAAAAAAATTAATTTTTTGTAATTTTTGAAAAATCAAAAGAATAGAGCAATATGATGTTTATGTCCTTGTATAGGGTTCGTTTGGCACTAACTCTACCAAAAATTCAAAGAAAAAGTTTGGAGCAATTTTTGAGAAAATATTGTTTTTGTTATTTTTTAAAATTGCAAATATTCACCTACTACTGTACTAAAACTACTAAAATTTATGAAAAAATTGTACATGACCTTAATAAAAGCACTATTTATGGAAAAAAGAAATTTAATTTGAAGGAAAAATCTCTATCTTATATTTTGTAGTTGTAGGAAGACGAATAAATTTCAAACTTTTGTAATTTTCGATTGTTCAGAGTTAACTACGAAAATCGGACCTATGCTGCATTTGTAAGTGTATTTTACTCTCTTCTTACAAGAAATTTAAAGAAAATATTTGGAGCCGTTTTTGAGAAAATTTTGAAAATGTTCAGGGGAGTTTATGTTAAGTACCCCCAAATTGTAAAGGATGTTTTTCAAAATTTCAAAGCTTTAACTAGAGCCAAATGGATAGGCGTCTCTTAATTTGGAAAAAATCCTACGCATGGTTTAGGCGCTAGTAGTGTTCACGGACTGATGGAAGTTTTGAAAAAAAGAAAAAAAAACAAAAAAACCCACTTTTACAGAATTGGGGAATATACATAACGTATACTTTAAAACTACATAACGTAAAAAATATACATAACGTATATTTCCATTGAAATCTCAAAATCGATTTTCCGCAGCATTACATAACTTTCTCATTCTACGTACGTTACTCCAAATATACATATGTATACAAGAAAGTAAAAAAGAAGAGAATTGAAATTCAACAGCTGAAAGGGGCTTTTATTTTTGTTTTAATGAGGTTTCACTTACCAGCAGAATGAAACAAAAATAAACTATCCTCGTTATTTTCATCTGTATTTGAAGTATTTCTTTTTTTAAATACATCTATTTTATGTATTTAAATATATCCCTAAAATGTCCAAAAACTGAAAAATACTGTTATTCGACTACAAAATGTGTTTCAAATATGTATTTCAAATGCAAGTATTTAAATACTGCCCTACCCTGCTAATATGAAACTAAGACGGAATGTATCTGAATCTGCCAAACTATCCCTGATATTTTATTTTCAACCTCAAATATTCATTTAGAATGCAAAAATCAGTAAAGAACACATATTGCCCTTCAGAAAAAAAACAACCCTTGTTACACAGTGTAAGCCCCCTTGAGGTGATGTTCAATAGGAGTTCTACTGTAGAATTACTTTGGGGAAAGGCAGCCATGAAAAAATGTAACAAATTTATAAAAGACAGAGTTATCAATGAAGACTAAAGTCAAGCTAATACAAACTGATGTATTTCCTGTTGTACATTATGGATATGAAGGTTGAACTTTAAGATTCATGGATAGGAGAAAAATAGATGCTTGTGAGATGTTGTGCTGGAGAAAACTGCTGAAAATCCATTGGACAGATAAAAGAACAAACAAATTCATATTAGAAGAAGTGAAGCCTGAAGTCTCGTAAGAAGCCAGAGTCCTCAAACAAAACCTCATTCTTTGGTTATATTACAAGTAGAGCGGACTCTTCGGAGAAAGACCTAATGCTAGGAATAATGCATGAAACCCGAGAACGGGGTAGAAAGAAAATGATATGGCACGAGGGAATCAAGAAAGCAACCAACCTGACATGGACAGAAATAATGAAAATGGTGCAAGACAAAATAGGATAGAGTAAACTTGTAAAGGAGGTGACATCGGCCTATTGGAAGAGATGTTTTGAAAGACAGTCCGGCCACCAACTGCTTTGAATGTCCTCTTACATCTACCAGATACATACACCAAGGATTGCACACGATATGTGTCACTTTCACATATGTGATGAAAGTTATGTAGTACTGTAGTGAAAAATGGCAATTTTTCAGCGGAAAAATTCGTATTGTATATACCTGATTCTGAAAAAGTGGATAAATCTTGTTCCAATATGTAGTAAATTACTTCCTCTAACTTGTGTAGTCTGAATCCATGTTTTGTCTGTCCTTGGTGTCAAAAAATTAGTCTATGACATAACATCTGCCTGTTTTGAAGAACATTAGCGACTAAACTGTAAGCAGTTTTCACCAAAATTTATATCCCAATCAATCTGGTAGATGTCACAGCCCTTTGAATGTTTTAATTTTTGAGGGTTCTTTACATGAAGTCGCACGGATATTTTCAAATTTTTCTCGAAAATTGCTAAAATTTTTTGTTTAACCCTCAAAAAGCATAAAGCACATTTAAAAAATGATGAAGATCTGTTTCATTGAAATATTTAAGTTTTTAAAAATTGCAAATGTTAAAAAAAATTTTGTTGTCTTCCTACAGCTACAGGATAGACAGATATTTTTCTTCTGAATAAAATCTGTTCTTCAAAAATAGATCTTTAAATGAAATTTTTTTTCTTCAAAATATGAATAGTTTGCAAGGAATTGTGTGTGAATGTCTCAAAATTTTTCCTTGATACTTTTTGAAAGGATAGTGGAACAAGCAATAACACAGCATAAACACCATTTCAATGTATTCTTTAGATTTTTCAATAATTACACTAATGATTTGTTTTATTATTAAATTTGTGAGAAGTGTTTCAAATAATTACTCTTGAAGTTTCATGGAAACTCGGAAGTTCTTAGTAAAAATAAGCTGAAAATTGCACATTATTTGATATTTCCAGGTTTGTAGGCCGTGGTCTAATGGAGACTTGTCCATATGTTTCGCCTGCAATTGTGGCAGGCATCCTCAGTGGCGTTGCTGGTGGGGGCGAAGTGTTCTACCTGACAAACCCAGAAATGTCAAATAATGTAGAAACCGGCCGTGAAAACCTACATTGTATGAAAATTGCACATTTTCAGATATGCGCAAAAGGTATTTACTCAAAAACGGCTCGATTATTTCCTTACAATTTTTGTATGGATAGAGCTAAAAACACTGAAGTACACGACTTATGTGCCATTTTGGTGTATTCTTTTGATTTTTTTAAAAACCTACACAAAGTTAAATTTTTTCAGATATCTCTTGTGGCTTCAAATGAGCTCGTTTCATGTTTTTTGACTGTTAGTGAACAACGTGCCTAAACTGTAGCAGGATTTTCACCAAAATTGATATTCCCCAAATTGATATTAGTTTTGTAGCTTATCAGAGGTCTTCGAAGAGTCAAGTTCATGATTGTGTGTTCAGTGTACAAACATTCTGAGAAGGAAAGAAAGAAAGGGGCCACCTTATTCCCTTTACCTCAGGTAATTTGACAAACAGTGCCACGTTCAAAATGAGCAATAATTCATTTTTTCCCCGAAAAAATAAAATAAAATTGTTCTGAAGAAGAGAGCGAAGCAGATCCATCAAAATTAGAAACACAGATGCACTTCTCATAAATTATTGACACTTGGGAGGGGGGGGGGAATAGAGGCAAAATAGATAGTGCACATTCCTTCCACTGCTGGGGTGAGGATTTGATCTCCAGCCAATCCATGTTGATCATCATTCATGAGTCTCTATGACCTTACTAGTTGAAGAACTCCTATACATCGATAAATAAATAAATTGATCCTTCAACACCATATTGTTTACGACATTAATGGGGATTACTTCGAAAAAGCAACTGTTAATTTTATAACATATTGTAGCATAATTCTAATCTTTTGGTCACTAAGATTCTTCCACTAATCTTTTGGTCATATATTTAATTGCACAGGCTTGTGATGAAAAAAATACCTGTGAATTGATCACTAAATTGTATGTAGTTATTGGTGCCAAAAAAAAAAAATAATGAAAAATTTCTCTCATATCATGTTTTCTTGAAAAATTCAATTTTACTTGGATTTTTATGAACATTACCAAATTTTTTCTTTGGTCTTTTTGAAAGAGACAACTGAATTATGGGGCTCCATATTGAAAGAAAAAAAATATTGGCCAAAGGAACCTCTTTTTATTGATACAGCAATTGAGAAAAGGATTTTGTTAAGTACTTTGAGAAAGAGGAGAACCAGGTTTATTGTTCTGATGTTCATAGATTGATAAACAAATTTAATATCACCTACAATAAAGTTGAATGGAGGCTGTTTAAAGATTCATGGAAAAGAGATCCTGCTTTATTATGGAAGCCAATATGCACCTGTCTCAATTGGACACTCTGACCATTCAAAAGAACACTATGAAAACCTGGCTCTTGTCCTCAACAAAATAAAATGGCAACCATGGTTGAAACATTTGCAGTGATATGCAAGTATCTCCAAGCTTCTTGGTCAACAAAGCAAATATACATAGTTCCCATGTTTCATTTGTAAATGGGACAGCGGTGACTAGACTCAACATTAGGTCAAAAAAGAAGGGCCAAAAAGACAAAACCAAGCAACAATATGATTTGGAACAGTTTAATTGAGCCAAAAGTGGTAGTTACACCCTCTGCAAATAAAATTAGGTATATTGAAGCAGTTTGTCAAGGCTATTCCAAAAGATGGTGACTGTTTCAAATACCTGTGCAAAAAGTCTTCAGGTTTATCCGAAGTCAAGTTGAAAGAGGGAATTTTTGCTGGTCCACATATCTGCAAGCTTATAAAGAATTTGCAACTAGTACAATAACAATGGAAAAAGAAGCTTGGGTTGCCTTCAAATATATTGTCTATAAATTTCTGGGTAATTACAAAGCAATTGTCATGAAGATGCGGTATAAATTTCAAATGTGGGGTTGCTCCATGAGTGTCAAAGAACATTCCTTCACTCATATATGGTCTTTTTCCCTGAAAATTTAGGATCAGTCAGAGAGGAACAGGGTAAAGGTTCCATCAAGAATTGAAAGATGTGGAGTGCAAGTATCAAGGAATATGGGACAAGAATAGGCATGCTGACGACTGTTGAATATTAACATGAGATGGGCCTGAGATTGAACATCAAAAAGAAGTTTCAATGGACAAAGAGTATGAAAGAGAGTAGAGACTAGAAACAACTACTACTACTTATTCCTCTTCCCCTTCCTCTTCCTCTTCTTCCTCTTCCACGTCTTCTTCTTCCACTTCTTTCTCTTCCTCCTCTTCCGCCCTCTTCTTCCTCCTCCTCCTCTTCTTCCTCCTCCTCTTCTTCTTCCTCTTCTTCATCTTCCTCTTCTTCTTCCTCTTCTTCCTCTTCCTCCTCTTCTTCTTCTTCTTCTTCTTCTTCTTCTTCTTCTTCTTCTTCTTCTTCTTCTTCAAGGAGTAGGCATACGTGCCTGTTCTGTCTTCAAAATATTCTTCCTCAATCTCTCTCTTCCACAATCCTCTCTTTCTCTCCCCCTCTCTCTTTCTCACCCCCTCTTTCTCTCCCCCTCTTTCTCTCCCCTCTTTCTCTTCCCTTCTCTCCCCCTCTTCCTTCCCCCTCTCTCTTCCTCTCCCCCCCTCTCTCTTCCTCTCCCCCTCCCTCTTCCTCTCCCCTTCTCTCTTCCTCCCCCTCTTCCTCTCCCCCTCTCTTCTCCTTCCATCTTTTCTCTCCCCTCTGCCCCTTCTATCTCTTTCCTCTCATCTTCTCCTTCCATCTCCCTCTTCTTTTTCTTCCCTTTCTGTTCATCTCCTTTTATCTCTCTCCCTCTCCCTCCTCTCACTCTCTCTTTTCCCTCCTCTCCCTCTCCATCTTTTCCCTCCCCTCCTCTCACTACTCATCCCCCTCTCTCACCTTCTACATCTCCTCCTCATTTTCTTTCTTTTGTTTATCTTCCTTATCCACATTTCTTCATGTATTAGGCATTTATGTTCATACAATGAACATGGTGTCTCATAGATTTGCAATATTAAATCTCACCTATTTACTTTCTTTTATACTAGTGTACATGATGAATTCATTACAGGTTCTCTTCAATGAAATGTTCAATGATGGCGTTATTTTGCTGAAAAACACGTGGTTTCTGCACTGCAAATTTCTTTTCTATAACCGCTGCAAGGTTGTGGTTAGAGTTGACGTATTGCAGAAGAAAAAAATTAAGCACTCCCCAAAATTAAACTTATTTGGAACACACTAATGAGCATTACTCTTGACATGTGTAACAGAGTAGAGTTCAATCCTCCATCATGTTAGAAACCATTTTCTTCCTTGTAAGGATCCCTCCAAATCACCATAATCTCAACCTTGAATGTTGGGACCAAATCCAGTAGTTTTTCTCTAAACTTGTATTATAGCAGAGGAAAAGTAAAGTGCATTACCCACTTAAGTTTTGATCTTCCCTTCTTGGTACAATAAGCAGTTGAAGGTAAAAACTCACATAGAGCATTGATGACAACATTCAAAATGCCTTATCTTAGTTGCTGCGAAACAGAAGCTATTTGCTCTTGAAGATGGGAACTCTTGTTCATGTTTTTACTCCAAAAAATCTAAAGAGATTGCTGAGGTAAATCCAAGCCTTTCGAAGGAGACACCTCAAACTCCTGAGAAAGTTAGGAGAACTTATAATAGCGGTTAATGCAAAAATATTGTGAAAGTTGCAAAGGCATAGAAAAAGGGAACTCTCCTTTGAGTCATTCTGATCAATTCTGTAAGTAATGCTTTGAATTAAGCTTCTGCTTACACTAGAGCAAATATTTTGACAATATGGAGAATAAAGTTTTTACGTTCTTCTTTTATGAATGTCCATAGTTTTATTAATTAAAACAAACAGTTCCACTTCAAATTTCATTGTATTCAGATTTAATAATTCTTGTATTTTTTTGTGATTAAATTTTATTTACATTGTAGTTTTGGGTGATGTGACATTTCAGCTGAACCTTGTAGCCATCTTCAGACATCTGTTTTACAAATGGACATTAAAAAAAAAATTACAGTTGTATATTTTTTTACTGCATTTTAATATACCTTTATAAGTAGACAGAAGCTTACCTTCTTTAAAAAATAGAGTTGTAATACAATTATAATATAACTATATAACTATTATAATATAACTATTCTAAACTATTTACATTATTTACAGTATTATAAAAACATATTAACACTGTGAGCGTGCATACTTCTGCTGCTCCTTCCTTTCAGTTATCTGTCTAATTTGAAAACTGGAGACTATTACGAGCCGAGCATGTATTCCAATATATTTTAACTGTTAAGGAAGGGGGGGGGGGAAGGGGGGCAATGAGAAAGAATGAATTTTGATTTTGACTGTTAAAACATAAAAGGAAGTTGTTGTAAATTCCAGTGAAGGTATTTGATTCTATCGTTATATTTAAGATTTCATTCAGTGTAGTATAGTATCATAGTATTTAAAGTTTCATGGAGAATAAAGACTAACAGAGCCAATAATCCTTTAACTTCTTGGAATCCTTGAAATTCTAACCCTAAAATCCTTAAAAGATGTAACATTGAGAGACAATTTATTGTACTGTTTGTAACTCTGTGATCAAGTGAAAAGTTGTTTTTATAGTATTTTAAGGCCTTTATTTATAATGACATTGTTAATAAAAACAATTCATTATAATAAAACAAGATTCGTCAATTCTGAAAAACCGAGTGAGTGTACTTCCCTGGACAAGAAATTATCCAGTCATGCATTGCATTGAAATGTCAGGTTGACTTTGATTTTTCAGGAGTTGGTATTGTATCAAAAACTTGAGTGGCTGATTTTGTAATTAATACCCCTACTTCATTGCATTTCTCGAAGCTATAATCAAGAAAAGTTGTCTGGATATTACTGAGTATTGAAGTGACATTTGTTCATAATTTAATGTATCTTGAAGGGTTCTTGTGTATGAGAACTCATTCCCTCAAGAATGTATTTATTTCTTTGAAATTTCTGACATTGAATCCACAGGAAGAATGGCATATTCAAAGAAAAATTTCCTCTTTTGAGAATTTACCTTCTCCAAGAAGGATTTCTATAGATTGTTTTCGACTCGCCCCAGTTATACATAACTTGTTTTTTTCAAATATTTGTATTTGATTAATCATTTTTTCAAGAAACATTCAAACTTTAATCTGGGTATCAGAAGGCAATTTAAATACCATTTGGAGAGAAGTCAAATGTTGATTGAAAGAAACTGAAATTGTTAATCATGTCACGTTTCAGGTTTTGTACTTTCTCTGTAACACTGAAAGATTGCATGTTTTTCTGTCTTTCAGGCAGAGCAGTTGACAGCCCAACCGGACCAACCCCTTCCCGAGGATGTTCGTGTGTTACGTGATGAGGATCTAGATCGATTGCGAACTGTACAGACACCAGAGGAGCTGAAGGACATACACTCCCATTTCCTGCTGCATTATGCACATGAGATACCTGCAATGCAAGAAGCACTGCGTGCAAAGCAGCGGGAAGAAGCCAGACAAGCAAGAAAGAAGCGTCCAGTCAATCCAGAGGGCACGGAGGGCGCTGATGGGGAAGTGAGTTCTTACCAATATTATCACAGATTTAATTGGTTTATATAGATACTACTGTACCCATGTGAGAACTCTCACACGTTAAATTCCACCCTCTTCTCTGTCTTTCCTTTTCCATATTATGAGGAGAAGTAGTTAACAAAACTTGTTTATTTGTTTAAAAAAATTCAAAACGTAACTTCTAACATACTTATAGAATTTAAAATAAAAATAAAGAAAAATGAAATTGATGTTTGAAACAAATTTTGAATAAAGGTTTATTCAGTTTTATATTCAGGTTCATGGAACAATTCACAACACTTCCTTAAAAAACAACATTTGAAGTAATTATACAATCTTCCTCACAGTTACCATTTTGCTTTTCTTGCTAGTTACAAAACTATTAAAAAAGGTTTTTACTCGAGAAAGCTATGTAAAGTTGTCCATGTGAAAATATGGATTGGGCAAGCACAACCCTACTCTCCGGAATATTGTTTAACTTACATGCTGAACTAAGAGGTACACCTGTGCAATTTAATCACCTAGGATATCAAGTAACTAGTTTCATTTCCCATACAGTTGCAGCTTCTGCATGTTTCCCAATAGGTGGGGTTGTTTCGAGAAGCGCAGACCAGCAAAATGTACTAGAATGTCCAAGATAGATTCCTATAGGTTACAGTGTGAGGAACATTTCTTTGAGGCCTTTCGCCTCAAAATTCCAAGATTTAAGGCCCTAAAACACTTTGTTTAGGAATTATTTAACTAATTAGATTTTGACAATGCTGTCAAGTGTTGCGACTTGCATTTGGCATGAATATTTAGATTTATCAATAAGTTCTTCACATTTTTAAACTCAAAATGCAATTCTTTACATCTCCGTGAAATTTTCTTTCTTTAGATACCTTATTTATTAAGGTTGGTTGCCTGTGAGAGCTGCAAAAGGTATCTACACTACTGAAATAATATAGGAGACAATAGTACATTATTGTTACTCTAACACAACCCTCCTACAGAGGATTATTATCTTGGTTTCCTAAATCCAAATGCAATCCTATTATATTAATCTTGGTTTCCTAAATCCAAATGCAAAAAAGAAGAATCTTAGCCATCAACAACTGCGGGGAAATAGAAAATCTGGTGAGACACAAGGGAATATTCTTAGGTGCCAATATTGACCACAAAACTTTCAGAGGGGTCTAAAAAGTCAGAAGATGTCACACCATAGAAAGAGAATAAAAAAGAAACAAACATTGATACATGTGAAGATGATGAGGGTAGTGACAAAAACCATGATTATGATTTTAAGGAACAAGAAAATGATCAGTTGAGCTGTAAGTCTTAACATTCTTATAAAGAAGGCAATTTTCTAGGCAAAAAGACAATTAGAAATTTTATCGTGACCAAATAGTAAGAATTAGTTTAAAAATTTTAAAAAATTCTCAGGAGGCCTCTTCAAAATTAAGGGGTCATCTTATACTCAGAGTCGATTTATATTTGGGTAAATGTGGTACCTTTCTTTTTGTGATATCTGGTGTTGTAATTCCTTGTTTAAAATGTAAAATCAATGTTCAATCTCTACCTGGTCAGATACTTTATTCAGACATATTTCCAGTACATTGTGTTTTCTCATTAATGCTGGAATTTTATGTTTACTGAAATAAGAAGTAGAAGGCAGCTACTGATGTAAACCTTCTTTTCTCTTAGAATGAAGGAGCTGGTGAGGAAGATGAAGAAGCAGCAGCTGAGGAGGAACAACCAGAGGAGCCTCCACCAGAGGGAGAAGTGCTGAAGCAGGCTGTACGTGGAGGCCCTTATCACATGTGCCGCAAAGCAGGACTGGCAGGACTCGCTAAACGCTTTGGCTTGAGTCCTGAACAGTTTGGAGAGAACTTGCGTGACAACTATCAACGTCATGAAGTGGAACAAGAACCTACAGAACCTGTAGAGGTGTGTTTCAGACCATTAACTTTTGACATTTTATTCATATTGGTTTGAATTGTTCTGAACATTCATCCATAGGTAAGTCTCTTAGGCTACAACACATTTGTTGAGTTTTATTTTCATTCAGAAAAAAAAATTCTAAAACATTGATCAGCTACAAACAGTCTATTTGATTACAGTTTTGAAAATTTGAAGATCTGAATTGGCATAGTGTGCTAGTAAAATAGGTGGTTGAACCATGATTATTAGTATAAATAGCAAAGATCCAACGATAGAATCTTGGAGAGCTCCACATTTCCACCGTGCTATATTTGACCATTTATTTCTATCATGTATAATTTGTTTGCAATCCTGACACATGTTTTTTAGATTTCAAGACCAGTGGCACTGATACTGAAGTAGTTTTAGTGTCTTGCAATAAAATCACGATCTACCCTAAAAGCTTTCTTCAGGTCAGAAAAAGTTGTCTGAGTTCTTTGCCTCTAAGACATTAATCTTTAACCCTTTCACTGCCATGCATGTGCCTGTATGTCCACAATTGGTCCTTAATTGCAAATGTAATGTAAATTCTAACATATTTCATACATGCAAACAATAAGCTTCATAATAAGCTTTAATATTCAGAATTAGGTACATAAGAAACAATATCACAAGGTCAAATAGAAATCTGACTGAAATGTGTGGCATTGAAAATATTGTATTTACACTGAAACATAGTGACATTTAAATGCTGCAATGACTCTTCCACGAGTCCTTGCCATCCATTGAGGGAAGGCATTGACACAGCAACCATGTACTCTTTGATTGATGTAGAGAGTGCAGTGGTATTTTTATTGTTAGAAAAACTAGTGGTAAAAAATAGCACCTTCTTTCTTGTATTGTCTAAATTTTCACATTTCAGAAGTTCATAGAGTTCAATAAAAATAAGACCTGTGCCATTCTTTCAAGCATTCCTTCTAATCGTGGAAAAAATGTATAGCAGTTTTTGGAAAAAAAAATTGTCAAATTTTTTTTAATTGCCTATATTCCACGTGAAATTACACAGAAACAATTCATATTTTTGAAAAGTTAAACATGACCTTACTTAAAGATCCATCTTTAAGGAACGGATTTCATTGAGGAAAAAATATTTTATCTTCAGTATTATAGATATAGGAAGACGCCCCCAAAAATTGCTCTTTTCCATTTTTCAAAAACTCTGGGAGATCAACGAACATGAAACTTGCATCATTCCCTTACGCATCCTTTATGCTATCCAAGAAAGTTTGATCAAAAGATTTGCTGCCATTTTTGAGAAAACTTTGAAAATGTTTTTAAGGCTTCATGTAAACCACCTTCAAAAATCAAAATATTTGCTTGAAACTCCCAAAGCCTTGTGTTCATTCAGATCTATCAGGAAATATGAATTTTGAAGAAAATGGGTGGAACGGTTTAGGCACTATAGTTGATTACAGTCAGACCTTATACTGTCAATGGATTTTTTGGTATCAAGTTTAAGTACCACAAAACATGGATCCTGGCTACACCACATGACAGGATTTTTTTTCTATATTTAGCAACGGGATTTTCTACTTTCTCATTACCAAGGTCTGACAATTGGAATTTTTTTGCCAAAAATTTGCCGTTTCCCAGCATACTATTACATAATTTTGTCTTCTTACGAAGAACCTTTGTAAGAGTGGCAAAGTAAAAACATGAAGTTTGCATATTCCTTAACTCAATAAAAAGTTTGTTTTTGGCAGTTCGTAATGATTTGTGAAACGTGAAATATCAGTCTTGACTTTTACATGCATTCTCATCTTCAACATGGATAAGTACAGCAAAAAGCATAAAAAGCATGATGGTTTGATACAAACTGACCAATTGAATATCAAAATGACATGAATAAATTGAATGTGTGAATGTAAAAAGTATAAAAATGTGAAAAGTATAAAAATCAGTTGTACTTAACCTTTATGAATAGTATACGAGCAAAACTCTTCTGAATTTGACATGATTGCTTTTCCATTTTTCAAGAATGATACTAAATACAGTGAAATCTCTTTAAGCTGACCTCATGATTAATACTGTAAAATTTGTCGTTTTAGAAGGGTGGTCTTCTTAGAGGAAACATTGCACTATTAAACTGTACTCGCTGCTGCTACCACTTCTATAATAACGCTATTCTGTTTCAAATGAAAGCTTTAGTGTATTGCATCATTTAATTACTTTGATCAACTGTATTTATTAATTAATATAATTACAAAGAGAATAGTACATTACACTTTAAGATTTGTCCTTCTTCAGGTAATGCACTATTGCCATCTTTCATACAGTTATTGGCCAAAACATTTTGTATTCCTTTCCCAGTTTAGATAGCAAACCTGCCAGTTCTGATTACCAAGTTCACAAGTAAGGGACTGGAGTCTTGAAATGATCTGCAGTGCCTTCACTTTTCTTTTCGTCATATGTAGGATTGATTCAGCAACTAGTTCCTGATTATTGTAATACAAGGGTATTATTTTGCTTCTGTGAAATTATCTTTCAATTTTATTAAGTGATAGTTTCTCTACATTTCCTTGAAGGTCTCCCCTCTGGAGTTATTGTGCAATTTCATGCGCGCAATTGCTGTTCTTTATCTGAAACACATTGGAAATGGCTTGGCTTACAGTATAATGCTAATTTGAGTTTAATATTTCAGTCTCTCTCTCTTTCCTCTTTTTCTCTCTTTTCTCTCTCTCTTTCTCTCTCTTTCTCTCTCCTCTCTCTCTTTCTCTTTCTCTCTCCTCTCTCTTTCTCTCTCCTCTCTCTTTCTCTCTCCTCTCTCTTTCTCTTTCTCTCCTCTCTCTCTTTCTCTCTCCCCTCTCTTTCTTTCTCCTCTCTCTCCTCTCTTTCTCTCTCCTCTTTCTCTCTCCTCTCTTTCTCTCTCCTCTCTCTCTCTCTGCTCTCTCTCTCTCTCTCTCTCTCTCCTCTCTTTCTCTCTCCTCTCTCTCCTCTCTTTCTCTCTCCTCTCTCTCTCTCCTCTTTCTTTCTCTCTCCTCTTTCTTTCTCCTCTCTCTCTTTCTTCTTTCTCTCCTCTTTCTCTCCTCCCTTCTCCCCTCTCCTCTCTTTCTCCCCTTTCTTTCTCTCTCCTCTCTCTCTCCTTTCTTCTCTCTCTCAGTTCCTTGATACCAAAATTCAGTCGCTGTCTGGAAGAGAATTCTAGTGGTCGGCTGCTCTGATCGGTAGTTTTCTGTGGTTTCTCCGATCAACACCGGGCGAATGCTGGAGCAGTACCCTATCAAACGGGCCAGGGACCGCGCGCAATCTGTCCTTCCTTTTCCTTGTCCTATCCTCTCCCCTTACACACACACTTATACTAACATGCACTACCACATATTCCGGGAGACTGGTCGGGAGCTTAGAGCTTGTTCCAGCTGGGACGGTGCCCCGCTGGTGGGAGAGTCCTGGTTAGGGGGAATCCCCACTAGCCAATGGTAGGTCGGCGCCGGTTCTCGCCATCCAGCTGGGGTTGATCACCACCATCTCCCGAGAAAAACATGCACTACACTAACGGGACTAATGACCAAAGCAGTTGACGTGCCCGGAAACACGAAAAAAATCAATCAATCAATTGATACCAAAAAATCAATAGACCGCAAAACTCCGCTCGCCCTCCCACCCACCCTTGAAAAGGTTATTTGAATATTTGGGGTACTTTACTTCAAGTGTTAACATTTTCAAAATTTTCTCAAAAAAAAGCTCAAAATTTTTTTTATTAAACTTTTTCCATGAATAGTGTAAAGAAAACTCAAAAGAGTGGTGCAGGTCTCTTTTTCATTAAAATCCCTGATTTTTCGAAAATTGTGAAATTTCAAAAATTTTTTAACACCTTCCTGTTTTCCTGTTCTTTCAAGACAGAACTTGAAATAAGGTCATATGGAATTTTTCGAAAATGTTGGTAGTTTTTGCGTAATTATGCATGAAAAGTAGGCAATTTTTGAACAATTATTTTATCAAAATTAGCTCCACATTTTTTCTTTTAATTTTCTCTTATGTTACAAAGAAGGTACAAAATTGTTGCTGGTGCACTTTTCGTCAGTCTCACTTTATTTTGAAAACTCAATAAAAATTCCATCTTTAAAAAAGGTTATGTACATTTTTTGATAAAATGAGTAGATTTTTGCATACATCCTTTTTGCTGGAAGTTAATACATTTTATAATAAAAGAGTTTCTCAAAAAGAGTTCCAAATTTTTTAATTGAATTTTTTCCAGAGGAAGAGTAAAGGACCCCCCGAAAAAGACACCATTTTTGTTGAAGTTAGAAAAAATGTGAGATAGTTACTTTCTTGAATATGTTGTGTAGAAAGAATTCACAATTTATTTGGAAATTGTTTTCACCGTTCTCTCTGTCCATCTGACTGTGAGTATCACTAATGCCTAAACTGTACACAGAACTTTCACCAAAATGGGATTTTCTTTTTTCATGGGAAAACAGGAACTTCACATATTGAGTATGTAATTTGTAATGCTAATAGGTCATTAGGCTTTTTAATTGGATTAACACATAAAATTAAATCTCTGAAAGTCCTTTGAATCTTAATTTGCTCACTTATTAGTACCCAGTCAGTTTAGATGAATTCCCGGATGCTTTGTTAAAGACCTGTGCGTATGCCATTATACACCCGTTAACTCACATATTTAATTCATTGTTATGCACCGGAACGTTTCCAGATATTTTCAAAACAGCTAAAATTAAGCCGCTCTTCAAAAAAGGGAACAAAAATGAAATTCAAAATTATCGGCCCATTTCTCTTCTATCAGTTTTTTCAAAAATATTAGAGAGACTTTTTTATGTACGAATGGAAACCTTTCTCAGTAAACACGACGCGCTTTTATATTGCCAACATGGATTTAGAAAATCAAAATCAATGGAAACGGCTATATTTTCTTTTCTTAAAGATGTCGCCTCATCATTGGATCAAAACGAGGCACCTATTGGATTATTTTTAGATCTCTCAAAAGCTTTTGACGTCATTGATCATGACATTTTACTTTCAAAATTACCTTCATATGGAATCCGTGGTTTTGCTCTAGATTGGTTATGTTCGTACCTTAAACAACGATCTCAGAGAGTTGAAATACCTTACGGGAATGATGGAATATTATGTACGCACCTTTCCGACTCTTTGCCCATTGCACATGGAGTTCCTCAAGGATCGATTTTAGGCCCTATTCTGTTCCTACTTTACGTAAACGATATGCCCTCCACGATTCGAAACAGAAGAACGGTTCTCTTTGCGGATGATACGAACATCCTTTGCAATAAAGAAACCGTAAATAGTACAATATCAGATGTTCCAAATCGGTTCCGAAAAAGCAAATTAATAGTAAACGAAAAGAAAACTGTTTTAATGCAGTCTTCCATTTCAAATAAACAATTCTGTGCTCCATTGAAAATGAACGGTGTACCATTGACTGATGTTAAGGCAACAAAATTTTTAGTCTCTCAATTCAGGCAAACCTTAAATGGAACGTCCATTTAAATGAATTGAACACAAAATTAAGTTCATTATGCTACACGTTCAGAATTCTTGCAAATTCAGTTAGCCTTCATACTGCTCGTTGTGTATATTTTGCGAATGTTCATTCCCGCCTGAGATATGGCATAATATTCTGGGGAAATACATCTTATAGCTCCCAGACTTTTAGATTACAAAAACGAATTGTACGAATAATAACCAAATCCCACCCACGTGATTCATGTAAGCCTCTCTTCATTAATCTAGGAATTTTACCATTACCGTGTCTGTTTATTTACGAATCAGTGGATTTTGTCCAAAATGACTTGCTTAAGAGCGGGAATATATTTTCAGAAAATGCCGATGTCTATTACTATAACACTCGACGTAGAAATCATATTCATCAGGTGACAGTATCAACAGCTCAATACAAAAAATTCACATACAATACATGTACATTATTTTACAACACTTTGCCAGATGACATTAAACGATTAAATTCGATAGAAAAGTTTAAATCCCAAGTGAAATCGTTTCTGCTGCATAACCGTTTCTATACAATTAGAGACTATACTGAGCATCACAAGAAAAGTAACATTAATTTTAACAATGATACATAATGAATTATTTACCATTTGGACTGTATAAATGTGTATAAACAATCTGTAACAACTATTGTATTACAGCCTCCAGATCAATGACCCCCAACTCGATCAGGTTTTTCGTCCAGTTTCCCTGATCCATTGAGCAAATGCTGAGATGGCCCCGTGTCTTGCTTGTGGACATAAATGTAACTTCATTTTCTGTGCACGTCCTCTAGAATTCAGTGGGAAATACAATTATTCAAATTATCATTTCCATGTTGTCGCGGCAGGAAGTATTATTCCGAAGGACAACATGGATAAGAGTCAAAACATATTGCTTATTTATCCTTGAAAATAGATTTTATTATGTGGGAGATTTTTTTTCAAAATTTAAGTAGTTTATGACTTAGTGTAGGGATCACAGAATTTTGAAAATGTGCACTCAATTCACTTTTCCCCTTAGCATGTTATACACAGTTTTAACTGTTTTTTGACATAAAATAAATAAATAAACAAAATTAGATTATGCCTCTGTGATCTGGTCTCCTGATGGAAAATCTTAGCTATGCACTCGAAAAATGCCAAAAAGATTTTAAAAATATTTAGAATTTCATGATAGGGGTATATACCCACAGAGGGGGAATAGATTACATCTACCTACTCAATAAATTTTAATTTACAAAGTCTAGTGGTTAGAAGGCAATTTGTGATGATTGTCTCTCTGATTAAAATTATTCAACAGGATTTTGATTGTGTCTATATATTTTTGAACGGGTCATTTTCGGTGTGTTGAAAATCTTTAGTGTGTGTTAGTGCCATTTGCAACTCATATGTACACATAAATCCTGTAGTGGATTTTACCCGTTGGATTATATCTTGAATAAGTAAAAATAAAATAATATTGATATTCCATCATCAATATGGTTGATATAGAGGCCCCTCAAAATTTGAAATGGATATTTTAATTCTTGGAAGTACTTTACACGATTTTCGAAATTTTTGTAAAATTGCTCCAGGTTTTGCTTGCGTTTTTTACTCAGAGCAATGTGGGCTCATAAAAATGGCACAGGTCCGGTTTTCATTGAGACCTTGGAGTTTTTTGAGAATTTCAAAAGTTTGACAATTTTTTCAATCCTTGAAACATCATTTATTGTGAAGCTAGAAATTTTTCATAGTAAAATCTGATCTTCAAAATTAGATGTTTAAATTATGTCCTGTACAACCTTTTAAAAACATCAGTGGTTTTTTGTAATTTGGATTAAAATATTGTCAATTTTAAAACAATATGCAGACAAAATTGTGTCAAAAAACGGCTTCAATTTTTTTTTGCAATTGGTGTAAAGTTTGCTGAGTAACTTGGCACAACGTCCTATTTTCATTACACCTTCTGAACTTTTGTTAACTGCAAAAGTAAAATTGTTTTGTTTAAGAAGTCCCTTCATCTTCAATATTGAAAATAGAGACTAGTATAATACTAAGTTTTTCTCAATATTAGATCTTCAAATTGTTTCAGGTTCACACTTCTAAAAATCACAATTTTTGTGCTAGTTTGACATAGTGACAAAGATCATACTTTTTTTAACCTGTCTTGCTTGTTAATTTTTGAAGCTGGAAATTTCTTTCTTAATGTAATCTATTTTTCAATATGAAATCTTTCTTTAAATCATTTAATGTACTTTGCCTCCCATTTCCAAACACTTGTTTCTCTTTCTCCAGTAGTCTCTGTATCTTGTATTCTGATCATCTTGTCAGAAGGTCAGCAGTCACCTTATGCCATATATGTGCTCAAAACTTTTCTCAGATATAGCTCCAAAGTTTTTGTATTAACTTTGGAGAGATGGATGCTTAAAAGGATGCATAAAGGATGCTTAAAAGAATGGTGCAGGTCCTATTTTCATTGAAATCCCTGATTTTTCAAAAAATTGCAAACGTTCTAATTTTTTCTTTCTTTTCTTTTGTACAATTTGTAACCTTGCTTTCTGATACTTATGATAACTGAATATGCCACTATATGTGACATGAATAAGTCACATCATTATGTGACCCGTTAAACAGATATTTTTTAGATCATATTATTATCATTAGTTCTTCCTGTGTCTAATTCTAGTGGAAACAGTGATGTAATTGGAAAGTAGTATTAAATCAAACACTGTTTTAATATCTAGAAGCCAAGTTTATGATGTGTATAGTTTGAAAAATTCATATTCCATTAATATCTTGGTTCTAAGGAGAGAAGATATTCCTATCTTAGACAGCTTAGGAGGTTGTGGTACTCATAGAATAGTAGACTGAGGGAGTTTATAAGACTTCTCTTTCTATTTGGAATTTCTTGAAGATCTTGACTGTATCAGCCACTACAACTTAATACAAAACCCTTCCTAAACTTGCATTACCGTCTATATTGCAGGTAGCTCGAGAGTATATCAATAATAAATTCACTTCTCCTGAAGATGTGTTGCGAGCTGTAAAGTTCATGGTGGCAATGCAACTTGCACGAGAGCCATTGGTACGTCGTTGTGTGCGAGAGACTGTGTTTGAGCGGTCCAAGCTATGTGTGCGCCCAACCAAAAAAGGTGCCAAAGAGATAGATGAGAATCATCCCTGTTACAGGTAGGTTGTCTTGTAGTCATCTATGGGAAACATGATGTAGTTATGTACATCAATTTCATTAGATTGATTAGATTCTTTAGTGTCATTAACTACAATTCTAAAAACAAGAACTATTAAAACTGATATAAAGACCGTTAACCCATGATGCAGCGAAACTTGAATCACCATCAATGCAAAAATGGTTGTTTTAATCCCAGAAATTCTTTTTGTGTGAAATAAAAATGTTGTGAGAATAGAATCAGAACAATTTTGAATGACATTTATTTCTCCATTTATTATAGACTGAAGAAAGGTAAAATAGAAAAAAATCAGTTATTACTTTTTTAAATATGTTATTTTTCTATTTGAACACCACAAGTAACATTCATTGCATACTTTTTGAAGACATGCTTCTCATGATCATTTTGATAGTACACACAAATAATACCATTTGATGTGGATCCACTGTTCGTGTCACAGATCCAAAATATTTTGTTTACATTTCAATATTTTTATAATTTACAAGTTTGTTGGACATTTGCGTAGCAAATGGGTTCCTGCAAGATTATCTACAGTGACAATCTCACTAGGATTATCAGTTTTCATGAAGTGAGATCATATGTAGCGGAAGAGCCTGCACTTCTGTTTGCCTCCCATCCACTTGAGAAAATAGATTTTTATCTTTATAGCTGCCTGATAAAATGGGTTATATTTCACTTTCTTGACATTTGCCGAATAATACATTCTTGAATGCATCTATCTCTTCAACTCTCAAATTATTCAAGTATGGTTTTTCTTATCGCATCCACATCCTCAGATGTAGCATTTGTGCAGCGCACTCTTTTTCTTCTTTCATTTGTTTTGAATCAAAGGAAATTTCCTTTGGTGGATAAACTGAGTTTCTCTAATATGTTGTGTAGTCAGAATCCCCATTTTGTGGGTCCTTGTTACCGAAATATTGGTTTACAGCAAAACATCTGTCCGTCCATCAATCATCTGCCTATCTATCTGTTTAACTGCCCACCCACCCATCCATCCGTCTGTCAGTGAAACAATGTTAGTGGTTAAACCTGGACAGAATTTTGATCAATTTAAATAAACTTTTGCAATCATACCTAATATATCATAAGCAACGTACAGAAAATTTTTGGGAATCTGAACATTCAGGTGATAAAATACAGTCAAAGTTTGATACAGTAATGTCAGGCATTCCACAAGGGTTAGTACTTTGTCCTCTACTTTTTCTATTATATGTAAATGATTATCCCAAAACCAGAGATTATAAATTAATTTCATATGCAGATGACACCTCGGTTGTTAGTAATGATGAAGACTTAATTAAACTAGATGAAAAAATGACAAAATCAATGGAACATGTATCTTGCTACTTACAGTAGGGGCAGTGTTTAAGTGACTGACAGTTCGATGTGCTGTTGCCACACCTTACTTGGCATCATCTATATATCAGATAAATGAAATCTCAAAACATAAATACTTACCGACAGGCGATGACAAGTTTTGATACCATATTCATAAACTTCGCCACTCCTGACCTTTATCACCTTCCAAACTGCATTGAAAACTTGATGCGTCAGCTACAGATGGCTTTGTCCTCTATTCTGCAGGCAGTGGATGCACACCAAGGTCCTCTGAGACTGAAGACAAAATTATTTCCTCACTTTCACTGCTGCTGCTAACACCATCATTTCCGAATGATATTACCAATTG
>BLKR01000464.1:175000-300000 GCA_011170035.1 Teleogryllus occipitalis | reverse complement strand
ACATTTTCCACTTCTCATTTACATGTTGAGCAATCTCACTGTGCATGTTTAAATGTAATTGGTAACATGTTTTGCTAATCACCTGTTTTCCAATCATTATGTATTGTTTTCACAGTCCTTTTGGGTTCTTTGATTACAAAGTCAGATACAAGTGTTTTACTGAGCCTCTCCAATCTTCTTGATCTCAAAAAGAAAATGTGAAAAGCACAAATTGAATATTTTTCAATTACATGTTTGTCTACATAGTGTTAAAAACTTTTTTGAAAAATTTACAAAAAAGTATACAAGATCTTACAGTATGTAAAGAAATGTGTTGTTATATATAACCACAGTCCCTCAATCCAACAGTCTATTATGTTATTTTGCTTTCATTCTAACTTACCCTGGTGTAATTGAATCTTTTTTTTAACACAGGTGGCTCCATACACTGCTGACTTTGGAGAAGAAGATGATGATGAATGGGACACAAGCAAAGGCCTGCGAGTAATGGGTGTAGCTTATGTGCCAGATTATTCACAAGCATCCTTTGCTTGCATGGTGGCACCAGATGCAGAGTGTACAGATTATTTGCGACTGCCTCATTTACTCAAACGGAAAAATGCATTTAGGGAGGAGGAGAAGTTGCAGAAGGTGAGATGAGTATTTATAATTTATATTTATCAGTATGTATATAACTGATTTGTAAATTTTGTGGGTTTCAATGCTGAAGAAGGTATGCGTTTCCTCAGAGAATCAGGAGAGACTTACTATGAAAAAATGAAACTTTACATTATTATAATGTACTTGTGAAACAAAAGTTTCTATCTTATTATTTTAGAGTAAAAAAAAAAGACATGTCCAGCTGGTGTACAATTGAAATCTTTTGTACATAAAGTGCAAACAATTGTACCTTTTATCATAAAGAAACATCTGAAAAATACATTTTAATTAAGAACATTCTTTAAGACATTGGATCTTTGTACGTTAATTAATAAAATTATGTTGGTGATTTGTGGAGTGACAGCCAGATTGTAAGCTTTCCATCAATGGAGTTGTGGGTCAGTTCCAAGTGGAATTTGCGGTGGACAAGTCAGGTTCTCAAGGTTCTATCTCCCTTATCTCTCGTTCCCCCTCACTTCATTACCATTGTAATAATTCTGTTTCAAAACAAATGCCTTTGTGGGATGATCTGATGTCAGTGGTGTTGAGATTTCTGGCTTTGGAACTACAGCAATTGTGTCAACTTCCCAAAACTCACGATGTAAATTAATAAACAAACAATAAAAATAAACAATAAAATAATTAAATAGCAAGTTTCAGTGGACAACAAAATGTTAGCTGTTTACTAACTTTCCCTAAAAGTTTCTTATATCTTTTCCTTATGTCCTTTCTTGTACTGAAAATTGTAGAGTAAAAAGAATCTGTATTCTAAGAAATGAAATTAGCACTATGGCTGTAGGCTGTGTTAGATTATGATTTGCCTTGGCATATATTTCTCTTGATTCATTAAAAAATTTTAATTTTTTTTCTCAAAAATTCAAATATTCATTTCTAGTTCCTTGAGAGACGAAACTTAAGTTTAATATGGAATAATATTTAGAAAGATATTAACACTAGAATGCAGAGAGGTAACATTCCCACTCTTGGGGCTCTTTATGTCCTTGTGACTCTTGGTTCTATAGATAGAAGTTTTGTAATGTCATGACTTTTCATTGCTTTCATTTATTTACACTGAGTTAAAAATTGATATATCGTGAAAAATTATTAAATTTACTTAGAATACCCAGGAGGTATCATTTTGCCTTGTTGAGTATTGATCCCATTCTGAAGCATCTGTTTAATGTATTTGAATGCTAATGTTCAAACTTGTCTCCTAATATTTCAAGTACTTTCTACAGAAATATGTGAGCAGTCTTTCCAGTTTCCATTGTTTTCTGGCCTTCCTTTATAAGACATCCAAATGAAAGAATCATAAGTTGTTTCATAGTGGTACAGCAAATATATCACTAAGTTTTGAAAAGCAAATTGTTATCACATGAAGGGTGAATGGCAAAATATTTTTTCAAATCATTCAGAGAAAAAAAATATTTGAGTGTTGAAGAGGACTTTCTAATACAGGAGAGTTTTCCATACTAGATGGTGATGATGTGGTCAGATATACTTAATTTTTAGAGTTACTGTCTCATTTCTTGATTTTCAAATTAATAAGCGAGGTTTGTGGATAAACTGGCAGCTTTGATCTGAAAAACATTTTGCAATAGTTCAAAATATTACATTTATAAACTGTAACCATATATTATGTCAAAGGAAAATTGTTGATAAGTAGGCATTTTTTCTTCCGAAGTCGATATATTTTCACAGTTAATGGCTTGAAAACGACAAATACAGCATACACTTGTGGGATTTGGTGGATGATCACTAAAAATGGGAAATATTGGGGAAGTCCTACGGGAGGCAACAATAGGAAACGCCAGGGAAATATAGCCATGAACCATGCATCAGGGTACGAAGCAGATTTTGATCAATTAGCTGAATTATATTCCACAAAATGCACTTCAAAACAGTGGTCTGCACAAGTCATTACTGTTTTGGCTCTTTAAACTAAATGTGTATACTGAATACTTCGTGAAGTCAGTAATTTCAAAAGTAAATATAATGAAAACCATCATTTTCCCTGAAACATACTAAATCCCTTTTGGTTCTTTCACTGCATTTTCGTTACATTTTTTGATGCAGTATAATGTCATAATCATGAATTTTTTCTTTCCCAAGGATGAGAAGGGTAATATCACAACCCTTGTACATGATAAAAGAAATAACATATCTTTGTTTTGGAAGGCACTGGTACAGTATATGCAAAATCTAGTCGCATTACCCTTGACAGTTGCCTGAATCACATGTTCTGTGCTTCTCTTTGCACAGGATAATTTTGAAGTAAAGCAGTCTTTCCATTCTGTGAATAGAAATGTTTTTTCTCTCACTTTCTCAATGGTTAAATCCTCGTGGATGTCTGTGCTTTCTTTTTAACCTTTGTCATAAACAGGGTGCTTCAAAAAGAGTAGCCAGCATTTAAATGTATTATTTGGAGCGCCTGCCAAAATTGAAAGGTATGTTTCATGCTTACAGATTTGTCAATTTTTAGAGATTTAGTAAATTGTGTACTTATATCTGTAGATAAAAGTTGATTTTAAGAATTATTCTGCTATCTATTATGTTAAGATGTTCTTCAAAGCTGATTATTTAATTTATTCCAAAATTATTTTGGATGAATAATCAAATACTGTGCAAAATGGTGTACATTTTGAGCACCAACCTTCTATACCACAAGCCAACTACAACTCTGATGTGGACATCTCTTTAGGTTTAAGGGTGGGTATCTGAAATTCGGAAAATACACGTGTTGATCATATGTGGATGTAGAATGCGTTTTTGTGTGTTTGGCTATTATTTTTTTAAGCACCCAGAATATGATAGGAAATCACTTCAGTTCATCATTTGTGATACCTTACCTTGTTAGTGTTAGTGTTAATGGGTTTGTGGGAATTCATGAATTTTTTTGCAGGAGGCTGATTTGTCTGCTCTTAGAAATTTCATTGCCCAGAAGAAACCGCATGTGATTTGTGTGGGTGGTGAGTCGAGGGAAGCTTTAATGGTGGTTGCTGATCTTAAAGAAATAGTGACGCAGCTGGGTGAAGAGGAACAGTTTCCTCAGGTGGCTGTGGAAGTGTGTGACAATGAACTGGCCAAAGTATATGCTAATTCTCTCAAAGGCGAGGTCAGTAGTTGAGATGACTTTCTCCTTTTTTTGTGATATTTATTATTGTGATAATAAGTAAAATGTTTCATATTTAAAATATGTTAAAAATACTTCCAGGAATATTTCGAGCATATTGGAAATTAAATACATTGCATATCACATATAAATGTATTATCATATGCTATTATATATGTTTCAATTGTGTAGAAGTGAATAGTTTTCAATTTTAAATTGTGTTGCAGAGTGATTTCCGAGACTATCCATTGCTCCTAAGGCAGGCCATCTCACTGGCACGTCGCCTTCAAGACCCTTTGGTAGAGTTTTCTCAGTTATGTACTACTGATGAAGAAATATTATGTTTGCGTTACCATCCACTCCAGGTAAGACATCCAAAGTCAATTGTTGAATTCATTTAATTAAGTAGGTAAGTAATTCAGGAATAAATTAAGTACTTTCTAAAGATCCATTTAGTAGCTAAATTTTTGAACTAGGTACTTATGTAACATGAATGTGTTTCTCTCAAGTTTAATCACCAGTTTGTTCAATATTGTTTCAATAATACTACAATTAAACTACAAAAATTTTAACAAGGCTTTTGATTTAAATTGTTATTTAAATTTCACATTGATAAGGATGTCAATTTAACTGACCATAGAGTACATTATACAACTTTGGTAATATCTGAATCAGAATCTTTGTTTATTCTTCATAAGAAAATTCTGGACTTTGCTGGAATAATTTGGACTGTTCTAAAAAGTTATATAACGAATGGTAAAAATATTTATTATGTATATATCACGTATATACGTAATAAATAAACTTTTCTAAGTACTAGAACTTCAAACAGTTGTCACTTGTCTAGGTTACGTGTTTGATAAGAAACATTTTACAGTAAAATACTTGTATAAGAGCCTGATATTATATTTCTTTTCTACTATAATTCCATTTGAAAGAAAAAGAAACCAATAAACCATTCAATCTTTTGAAGTTAGGACCCATCGAGGTGGGTTGGTCCATGTCCTGATGGGGGGATGCAGAAAGGGCTCTCAAGTATTCCTTTCCTTCACAAGTCATTTCTCTTCTTCCCATTATTCATTCTCATTCTTTTATAACATCCTGTTCCTTTTCTTCTCCCTCTTCTATTTCACTGGCCCCCTCTGTATGCTGAATGCCCACCCATGTGTTTGCCATGTATGGCGACCCATGTCGATGGGAATGTTTGTCCTAGTGGTTGAGGGGTCTATTTGTTTCCCCACTACTCACTTCGTGTTACGTTTTGCTTTGCACTTAGTACACGTTGTTTACGTATTTTGGGGAATATTCCTTGTAGGCTTCAATACGTTTGCTTCGGCCTCGGGCTGTTCGAGATGGGTGGTCGGGAGCTAACCCACTCCCGATCAATCGGCTTGGACTAGGTTTTGTACTGAACTCCAGGGTGAGTGGGGGGATCTACGGTGGTGCCCCGCTGTATTATTCCCCCACTATATCCCCATGGCAACCTTGGCGCTTTGATGGAGTGTCCCCGTGTTGGGCTCCGTAGTGGGTGGGGACCACAGGGATGAATCTAATATCCATCTCATGGATACTAAACCTTCCCCGCCCTCTTCCGCAAGGAAGAGGAGATGTCCGGACTGAACTATTGATATGAATAGTTTCTTTTTGAAAGAAGAAGATAGGCCAAAGTAGCCTAGATTCCTCCTCATGGCATGGAGGAAGAATGCTGAGGAAGGAAAATCTTTTGAAATGGTAAGTGCTGTCCGTTTAGCACGTGCAATTTAGGAAACGTATGGAAAGCTACAAGCCATGGTGCGACAAAGGAGTGGTACCGTTCTCTTTGAAGCACGTTCAGATGACCAAATAGACAAAAGATCATGAAAACCAAGCAGATTGCCAGCCTCCAGGTGAAAGTGACCACTCACCCAACACGTAACCTTTGTATGGGAGTGGTCAACCTTGATTTCTCTGCAGAGTGAGGAAGATTTAGTCGCCTTTTTTTAAGAGCCAGGGTGTGACGGAAGTCTTTAGGATCAAGAGGGGGGAGCATGGGCGAGAATTCCCCACTTCCACTCTTATTCTGACGTTCAGCCTTCCAACTCTCTCTCAAGAGATCTTTATGTATGGCAATGTGACCTTTGCGGTGTTTTAAGTGTGAGAGGTTCGACCAAATACAGCAGTGGTGCATGGCAGATAACCCAGAGTGCGGTAAGTGTGGGAGAATGATGCATGAACCTGAACCCTGCGCAACTACACCGCATTGTGTTAATTGCAAAGGTGACCACCCGGCCAACTATAAGCAATGCCCTACTTTCCTTAGGGAATGAGCAATTCAGAAGATTAGAGCAGTTGACAAAGTGTCCTTTCCTGAGGCCAAGCAAGAAACCATATTGATCTCTCTCTCTCTCCTTCTCCGATGCCGTGAAAGTAAAGACACAGAGGGTAGCAGTGGGCTGCCAAAAGGAACGAGCTACTCCCCAAGTGGTGAGCTTCGCCTGTCAGGTGTCTCCAGTGGACCTCCCAGTGGATGCCTCTCCCCTGCAAAGTGCGATAGTGATCCCTACTAAATACAAGAAAATAGACACAAAAGCTCAGCCTTCGCAATCGACCAAACCTTTATCCAATCCTCCTTCAATGAGAGCTGATGTTAGACGCACATCTGCCTCAGACTAGGCCACAAAAAGCTCATCAATGCCATGTGTTACTCCTTCCGAAACTCGCACTGAGCGAGCATCCAACCCCCTGACAATGCCCAGGAGGTCTCTACTTTGGAGGAAACTCCCATTGGGGAAGAATCTCGCGCATCCAGACCCCAACGTCGGATACATAATTTCACCATGGTTCCCATGTCATGGAACATGAATGGTTTCTCCTCGCAACGGGACGATAAACTGCTGTTGTCCTGTCACAATCCTTTGATAATCTGTCTCCAAAAAACTCACCTCACCCCACCTCATCCCTTGTCTCTTTGTGGTTTCTCCCCTTATGGGTTCGATGTGGACGAGGCCAAGGTCTCCGTGCTCAAGGCGGAGTTGCTTCACTGGTACATGATTTGCTGGTCTCTACAGAGGTACCTCTCCAGGCCGACTTTCAAGCAGTGTGTGTGCAGTTGCACCTCTCATCCCTCACACTCACTGTGTGCTACATTTTCATCCCTCCAGAACTGAGTGTATCTGTTCATGAACTACTGGACTTCATAAACAGACTGCCCTCTCCGTTTGTGGTAGTCAGGGATGTAAATGCCCACAGTCCACTCTGGGGCTCTTCCCACACCTGTCTGAGAGACAGTGTATTAGAATCAGTAATAGACTGAGCAAACTTGGTGAACCAACTCATTTTGTCGTTGCCACAAATTCAAGCATGTGTATTGATCTAGAACTCTGCAGCCCTTCTCTTGCAACCATCCTGCAATGGTCCATCCTACACAATCTGTGCGGAAGCGACCATTACCCTGTTATAGTCCACATTGATGGACCTGCTCGTGGGTTGGCACCCCCCCCCCCTCAATGGTGTGTCCAACGTGCTGAGTGGCTGACGTTCCAAGCAAATGTCAGACTATCGGAGGGTGAGTTCACCAGTGTGGAAGAAATGGCAGCACATTTTAACAGTGCTGTACTAAAAGCTGCAGACATTGCAATTCCCAAGTCAACTGGCAGGTCGCCACATCCTTTCGTCCCATGGTGGAACTTGGATTGCTCAAGGGCTGTTGGGGCTTGTAAGGAAGCGTTGGCGCATCTAAAACACTGTACAACCGCGGATAACCTCATTGATTACAAGAGGTGCTGACCGAATGCGAAAATTACCATTTTAGAAATTTAAAATGCATCATGGAGAGTATAAGTTTCCTGCCATACGCCACCACGTCTGGTATGGAGGAAGGTGCGTCAAATTAAAGGCTACCCTTCAAAAAATCTTAGTGCCAGGTCTTCTTTAAAATGGTCAAATGATCACAGCTTGAGACGTCATTGCCGAGGAACTTCCCACTCACAATGAAAATATGTCGAGTTCGGCAAATTATGTTCCCAACTTCCTTTTGCTTAAAGAAAGAATGGAAAACCGCACTTTTGATTGTTCGAGCAGACCACATGAGGATTACAATACCCCTTTCTCCATGCATGAAATGCTTTTTGCTCTGATGCTTGCGAAAAGAACTACACCAGGTCCAGAAGAAATTCACAACTTAATGTTGCAACATCTTCCTGAAACAGCCACGTAATTTCTTCTCTGGCTTTATAATCAGATCTGGGAAGAGCACACCATCCCTACCTTGTGGCGAGAAGCCATCATCATCCCAGTTCCCACAGAACGGAAAGATCAATCACTGCCATCTAATTATCGACCTATTTCCCTCACAAGCTGTGTATGCAAAGTGCTGGAATGCACCGTGAATCACATGTGGTCTGGACCTTGGAGTATAAAAATCTTGACGCCAATCCAAAGCGGTTTTAGAAGAAACCAGTCAACCGTGGACCACCTTGTTTCGCTGGCAACAGCTGTCTCTATATCTTGTGGCCATATTATTCGAAATAGAAAGAGGCCTACGATACCACTAGGAGGCACAGCATTCTGCAAACCCTGCACTCTTGGGGATTTAGGGGGAAGCTTCCTCTATTCCTCCAAAACATCCTTTCGAGCAGATCCTTCTGTGTTCGTGTGGGTGACAGGCTTTCTCATAGTCATCCTCTTGAAAATGGTATCCCCCAAGGATTGGTCCTGAGTGTCACTCTGTTTGCCATCGCCATCAATGGTATAGCGTCAACTGTGCGTGATCCTGTAAAGGCATCGTTGTTTGTGCCATCTTGCAATCTGCTGTTCATCCAGCAGCATCAGTGTGATACAGAGGCAACTCCAAATGGTGCTCAACAAGCTCCATGAATGGAGCATGTCAACAGGCTTTAATTTTTCTGCTACTAAATGTATCAATTTGCATTTCTGTAGGATGTACCATTTGTTCAGCAATCCAGTCCTTTACCTGGGAGGAAATAGGCTTCCATTCGCAGAATCTGGCAGATTCCTGGCATTTGACGAGTCCCTCACGTGTCGTGCTCATATCCGTGGACTACCGACCAGATGTGTCCCCCCCTTAATCTTCTTCAAATGCTGAATGGCACATCATGGGGTGCCAACTGCACTACCCTATATCGGTTATATAGATCACTTATCCGCTCAGTTTTGGATTATGGTAGTGAAGTGTATGGCTTGGCAGCTCTCTCCACTCTGCGACCCATCAATAGTATACACCACGCTGGTATCCGTGTATCAACAGGTGCCTACCGCACCAGCCGAATTGAGTGCCTTCTAGCTGTGGCTGGTGAGCCCTCCTTAAAAGAAGGCAGGATATTTTATTAGCATCTTACGATGCTAAAGTATCAAGACTCTAATCATCCTTGTCGACAATTAATTATACATTCTGCCAATTAATTATATGTTCTGAATATGAAACAACATATATTCTTCGAACATCGCTGCCTCAGCCTCCAAATATTCGATTGCGAAATCTTTTGCGGGACTTTCATGTTCACTTTCCCACCCCTGTGGATCCCCCATGTTACCCCATTCCCCCTTGGAAACTCCTCCATCCGAATAGACCTCAGACTAATCTTCCCAAACCAGCAACTAATCATGTAGTCTTATACCCGATGGTTCATCATGCAACGACACAGTGGCATGTAGTTTCTATTGTATCAGAGTGACCAAATCATATCAGCTACATTCTCAGTGCATTATCTTCACTGCTGAAATGTATGTAATTCTTGAAGCCCTAAAATACATTGAGTAAGTAACTTTGCACTGAGTAACTCTGTTCCGATTCTCTGAGCTCACTACAAGGTATCTCCCGTTCTTCCTCGCACTACCTGATGGATTCAATTCAAAACCTCATTCATCGCCTTGTGTCTTGCCACTGTGATCTGATACTGAGTTGGGTCCCAGGCCATGTGGGAATCATGGGGAACGAACTGGCTGACCGGATGGCGAAATAGGCGACAGACAATACTCATATTGACATTCCTTTTGTACCATCGTCCAAAGTTAAAGCTTTTTTAAGACGATCCATCTGTAGAGCATGGCAAACAGACTGGCACAATACCATCTATACACTAAGTGCAATAAAGGATTCTGTTAATTCCTGGTGTTCCTCATCCCGACCTTCCAGGCGTGAGGAAGTTATTTTAACCCGTCTTCGTATTGGACACTGCCACTTCTCTCACAGTATCCTCATTCGAGGTGAATCTCCTTCTTCATTGATTCATGCAGGACGGTTCTTTCTGTGGAACACATTTTCCTGCATTGTTTAAAATTTGTTGCCACCAACGAAGACATGGTCTGGGCAACTCTCTACGAGCGGTGCTCGGAGATGACGATTCCGCACTCTCAAACTTTTTTGGTTTTTGAGAGAATACGGAATATATTGTTTTATCTGACATATAAGGGCAATGAGTTTTTATGTTTTCCCAGAATTACGTTTTTGAACTTTCTTTTATATCTATTTGAATCTTTTATGCGTAATTGAAGCTTTCCTTTTTAGGGTATGTAAGTACTTTTAAATTAGTGGGTAAGTTGCATCAGCAACACTTTTACTAGAACTTTAATTTATTTAACATGGGCGGCTTTTAAACTTTAACATGGGCGGCAATGACCTTAGTAGTTGAAGCGCCCTTTAAACCTAATCAATCAATTGAAGTTACGATAATAATATCATGATATTTAATATTGTTATATTGCAGGACCAACTTTCTAGGGAAGAATTGTTGGAAGCTCTCTATCTGGAGTTCGTGAACCGAACCAATGAAGTTGGTGTGGATGTTAACTTAGCTGTTCAAACCAACTACACCGCCAATTTAGTGCAGTTTGTTTGTGGCTTGGGCCCACGCAAGGGACAGGCCCTGCTTAAAACTCTTAAACAGAACAACCATCGACTGGAGAACCGTACACAGCTTGTCACCAATTGTCATATGGGGCCAAAGGTGTTTATCAACTGTGCAGGTTTCATCAAAATCGACACTAATTCTTTGGGAGACAGGTGAGATCTCTTAAATGATTTGATTGTTATTTTTGAAGAATTGTAAAACAACAGTCTCTTCAGAAGCAAAGTGGAAATTTTCATTGTGAAACTTCTGAATAACCTTGTTTTTTCAAGGATATTTGACATTATCAGACAAGGATTTTTCAGGTTTCTAGGATCAAATTTTCATATGACGTTATTTCGAAAGAGTTTCTCCTATACAAATTATTTGAGCAGTCAATGAATAGCCAAGTGTGAGAATCACTTGTTTCCTGTTTAGTCTCCTGAACTACTTATTGTTCTGAGGTGTCAAATACCCATCTTCAATGTAGATTTACCTAGAATGTTTGTGAATATTGATTTGTAACCAGAAGTCTTTGCCAAAATAACTTTTTTCTTTACAAATGCCCTTGATCCATTTCTTCTGCCTGCCATCATCATGATGTGATGAGTAATTGTTTTTTGTTGTTGATTTTTTTGTCACAAACAAAATATGCAAATCAGCCAATTGTATGTACTGGAAAAGATTCAAAACCAGTTTCAGTGATAAAAAAAAATTTTCTCTCAAATTTGTTTATGTTCTTTCTAAATGATGGTTACAAGTTTGATATGAAACAATTTTGAGTCAGTTGTGTTACAAATCTACTGATGTCCAATATTCCTGCAACAGTGTGTGCTCGTCGAGGTGGGTTGTTCCACGACCTGATGCAGAGAACGCTCTCAAGTGTTCCTTTCTTCATTTTTCATCTTCTTCCTTCTCATTTCATGTCACCCATATTATTTTTCACTCTCATCTTCCTCACTGGCTTTCTCTGTATGCTGAACGCCCACCCATGCGTTTGCCGTGCATGACTACCCATGTCGAAGGGAATGGGTGACCTGAGAGTTAAGGAGTCTGTGTTTTCGACTGTCGCCTTGATGCTGGTTTCTTGTGGGTAAACCCGTTCTAGCCATATTCGCTCTGCGAACACCGGTGAGCCTTGGTGACTGAGGGGAGGTCTCTGCACCTTGTAGGTCCCAATACACTTCTTTTGGTCTCAGACTCGTCTAGGCAGGCAATTGGGACCTAATCCACTTCCGATCAATGGCTTGGACCGGGTCTTGTACTGAACTCCCAGGTGAGCGGGGAGATCCACAGCAGTGCAGCACTGTGACATCTCCTCACTATATCTCTGTGTCAACCCTGGCACTCCAGAAGCGTGTCTCCTTGTTTGACTCTGTGGTGGGTGGGGAGCATGGAGATGAATCAGCTTCAACTCTATGGAGCATAAGAATAACCCCTTGCCCTCTTTAGGAAGGAGGAGGTGATGCTATGAGCGTATGGTGGATTTTAGTAGCTTCTTCCTTTCAGAATTCTCTTCGAAGCACGTACCGACAAACAGATAAAAAAGATATTGAAAACTAAGCTGATTGCCGACCTCCAAGTTAAGTGAAGTCGTAGGCTTCCGCAGCTGGAGTCATGTGAATGATTTTGGCTGTTCGGGTGACGCCACGTCGAAGGCTGTGTTGCCAACGTTTCGACCATCTTTTCGTGGTCTTCCTCAGGGCTGGTCTGCCCTGACCAGCCATGCGGAAGACCACGAAAAGATGGTCGAAACGTTGGCAACACAGCCTTCGACGCAGCGTCACCTGGACAACCAAGATCATTCCAAGTTGAAGTGACCATTCACCCTACCCTTAATCTATGTAAGGGAGTGGTCAACCATGATGATTTCACATCTGAAACTGAAAAGGAACTTCTGTTTTTCTTTAAGAGTCATAGTGTAAGAGGGATAGTTATAGTTTATAAAATCTTCATAGGCGGCAGTATGTGCCAAACCCCCTGCACTGCTTCACGTGTCAGAGGTTTTTCCATACTCAACAATGATGCATAGCCATTGTCCCCTTGCAATCCCCTGATAATCTGTCTACAAGAAACACACCTCACCCCACCTCATTCCATGTCTCTTCGCAGTTTTTTCCCTTAAAGATAGAGAAACTTTCCAATCAGTATGAATATATGTTGAGTTTGGCAAACTATGTTCCAAACTTTCTTTTGCTTTAAGAATGAATGGAAAACCACGCTTTGGATTTTTTGAGCAGAGCACATGAGGACATATACCCCTTTTTTCCTATGTGAAGTGCGTGCTGCTCTGATGTTTGCGAAAAGAACCGCACCAGGTCCAGAAGAAATCCACAACTTAATGCTGCCACATCTTCCCAAAACGGCCATGCAATTTTTTCCTCTGGGTCTATAACCGTATCTTGGGAGAGCACCCCATCCCTATTTTATGGCAAGAAGCCATCATCATCCCAGTTCCCAAAGAAAGGAAAGATTGATCACTGCCATCAAGCTATCGACCTATTTCTCTCACAAACTGTGTACGCAAACTGCTAGAATGCATGGTAAGGATTTTGGAGTATTGCAGCATTTGATCTGGACTTTGGAGTGAAAAAATCTGTTGACGCCAATCCTAAGAGTGATTAGAAGAAACTGGTCAACCTTGGACCAACTTGTTGCATTTGCAACTGCTGTCTCATATAATCAAATAATATGGCCACAAGAAGACCCAAAATGAACGATGTATCGTTCATTTTGGGTCTTCTTGTGGCCATATTATTTGATATAGAAAAGGCCTACAACATCACTTAAGGAACGGCATTCTGCAAACCCTGCACTCTTGGGATTTAGGGGGAAGTTTCCTCTATTCCTCCAAAACTTCCTTTCAAACAGGTCCTCTCGTGTTCATTTGGGTGACAGGCTTTCTCGTAGTCACCCTCTTGAAAATGGTATCTCCCAAGGATCAGTCCTGAGTGTCACTATGTTTGCCATCACTATAAATGGCAAACAGGTGTCAAAATCAGCGATGCAGATGACTCATGTTGACGTTCCTTCATGGCAAGGAAGGAACAATACCACCTATAAACTAATTCCAGGCGTTCCTCATCCCAACCTTCTAGGCTTGAGGAAGTCATTTTAACCTGTCTGTGTGTCAGACACTGCCACTTTTCTCACAGTTTCTTCATTTGAGGTGAATCGCCTCACACCTGTGATTCATGCAGGATGGTTTTCTCTGTGGAATACATCCTCCTGCATTGTATGAAATTTGTTAGCAGCCACGAAGACATGTTCTGGGCAACTCTCTAAGAGAGGTGCTCAGAGATGATGATTCCACGCTCTCAAAGCTTCTTTTGTTTTTCGATAGAAAGCAGAATATATAATTTTATTTCATAGATTAGGGCAATAATGTTTCAATGTTTTCCTGGCCCCAGATTTATGTTTTAGAACTTTGTCTCGTCTATTTGTATATTTTATACATAATTGAAGCTTTCTTTTTAGGGTATGTATGTGCTTTTAAATTAACAGGTAAGTTGCATCTGCATCACTTTTACTAGATTAATTTATTTAAGAAATACTTTGACATGGGCGCCAATGACTTTAGTAGTTGAAGCGCCCTCTAAACCTAATCAATCAATCGATCACCAGCATGTGCGTATGTGGATCACGATTGTTTAAATGGCAATAAATTCAACTGCAACTGAATTGCATTTACTAAACATCACTGTACGTTGGCCTCTCTCTTGAGGTAATTTAAGAACACTTTAAGTTAAAAAACAAAGCACATATATTAGTCATGAATTCCTGTAACCAGAATCATTCGGCAAATGTTACCTTGTCCCCTTCTATTCTAAGGCTACCTTGTTCCTTACTTGAGAACCACTGATTAATTTTTGCTGGAGTACATTCCCCAAGGTTTTGCCAAACTTCCAATATCCTGAAGTAGCTTCTCTTTTGGTTTTAAAACTGGAATATCTAATTAATATTCCCAGCCTACAATCAGGCGTGTCTATTCATTAGTGAACGCTCTCTAGTCTCCTTCAACAAACTAATGTCCAAAGTAACCAACGCTACAACCCTCAATTGTCTATTTTTCATGAGTTCATACTACTTGAACAAATTTATATTTTCATTTCGTAAACAAGTTGACAGAGAAATGCATGACCATGTGTTTCGATTCATTCACAAGTAGCATCCAGGCTTTCAACCACTCAAACTTTATCCAAGTCCTCTTGAAGGTGGAGATGGTTCTCCATAGGGTTAGAATAGAATTTGGTGTTGTCTGCAAACATCTTGAAGTGGGAGTACTCACCATTTGGCAAGTGACTAGTTTACAAGATGAATAAGATCAATCCCAATCAGAGCTCTGGGGAATACCACTGCAAATGCTTCTATCTGATAAATTGTGTGATCCAATTCTCACATAAAAATAGGAATTCTCAAAGGAGGACTGTATCAAGTGCAGAAGCTTCCCCCTTATGCCAAGATAAGCAAATTTGTGAAGCAGCCTGCAATGTGCTACTTTATTAAAAGCTTTGGAGAAGTCTAAATAAATGATATCACTTGGGTCACTATTATCTAGGTCTGTTGTCCAATCTTGCAATGAAAATAATAGATTTGTCAATATAGATCTTCATGGTATGAAACCATGTTGGTGTGGGGGAATGCATCCAGTTCTGAAAGCAAAACCATGAATTGCAACAGGCAGAATTTGCTCAAGGACCTTGCATATCAAGTTGGTCAAGTTGATTGATGTACCTATAGTTTTAGTTAGCTACCTTTTTAAAAAACGAATGTAATGTTGGGTGTTTTCCAGTCTGATGGCAACATTCCAGAGTCAAGGGGATTTTGGAAAAGTCATATTATGAAGGATTTTCCTAAGAATGAGCCAAACTGACAGTTCGCTAAACAAGTGAACATCACATGTAATTCAGAGAAGTATCCCTCCACCACAACAGCTGTTTAGCCACGTCTCTTCATAAAGTGTTTGAAAACATCAGTATACAGGAGTCCAAGAGTTTTGCTGAGGTACATGAAGTACCCTTACTATTTTGCAAGTCTGCAAAATATGTAAATTTAATTATGTATGTGTAAAAACCTCTTAACATGTTCTCACAATCAGTAAAAGAAAACTGCCACAAATGTAAATAGAAAGCTCTCAATCACAGCTCGTCACACATCAGCACAATAGCCAGAAACACATGCACCAGTATGCATCTCACATTCAAGTCTCAGTTATGAAATAAACATAATATTTATCACAAAAAGTAAATTCAATGTAATGTTTATAGAAAAAAAAAATTTTTACAGAAGAGCACATAACACTACACTTCCTAATTGCAATTGTTTCTTGTGGTGCACTATATTTTTGTTGGACGAGGACATCACAAAAGGAAGTGTCAAAGTCATTTACAAGTTAGCCAACTGCAAATGAACAAATGCTGGAAGGGAGTCTAATGGGCCTAAGGACACGACCACAGAATCTTCAGTTATGTTGCCAGCACTAGCTGTCACTTTGGCTCATTCTTAGGAAAATCCTTATGTAGAGCTGGGGAAAGTGCATCTGCAAATCTTTCAGCACAAGAACTGTAATACCATCTGGACCAACAGAAGAGTTAGGATCTAATGAAGCGAGGACATTGTAGACATCTGCAGTTAAACCATAATACATTTCTCATTGCTCGTAGCTTATCGTTCATACATTTATTTCTTCGACATAACAACAACAACAACAACAACTGTGACAAGTCAGAACATGTATATAATCATACAATATACAATACAGGTATTTCTAAATATTAAATACAATACAGAAAATAAAATTTAATTAAATTTTCATACTAAATACGAATTAATTTTAAAAATGGTAGGGTAAAACTAAAGTTAAAAAGCAATAATAATAAAAAAGAAAGAGAAAAATTGTCTTCATGTGATTGATGCTGGCCATCCTTTATATCCAGCAATCAGCTTGGGGGGTTTCAAGTCATGTAACAGAATATGCAAAAATTGTTAGTACTAGTTTATATTGATGTTGATACGTGTTTATGATCTATGTTTTCTTTTGAACTGTAGAATGTATGCTTTAACAGGAAAGCTTTCAGTTTATTTTTGACATATGTATTGAGTTTAAGCTTTTAAATTCACTAGGGAGTTTGTTATATAGTGTAATGCCTTCAAAAAGGGTACTTTTTTGAAAGAGTGAAGTTTCACAGTGTGGGACTTGCAGATTTCTTTTTTGTCTAGTATCATAGTTATGAACTTCAGTGTTTAGAGTAACGGAGTTCGTGTTTTCGAATCTTCTCGCATCTTCTTTGTGAAAATTAATATTTCAAATATGTATATGCATGGGAGTGGTAGGATTTGTAATTTTTTGAAAAGTGGTTGGCACGACTCATGTTTGTGAGTGTTTGTCATTGTTCTCAATATTCATTTTTGGATGATCAAAAGTGTGAATACTTTCAGGGGAATTTCCCCAGAATATGATTCCGTATTTTAGATGTGAGTGAGCATTTGTAAAGTACACTGTTCGTAGTGGATCCAAGTTAGAATTTGACTTTAGGTTGTAGATGGCATAGCATTACTTGGTAAGATTGTTGTTTAGATCTGTAATGTGTGAGTTCCATTTTAGATCATCTTGAATCCAAGGAAAATTGTTTTTTGGGCTATTTTTACAGGCATGTCTTTTATCATCAATTGTGTTGGAGGCTTTTCTTTAGAAAGTGGATTCTGAAAGTTTAGGGAGACAGTTTTACTGGTGTTTATGATGAGTTTATTTTCCTAGTGCCTCTAGAACTGTTTGTGCTTCTTTTTGTAGAGTTTGTTGGGTATTTACTTTAATAATAAATGTCATCTGCAAATAAGACCATTTTGCTATTTTGTAGAGTCGGGCATGTCGTTGATGTACAAGAGAAATAGTATAGGGCCTAGTATTGACCCTTGTGGCACTCCATAATTTATCATTCTTGGTTGGGAAAAATGGCTTGAAATCTTTTCATCTCAAAATGCTTGATTGTGACTACTTGACAATGATTTGAAAGGTAAGATTTTACCCATTGATGTGCAATGCCTCTAATTCCCAAGTTGTAAGTTTGGATAACAGTATGTTATGAATAATGTCAAATGTTTTTGATAAATCTAGAAATAAACCGATGGGAATTTCTTTCTGATCTAGAACAACAAGTATGTCATTTTGAAAGGTGAAGATAGCAGTAGTCTATTATGTCTGTAGATCTCTGAATCCATGTTGGGCCTCTGTCAATATGTTATTTGAATTGAGAAAATTTTTGAGTCTATCATTAAAAAGCTTTTCTAGAATTTTTGAAAATCCAAATAGTAAGAATATTGGTCTGTAATTCATGAGATCATCGGTGTTGCCTTTTTTTAATAGTGACTTAACTTTTGCTTTTTTGAGAATTTCAGGGAAGCTATCTGTCATTAAGGAGTGATTACAAATGTGAGTGAGCGGTACTATTATATTTGTTCCGAATGTTTAATGAGTGTGTCAGGGATATTATCCAGTTCTGTAGATAATTTGTTTTTCATTTGATTTATGATTTTCTGAATTTCTGCAGGTGATGTTTCAGAGATATATATGGAGTTAACATTTGGTGTTGTGTGTATATTTGACTGCATATTTATATTATTTAAAGAATAGCCATGAATTAACTTTTCTCCAATTTTTGAGAAATGTCTATTGAATGTGTTTGCTACTTACTGTGGGTTGCGCAGAACATTGTTTTTGTAGTTATGTTCAATGTTTTTAGAGTATTTTTCACAATGTTCCACATTGCTTTTGTTTTGTTTTATGCTTTGGAATAAGAGTTGCATATTTTTGAAATATGCAACTCTTCTTGCTTCCAGACAGGCCCCATTTGTAGGTCAATGATTTCCAAAGTTTCCTCAGAAGGAGATTGGGATATGGGAGAGAGAGGAATGTTTGGTTCAAATGTGCAGAAGGATTGAAGCTGTCAGCAAAGACCTCAATGATATCTCTCAGATCTGAAGCAATTTTCTCATTTTCCAACTAGAGGGTGTGTAGGACAAAAACTTCAGAGATCTGTTTATCGAAGTATGAATGTGGTGCCTACCTTTGGTCTTAGCGATATTTTATTCATAATACTTCCTGCAGATTCGTTTGTTGTTGTGTTGTGTAACTCTTTGTATTTCTTGTGTTGTGATAGACTATCAATAGATTTCAATTTACTTCATAATCATGGTGGTTGTTGTTGATTTTTTTTGTATCAATCGTATCCTTTTAGTTGTTTATTTTTGTTCGCAACTTTTTTGGATAGGTGAGTGAACATCTAAAGCCTTGATTATTCCTGACCTAAATGTCAGCCAGCTTTCAAGTTCCTTGGCATATGGGTGTTCTGAAGTGATAACGAGTTGTTGAAGGTTTGACTTCACAACACTTCTCAAAGTTGCATACCAGAATACCTTGCAATTCTCTCAATTTTCGGAGGATGAATCTGCATCGTTACAGTTGATTTGCTTATCAATTAATAAAAATGACAGGATCACTGTTGCCGATAGGACTCCCTATGGTTGGAGACGTGAAAGACAATTCATCATTTGACTTATTTAGTCCAAGCGTCACTGATCTCTGACCATCTCGAAACCAAGGTTTGTCAGTTATCAGCTGAGAGAAATGAGGATCTTTGTACACTTGAAGAAACTCTTGTGCTATGAGCAGGATGTGATCTGAACTGGTCTAGGGCCAGTTCAAATGCCAGAAGCAGTGGTAAATTGAAGTCTCCAAGGATAACTTTATGATCATCAAAATCTTTCCTAAATGAAGCATGTCAAAAAGTGCAGAATTGTTATTTGTAATGGTATGTGATGGCAAGGGATGTTGGTGGAACATACAGATGTACAAGTTCAGATGCTGTAGCCCGATTTTCAGCCATAGTGATTCCAAAGGATCACTTTGCAAATCTGTACATTGGGTAGTTAAAAGTCAATTTCCCTGGACTTCCCTTGCTACATGTTTCTGAATTCCTCCACGCATTTGGCTCTGGTTCTATTCCTACAGAATGCATCTTTGCAAGTCTTTTGAATAAAAATTTGAGATTGCAACTGAGGTACACGATTCTATTCTGAAATTCACCCTTGTTTATCATGAATTTATTTATTTACCTCAATTCATATGACAAGGAAACCTCCCAATTTTACATTTTGTGTATAAATTAAGTAAACATCAAATCAGATTATTTTTATACAAAATCAGTCAGAAAATATGTTAGTTGTTATTAATAAATTGTGCAAGTGTTAAATTGAACACATACATTTCGCAATTATTCACTATTATAAACTTACATCTGAATTCAGTTCCAATTTAGATTTCACAAATGATATATCAAAAATTATTTGCTTGCTTAATCATTGAATGTAATTGTAATATTTCCATTATATTTCTTTTTATATTCACAAAGCCGGAAAATAAAACATTTCGAGAATTCATGAAATGATTTGCTCCATTGGACATAGTTCAGTTCAGACACTCAGATCCAGTCATTCACAGTGATGAGGCCAGGAAGCCAAGATCTATTGGATATAGATCCAATAGTTCTGACACTGCCATGCGAGGAGTAAGTGTCAATATTTTTGCTTGTTCTTAGTAATTATCAGTTAATTTCATTGTAGTTTTGAGTGATATGGAAAATCAAATTAATTGTTTTATGATATAACTTAGACTAAAAATTTATTTTATAAGTTACAATACTAAGTTCAAAAATTATTGTGCTTAATTAGACTCGGTTTCCAAAAAGTGAAAAAGTTTTCAAGCTTTGACAAAATTGCAGAGCAAAATAACTGGTCAGATAACAGGTAAATTGTTACCCTGTGTTATTAACAAATGTTAATTTTTTAATAAAATATATTATTTATTGATGAACTGCTCAAAAGCATCTAAATATGCAGTTACTATGTCATTCAGTGAAGTACTCTGCTCAATATTATTTTTTACTCTTAAATTTAGCACTATTAGTATTGCTATTGAATTTACAATAATTGTTAGCATTTCATTAGTATTAAGTATTGTAAACTTTATTACACCAAAACTACATATCATGATGATAAATATGGTATGGCATTTTTTTGCAATAAAATGTAATATTTTTACTAAAACTCTCTACCTTGCAAAAACTGAAAATATTGAAAAAGTATGAAATATGAGATGATGGTAATGTTTTGATTTGAATCTCAGTGGTGATGAAAATGATACATTTCAACTACTTTTCAATCCCCACACCTATAAATGGATAGGTGCTGAGTCAATAGGCCCACATGATGTAGACGACTTGAAGATGCTGAAGCTAATGATAATGATGGTTCTGAGAGGAGATTTTACAAAAAAATGTATTTACAGAGAAGAAAAATATAAGTTGGAGAAATGGAAAATGTATAATACCAAATATACCCTATTTTAATAATATTGATATGAATGAAGCAGAACTATTAACTCCTCTTATATATTTCAAAAATATATATTGGTGATTCTGAATTTGAAAAAAGTGCAGAATTCACCATTATATATGCTCACCAAAGTAGTAACACAAATTCAAAGCAACAAATCCATCTGAAAGAAAGACTCTTTTTGGCTTACAAATTGTTATGGGAACACTCAAATTGATGTAGTGGATCATATGCCCTACCTCAATAATAAGAAGGCACGAGGTGCTAATTACAAAGCTGTTAAAGAAAAACACAGTTATTCTGTGACAAATGCAATGTGCAACTTTGTTTTAAAAAAATAAGCCAATTGTTTGGTGAATTTTTACAGAAAAGGGTTATAGGTAACAAACTCTTTTTTGACAATTTGTACCAGTGAACAAATTAGTATTTTTGGTATTTGTCAATTTATGTAACTAAGTAATATGTAAATGTAAAATCTTGACAGTTACTCTTATTTTCCGCCAATTTTTCTAAATAAACACTCATAACACAATGTTCTGTTACACGTGAAGTATTCAATCATCTAGACAGGTCATAGTTATGCACACCATTTTTCTGAAAAAGTTAAAACCAGAAAATGCTAAAATTCTTATTAGGTGCTTTCATTGGTTACAATAAAAAATAAATTTCCAAAGTAGAAAATAAACCAGGTCTCAAGGAGTTAAAATAATATTCATGTTTAAGCATTTTAAGTAAAACTTTTATGTTTACGCATTTTAAAAACTCTCTAACTCACATAAACATAATTTCTTCTACCAATATCCTTTTTAACAAGTGATGCTTGTAACAGTTTTACTTTTTTTTATTAGCTGCTAAATTTATTTGAACCTTCTGTAAGGAGGAGTATCTATCCAGGGTAGATTTCAATAAAAAATATGTATGGAATAATATTTATTAAATAAAAAATATCATTTTTATTCTCTTAGTATTATTTATATCCACAATTGTTTCCTAAAAAGTTATTGTCCACAGTACGATCATATAATTTTTCTTGTGTTGATAGCACTGAGGCTTATGTGGAAGTACTGGATGGCTCTCGTGTTCATCCTGAGACATATGAATGGGCTCGCAAAATGGCTGTAGATGCTTTGGAGTATGATGATGAGGATGCAAACCCTGCGGGAGCTCTAGAGGAAATTTTGGATTCTCCAGAACGCTTGAAAGATTTGGATCTTGATGCTTTTGCTGAGGAGTTGGAGCGTCAAGTGAGTGTTGATAGTTAGCTTCTGTTCTGTATGCTTGCATGAAAATTAGAAACAAGTGCATTTTTAATTATTAAATTAGTGTCTTATACACGATAAGATAGTAGTTCTAATATCGAACAGAGGCACTGAATGTGAAGTACAGATTGCTGCTGAGCATTGATTGTGTGAAGAATGTAGTGTATAAATAAAAGTACAGCAGTTATCAAGAGGGTAAACTACTACCGGGTGATCAGTATAAAACACAACCCACGGCAGGCAGAGCGAAATGCACTCACAACCATGTTTGAGTGGGTCGGATAGTGGCTGGTGGTTTCAAGCAAGTAAACTGTCGGGAAGTATGCTTAATCCTCTCTCTCACTACGCCCCCCCTGAGGAGGAGAGCTGGTGACCGCTGAGTTCAAAGAGAAGAGCACGCGCTTACTTGTTTGGCGTTGAAAGAAAATTGAATTGTCAAGAACGACGATTCCTTCGTATGTTGTTTAAATGTGAAATAAACGTTCCATGTAAAATATACATTGAGGTACATTTAAAAGTAAACTTTACTTGTTTTAGTTTCATAACAAGATACGTACACTCCAGAACATATGCTCCAGAAATGTATATGTTTTATACTTTTCTGTTTTAAATAAATATTAATAAATTATAAATCCAGATTCGCACAACAAATGTTTGTTGTTATTATTATTATTGAGTAAGGTTACTTTAAAAATAATTAACTAATTAAAATATAAGAAAAATTAATTTCTCAATTTATTCTGATACGTATCCGCCGTTACTGTTTCTTTAAAAAACAACAGACCAATTAATTTGCGTTGATAAATGGCACATCATACTTCAATCTTTTTTTTGATGCAATAGTCTCTCTACTGTTTCCTATGGTCTCTCGGTACCCCCAGAGACTACTGTTTTGCTGGTTAACATATCTGTCCAGATGAAACCAAACCTCATCACTAAAAAACACTTTATAAAGTGCATTAAGACCTTCGCTAACAATTCGCCGTAGCCAATTACAGTAATTCATGTGAGCAGCCCAATCGGAAACCTTAAGCTGTTGAAAGGTCCTGTTGAAAATTCCAATTGGAATGCGTAAATTTTTAATTTTGTAGTGGCACAGTGTGCACTTCCATAAGAAAGATTATATTGCTGCTGAAGTTTCCTTAATGGCGTTTTCAGGGAAGTTAAAAGAACATCCTGAACTTCCTCTAGTTTTCATTGCGTGAGCGCTGTAATTAAGCGACTGCATCAAAATCACCTCCTGTCTCACGATAGCACTTCACTAACCGAAATATAGTACTCTTGTTTGGAATAGACTCAGATGAAAGTTTTTCTCTGAAAGCTGCCCTGCACTCTTTGAAAGATTGCATTTGGAAATTCTCCTCCAACACAAAACTGCATTGCTCTACGCTGAAGCGCATCGTAATTTAACTGTGAAAGAAGGAAACTATGAACGAAGACGCGGCCTGTATTGTTACGAGCAGGTATGACCCACACCACAGAAAGGGGGTGAGGGAAACGAAGGGGGTGGTGGGGGTAAATGGAGTGTCGCTGAAATGCAGTCGAAGGATCTGTCCCAATAGCAGTGTTGCAAAACTTTCACTTTTCTCTCAGTACCTTGAACAACAGGGTTGCGTTTTATACTGATCACACCCGGTATCTAACTTTGTATAAGTTCAGGAAATGATGATTTGCCTGAAGTGTGTTCTCTCTTTTTTCAAATGTTAAATTCAATTCAATATTTGGTCTCCAATGAATTGATTTATGTCATTGCAAATATTTAATTACTCTTGTGTATAATCTAATTCAGAAAATAGAAAAAAAGCAAAATCTATTTCCATTAGTATGCTATTTACGCTACCATCTTACTTTGGTCATTAGCTTCCTCAAGTAAAAGTGTCAGATTTATTTAAATTCTTCATCCACTACACAGGCCACATCAGCCTAAACAATCCACATACACAGTATGTTCTTGTACACATATATCATCCACTCAGTTGTAAAATCATTCTTATCAAAGTATGTGCAGTTAATGTAATAATGATAATGTAATAGTGATAATGATGTACAAGTAATTAAAAAGTTTGTTTCTCTTTTGATTAGGGTTTTGGAAACAAGAGCATTACTTTGTATGACATCCGTGCAGAGTTGAATCATCGGTATAAAGATTTGCGCAGTCCATTCACATCTCCAAATCCAGAGGAACTTTTTGACATGCTTACTAAAGAAAGCCCTGAGACTTTCTTCATTGGGAAGATGGTGTTGGCAACAGTAATAGGCATCTCTCATCGTCGACCCCAAGGAGATCAGCTGGATCAAGCTAATCCTGTGCGCAATGATGAAACTGGTCTTTGGCAGTGTCCATTTTGCTTGAAAAACGATTTCCCTGAGCTTTCAGAAGTGTGGAACCACTTTGATGCAGGTGGTTGTCCTGGACAAGCCACTGGTGTTCGCTTAAGGTTGGACAATGGCATTTCAGGTTACATTCATGTGAAAAACTTGTCAGACAAGCATGTGACCAATCCAGAGGAGCGGGTCCAGCGAGGTCAAATGATTCATTGTCGTGTCACCAAAATTGATGTTGAACGCTTCTCTGTAGAATGCACATCCAAGTCCTCTGATCTTGCTGACAAGAATCATGAATGGCGACCACCAAAGGATCCTTTTTATGACAATGAAGCAGAGGAGAGAGATCTCCAGGTAGAAGAAGAGGCCCGTAAAATGAAGCAAAGGCAGACATACATCAAACGTGTTATTGTGCACCCAGCTTTCCAAAACATCTCTTACAAGGAAGCAGAGAAGATAATGGATCAAACAGAACAAGGAGAGGTTATTGTGCGACCTTCAAGCAAAGTAAATATTGCACTTATTGTTTTTGTTTGATTGTTTTCTTCTTTTTTTTCTTCTTTTTTTCTTTCTTTTTTTTCTTTTTCTTCTTTTTTTTCCTTCTTCTTCTTCATCTTCTTCTTCTCACTTTTATAATATCTAAAGCTTGAATTTTTTCAATAACCTTGTATCTAAAGCTGATTTTTTGATACTGTAGTTCCTTGTAACGAATTGATTATAATTCATGTTTGAATTTAAGAAATGTAAGAACAATAACAAGAAATAATTCAAAAATAACTAAATACTTTTTATGTGTAAAAATTTAGTAATTATAATAAGACTTCAAAAGTACTTTAATGCCTGAAGTCATTCAAATATTCATTTTTTTTTTCATACTGAACATTACTTAGAAATGTTTTATTTGTGTTACCTTTGTGTAGGGTGCAGACCATTTAACTGTCACCTGGAAAGTTGCTGATGGAGTTTATCAACATATTGATGTGCGAGAAGAAGGAAAAGAAAATGCCTTTAGCCTTGGGCAATCATTGTGGATTGGAAATGAGGAATTTGAAGATCTGGATGAAATCATTGCTCGTCATGTGAATCCAATGGCGGCTCATGCACGAGACATTCTTGCCTTCAAATACTATCGTGATCTTACTGGAGTAAAGGATAAAGCAGAAGAGTTACTCAAGGAAGAGAAGAAGAAAAATGCTTCCAAAATCCACTACTTCATCAGTGCTTGCAAAGTGAGTTCACTTTGGTGTTTTATAGTGTCTTGTCTGTGTAACTCGTGAAGCTCTCTGTTATTAAGGCTAGCTTGAAAATGAATGTTGAGTTGACATCTACCTTCTGTTAAAGCCTTCTGAAGAGCATCTGTTGCTGTAATGTGCATTTCTGTGGGAATGTCATTTTCAAAAATTCTTATATTAAAGCTATTTCCTTTGTTATTCATACTCTATTTAGTATCATTAATAATATGAAATGTAGCATGTGAGAGTAGGGCAAGGATTATGTCAAACTCTGGGAAATTTTTGTTGTTGTTTGTAGAATTATCCTGGAAAGTTCCTGTTGTCATATTTGCCTCGCACACGTTGCCGCCATGAATTCATCACAATTTCGCCAGAAGGATTCCGTTTCCGACAACAGATGTTTACTTCTTTGGGACAGTTGTTCCGATGGTTCAAGGAACACTTCCGGGATCCGGTTCCTGGCACCCCCAGCACACCACGTGGGGCTATTACAGGAAGAACTCCTTACCATACAGCTACACCCAGCATTAATCTTGCTGGTATGTTTGATATAAGATGTAATTTACAAGCTACTTTACTTTGCACAAACTTATTTTGGGGTTTTAACGAATGATCCCACATATAGAGAGGCATCTGGCAGATTGCAGATGTGCTCTGTGCTCTGTGCGTGTGTTTTTTCGCCAAAACTCCAAAATCATTTTCAAAAGGACATGTGTAAATTTGATCTATTTGTTTCCCATTTAGTTAAATGAAAAGAAAATTATAAATAATATCACATCCCATGTAAAAAAGAAAATGTTTTCTGATTTTGCTATCCAGTTGACTAGAGAGACTGTCAAATAATACAGTGAAATGTCGTTATAAGAAAAATGTAAGTTTCATGCAATTGTTTCCAGATCCCCACCAATATACCTGTAGGTTATGTGTAAAATAATTTCAGTTTTCTTACTTTATTACAATAATTACACTTCACAAAGTTTACCTACTACCAGTAGATGTTATGTTTTTGTATCTTGTTTGTTTTATTTGATTCCCAGTCATATCCATCAAAAAGGTTGCCCTAAAAAATTGATTATTAAATCCTATTTGGTGGAAAATTACACAAAATCTTTCAATTGCTGTGTATAATTATTTCATATTTACTTCTTTTAAAAAATATTAAGCCTTTTGTGTGTAAATTCACATTGAAATAATGTAGATTGTGCACCAAACGAACGTAGGTGTGCTTCAGAATTTACTTTCTACAGTATAATGAACTATCACTGTAACAAAATTATTACGGAAGCCCCCACAATTTACGTATTCTGATGTTTTACTGATTAATTTTTTGAAAATAATTTCCAACTGATTCACATGAATTTTCTTTGCAGCCATGAATCGCACAATTTTGTTGTTCTAATGTTTTAATGTATTGTTATTATGATTTTTTGAAAATGGTTAACAACTGATACACGGTTTTCTTTGCAGCTATGAATCCTGAGGCCATTCAGAGGGTAGCCCAGAGCATGCCCTCCCACATGCTGCATAGCCTGTCTCAGGTGGCTAGCCAGACACCTCACTACCCTCACACCCCAAGTGGTGCAGCTGCCGCAGCTGCTGCAGCTGCTGGCTACGGTGCCAATGTGCATACTTACCCCAACACAGTAAGTGTCTCAGTCACGTTTAATTACAGAGGGTAATTCAAAGGAGGTGCCATGTTTCTACTCTCCTAAATGTTTTTCTTTAATCTTGAATATAAATCTTGTAGTTATGTCTGTTCCCAATATTCAAATTCAAACCAATTTGTCAAAAAATAGGTAAAAACTTTAGTGAAAAAGTTTTTGGTAGGTGGTATTTACTGTTAGTCCTCTCTACTCCTCAGGGCACTTTCCTCTACTCCCTCTAAAATTGACAAATTAATGCATTTTTTTTATTGATTGTGGTCTTAATGTTCCACCCATTTCATTTCTATACTGTAATTGATGATAATACCTAAATGAATATAGCTGTACTTTTTAAAATAAGTGAAGGGAGCTCTAGAATTCCAAGCGAGTAAGCTCAAGCAAAATGTCCCTACAGTTTTCTTCATGACTTGCTCCTAGCAAAAAATCTTTTTTTGAATTCTACTGGTACTTCAAATTCGACCCTCCAATATATAGAAGTTTACTTTAACAAATGACAGCTTTGTGTGCCCCTTAAAAGAATGAAGTCCTCATGATAGTTGAGCCCATGACAAGACTACTCTCTTTTCCCTATTACTTGGATAGAGGAGTCCAAATTTGTTGATCTTGTTCTCCATAAGAATTTATTTGTTTAAAATTTATTTACTTAACATCAACAAATAGATAAAAACCCTTCAGAGATTGTAATTGCCCTAATCTTTATTTAAAGGAATGAGAAAAAATCAATTCAAATTTTAAATGTTTTTTGGTGTCAGTTTAATCCCTTCCCACATTTATGAGTGTAATAAATTCTCCAAAATTAATGTTAAAAAAGTGTGTTTGGAGCAGCATTCATGCCCCTGAAGTTTTTTCATTTACTTCAATGTAATGCAAAACAGGACACTGGCTGCCTCCAAATTCTCAGTCTGTAACAATAGTGTAAACTAAACACAGTCCCTCCCGAAAAGTTTTCTCCAAAATTAATATTCGCTAATCAATGTAATGCTGCGGAAAATCAATTTCGAGATTTCAACAGAAATATACATTTTGGGGTCTGAATACTGAAATTCTGGATACTGAAAAAGCGTATTTTCTTCAAAATGTACATACGTCTGCCTGGCGTATGTGAACAACACTAGCTGCTAAACTCTGTATAAGATTTTTTTAAAACTGAATAAACCCCTGTCCATCATGCCTAAGTCAAAACTGCAATTTTGAAAAACATTCATTAATTTTCGGGGGTACTTTACATGAAGCACCTGGGACTTTTTAAAAAATGGCTCCAAATTTTCACTCATAAAGGTGGCAGAGGTCTGTTTTCCATTAACTCTGAATTTTTGAAAATTGCAATTCTTTCATTAGGGTCATGCAGATTTTTTTAGACACATTCAGTCGTTTTAATACAATATTACATGTAATATGTGCTATTTTCAAAAATAACCAAAACAAGACTCACTCAAAAAAAATTTTTTTCTTTAAACTTTTGGTAGGGATAGTGCTAAATGATATAAGATGACATAAACAACATATTATTCTATTGTTTTGTTTTTTCAAAAATTACAAAAATGTTTTTCACTTGTCTCTCACATTGGTAATATTTACATTAGTGGCAAGTTATTAACATTAGTGTATTTATGAGTACATGTGCTTTAAATAATGTCATTTAAAGTTTCTTGAAAACTCAACAGTTTTCTGTGAAAATGAGATCAAAATTCCAGTTTCAGAAATACTCCAATGCCATTTTCCCAAAAACAGCTCCAAATTTTTTCTTCAAACTTTTCTAACTGTCCATTGCACTGTTTAATATGACGTAAAGTTAATTTTGGTATATTCTTTTGTTTTTTTCAAAAATTAAATTTTTTAAATTTCTTTATCAAAACCTTGACAGAAGTGTTGTTATTCAATTAGTCTAATTTCTTCACCAAGAGAATGTTTTCAATTTGCCACCTGACATCATATTCACTTGATTAACACAACACCTGCAACACATCGAACTGAACAACAGAAAACCTTTAGAATCACTGAACCCAAAGCATGCATTACAAGAACTGTGGAAGGATCGCACTGGCAGAGATTGCTCAGGGCATCGACTGATTTCAGTGCAGTGCTTCTGACCGGGAGGTCCTAGGATTCGAGTCTCGATTGTGGCAGATTTTTCGACACTAGCTTGTCAGGTAGATTAAATTCAGCAGCTGTATGGAGCTTTCTAGTGCTCGGCGGCTCTGATCAGTAATTTCAGATGGTTTCTCCGATCAACATCAGCTGAATACTGGAGCAGTACTCTAACAAACGAGCCACGGAACTTGCACGATCTTTCCTTACTCTTTCTTGACCTTTCATCACCCCTTACCTACACACACTTACAAGATAGGCCACCTTTCAAGTGTGGTAGTGTAATACATGTGTAACACATTTGTGTTACACATGTATTACACTACCACACTTGAAAGGTGACCTATCTGGAGCTTAGCAGTTTCAGCTAGGACGTGATGCCTCGCTAGTGGTAGATACCTGGTTGGGGAAAACTGAAGGGGGGAAATGTATCAGTAACTGAAAATATGGAAAATCCAGGTGCAAAGTAAAATCTCAATATTTTGACAAGACAATTGTGTTAGAAAATAATATTAATATTATATTCTCAGTACATAACATTTTTCAAGAAGGAAAGCTCTCACTTTTGAAAAGAGCCTGATCTTAGGTCGTTGGCTTTATTTAATCTTAAAGTATAAAAAATGTGACAACTGCTCCATGTTCATCCATATTACTTGATTCCCAGATGTTTACTGTGCAGTGTCAATAACCTTTATGCAAAGCCGTGAAATTTTAGGCTTCCGCGGCCGGAGTCATGTGAATGATCTTGGCTGTCCGGGTGACGCCGCGTCGAAGGCTGTGTTGCCAACGTTTCGACCATCTTTTCGTGGTCTTCCTCAGGCAGACCAGCCCTCCCCCCCTCTCTTTCTCTCTCCCCCTCCCTCCCTCTCTCCCCCTTCCCCTCCCTCTCTCCCCTTCCCTTCACTCTCTCCCCTCGCTCTCCCTCTCCCCATCCCTCCTTCCCCCTCTCCCCCTCCTCTCTCCATCCTCCTTTTGTCCCTCCCTCTCGTCCCTTCTCCCTCTCCCAACCCTCTCCCCCTCTTTCCCCCCTCTCCCTCTCTCCACCCCTTCCCCCTCTTTCCCCCTTCTCCCTCACTGCCTGCCTGTCTCAAGAAGGTGGCTGTCTTCAGTCTATCTATATAGTGCTACTACATTTTTAATTTCTTGTATTACTATGACACCTTTTGGTACAATATTATCTTCTCCTGGGAAAAACATTTCTTTATATCAGGATTAAGCAATTGTGGATCACAATGCCTTTTTTGGAGTTCTTATGTTGATATCTTTTTATTGTTTTTCAGCCTTATACGCCATCTGGACAAACTCCATTCATGACTCCATACCACACTCCTCATACATCACAAACACCCCGCTATGGCCAGCAGACTCCATCTCAACAACAGCAGACTCAGCAGCCCACCTCACAACAAGGCTTCTTACATCCAGGTGCAGTGACACCTGCACATCGAACTCCGCGTGGTGCCCACACCCCTCACACCCCTCACACACCACACACTCCCCATGCACCTTATACGAGGTAAGTAAATTTTGTTGACTTTAAATTCTTGTGTTTGTTTACTTCTATTCGCCATACGGGACCAGGATGTCACTTAACTCTCTTATTGTTAGTTATTAGTTTCTATTGATTGATTACTCTGTTTCTTAAAAATTGTGTATCATTCCAAACCTAGATTTACCCCACTTAAGTTTCTTGTTTCAATATTATATTCTTGTGCTCAATCAAAAGTTATTGTTACAGAAGTAGTTGTTATGCTTATGTACTTTCTAGAGCTGGATTAATAGTTCCAACGATTGCTTAAGTGACCCATTTAAATTCATGGAGTTCTTGGTCTGAAATGAGAGTTTGGATAAAACTTACAATTCGTGACTATTCGTTCCTTAAAGGGAGATTTCCACCTCTCTTATGTATTCCTTATTTGGCTGAGGTTTGTACTAGGGTTAAATAATAACAATGTTTTTTGTAAAATGATGATTTTGATAAATGATCAATGTACCTTATTATTTGCCTTCATTATGTCTTCAATTATAAATTTATCTTGCACATTACTCATAATATAGTAATACATTTGGCATATATCGTGAATGGGTTGATGCGTATATGAACTTGTCATGTTTTTGGTCACTTAAGGAGTACTCGTTCTTCCTTGGTAGTGGCATCTATGAATAGCCATAAATTACTTCTTATTTAAGCAATCCCTAATTGCTTAAGGATACCCTTAAACTTTCAGTGTCAACTACAAATTCTGCTTTGTATATCAGTCTTTTTGAGAAATCTGAGATATTTGTTTAGCATTTAGATATTTGTTTGCATTTCGTTATGAGAAACCTTAAAAAATGTAGTACGAAAGCAAAAGAAATTGTGTATATCTTGCATGTTAGGCCGGTATTGAAATATGGAGCTAGATGTTGGTATCTGTACAGAATAGGACTTAAAAAGAGCTTAGAGAGGATACAAAACAGCAGCAAAATACACATTTCAAAGGAACACACCTGCACATTGGGAATCATTAGAATGCTGGAGGAAAAGGGCACGACTTTGCACGCTGTGTAAATCTTACATTGGTTGCTCCGCATAGCAGGAAATTCGGGGAAGGCTAGATAAACCAGATTATTTAAATAGATTTGATCACAAATATAAAATTAGAACAAGAATACAAAGAATGGATGTAGGGTAATTCTCCTTTGTAAACCGAACTATAGTAGATTGGAACAATTTGCCTGCAGCAGTTTTTGAGCCCTTTCCTTGCTCAGCACAAGGTTTTAGAAAAAAATATAGGAAATTAGTCAATAGGGTGAAAATTTATAGTGAAGTGAAGTGAAAGGTGCAATTATGCATAGTCTACAGTAAAAAGTATTGAACGGTTCATATTTAGATAAGTGATATGCAGTGAAGGGAAGTGATTTCATTTCTCTGTTTATTTCACTAGTCGAAATCGTCTTTCGGAATAGCCTGTAGGCTATTCTGGCGAGTGGTATTTATTCATTTATTTGTTCATAGTAACGAGTGTTTTATGTATTAGAAATGTAATAATTATTATAAGTATTATATATTATTACACTGTGGAGTAAGGAAAAAATGTTTACCCATGTTTGTCTGAATGTGAATGAATAGGTGCAAGTTGGTGTGTATGCAAGGGTTCCTTGGTCTGTCTATGTATCTACACTTGTATGTATATTTGTGTACTATATAAATTTGTATGAATGTATGTATATTTGAGTACAGTGTAAGTTTATTTATCTACATGTTCGTATATATGTATTTTCATTTGTAGTATAGGAATGTAAATGTCTAGGAAAGGACAATTCTGCATTATCTGGGAAAGGACAAAGACAATTTTTTTTCTATTGATTTTTTTATATATTATTATTTTATTTGAAATTGTAACTGTACTTTCATATTTCTACATTCTGCCACCGGGCATCATCTGCCCAATTGTAGAATAAATTTCTGTATCTATCTAGAATCATTTTTTTGGTTAATTGAGAGATGAGTGCATTAACAGTGGTAGGCATTTAACACTTGTTATTGCTGCAGTTCCTTTTTGTAAAGTTTGATGCCTGATTTCTTTGTTGTTGAGGTATTAGTTCTGTATCCACCATTTACATGACAGACTAAAGCCCCAAGCACACAAAACTATTGTTGTAATGAAGGGACTATGGTCAAACACTTGATTCAGCAATGAATAGTGAACAATCATTGTGATAGAAACTTTGTTCTTAATGCTATTTTACTAGGCAAAAATTATTTCCAATAAAGTTTCTTGAAAACTCAAAAGTTTTCAGTGAAACAGAGATTTAAATTTTTGCATTTACTGAAATACACAATATTTTCTCAAAAATGGGCCCCAAGATTTTCAACAATTGCTGTATAGGGTGAGATTTTACTCTTCTATAATAATCTTAAAGTCATATATCAGTTCTACTATTAAGAGGACCAAAAAATTGAGAACTTGTGAAAAAATGTACTTTGAATGCTACTTAGATGGCAGCTGAGAAGTGGGCGAGGCAAAACCGAAAAACTAGCTCGGACCAAAGAAATTAGAAAACTAACTAATTCACAAAAGACTGTGCCATTCTGTAGCACCACTAGTTTAATTAGGATTCCAGCTTCTGATTGGATTTCTTTCCAGGAATACATTCAAATTTATTCTTCAGTTTCAGTTAATCTGAACAGGCATTAGAAGCACAGTAATGTCATGTGGTTCATAGATATTGTTAAGTCATGAAAAGTGTTTGTAATTAATATAAAGTGTCTTCATCAAAAGAGTAAAAGAAGCATTAGTCTGAAAATCCATTGCCTAAATTTGTTAGTATCTGCAATTATTTGAAATCCAAAGTATTTAATTTCCATACATCCAAATATGCTTTGTTAATACTGACATTGTAGCAATACATTCTTCTGTTCATAGGCCAGTGCAAGGCAGTGACCCTATGGACTGGCGTAAAGCAGCTGAAGCTTGGGCAAAACTGAAAAATCGAGAACCAGCAGGCACTCCTCGTCCCCACAGGTATATTCTAAGATATTTGAGATATTTGCACCCAGTTTTCAATTAATAAGGTTTTGTAAATGTTTGTATGTGGTATAATTTTGAAGAGTAATGTTTATTTACATGCTATATTTTATTTTGACTTGTCTAATATGCTAATTGTGGGCAATTTTTTTAACACTTCATTTGTTTGGAACAATGAGATCAAGTGCAGTATTAACCATAGAAAAATATGGTGTCTTATGCTGGAGTGCTCAGATATGTTTTTGACATGTATTTTTTACTGAATATGTTAATGTGGGAATACAGTGAAGCATCGGGAATAATGATCAACTGTTAAAACATGTAATTAATTCATTTTTGATATTTTTATTTATTTACTTATAAAATATTTTATTTATTTATTAAACAAATCAAATAACTGATATCTGTGATAGCGGATATATAGATTTTAAGAAACCAGTTTTTTTTTTGTAGATTCATTTTTCAAATATAAAATTGGAATTTGCATGTAAGTAAGATTTATGTACGAAGAATTATTAATGAACACATGTAGAATATCAAAACAAAACTGAATGAAAATTGCTATTTTTATAATTTTCCTATTCATTTCCATAATAAGCTTCAGTGAAGTGCATAACAAAACCTGATTTTATTTCAAGATAACATTCTTTTAAAAGCTTGATACATACTTTGGTTTGGGTAAAATTACAATTGAGTAGTTCTCTGTAATGGCTGTTAGATACTTTTGAGTTGTGATATACTCATTGTGATACTACTGTATAGTCTAGTCTTGTTGTCATTGTGTTTTTGTTGCCTTTAATTATTTCACCACAGATTCAATACTTTATCACACTCCATTTCAATGCCACATTTTCACTAACATGCACAACCACATTTCAGAATCATTCAAGGCTTTTATTTCACAATGCTTGGTGTTTCCAGTACTGGAAGTGGCTCCACTCCACGATCAGAGGATGGACGTCGCTTGACTCCACGTTATGATGGTACAGTGGGTGTTGGTGGCAGTGCTCTACCTGGAAATTATGGTAATGCTGGTCCTCGAAGTACTCCCAATGCGGTGCGTGCTAATTCTGCTTCTACAGCTTATGGTGCATTTCCTCCTGGGCGCTCTCCCCGGGGAAGTACATCAGGGCGTGATAGTGTGCGCTCTACTCCGCGCACAAACACAAGTCCTCACTCTATGGTGGAGAGTTCAGTGAGCGGAGATGCTACACCACTATATGATGAAAATTAAATGTGATCCTTGCTTGGAGTTTTTCTTGACACAGGATAAAAAATGATGTGAAATATTCTTGTAGAATTAAGAATTTCCTATAATTATTCCAGTTCTGCTATGGTTGAAACGGAATGTAGCACAGGATAATTGAATTGTCTCAATTTTTGTGCTTAACTGCAGAACATGTAATTGCTGAAAGCAATATGTTATATCAGTTCCAATGGACAGAATGTTTCATCCTGACTAAGCAAGTGTGTGTGTGTGTGTGTGTGTGTGTGTGTGTGTGTGTGTGTGTATGGTTTTTGTTGTTTTTTTTTAATTGCTGGCCTTAATCTTTAAAAAAAATCTAATATTGCAATTAGTATTTATCTCATGCAGATAGTAAAAAAATGTGCAATGGCAATGTTATCATTTTTACATCAGTTATTTCTGCAGATTGCTTTAAATGTTTTGTCCATTGGAGTTCTGAAGTATGTAAATTAACTTTTCTTGCATTAGCTAAACAAAAGCCGAAAGTGTGTGAATTAAATTGAAAAACTAAAAAGATATTTCTATATTTACCATTACCTTTCATTCCTGTGAAATGAGAAAGGAACAAAGAATGCCTGAATCTTTGCATTCCAGTACGTTCCAAGAATGCTTTGTTGGAAGTATGTGTCTGTTGTTTTATAAGATTTATTTGATCAGATGTGACAAAAAGTAAATACAAAAATGCAGAAGAAATGTTTCTTTGCATTATACTTTGCTGACGATACATTTTTTTTCATTAAATGTGATATATAACTGAAAGAAATGGTACTGGGTATTACTATCAAATAAGGTACTGTTAATACTTAACTGAGTGTGTGTTTGCAATCAAATGTCATTGCATTGCTAGAGCTGTCAGGGGATGATGGCTCTCCCTTGCGGCTGAGCCTGCTTCATAGGCTGAGGTGTTGAATCTTTGAAGCAATAAGGTTACAATTAAGTCTATTTATTTGTATTAAAGCAAAACATTGTTCACAAAGAGCACTTAATAGAGATCATCAGTCATCTTGTAATCTTCACATTTGTGTTCTTGGGTGTGCATGCTCAAAACTTGTAATATTTCAACTATTTACAGAGAATTTAACATAATTGTCTTGTTATGAATTGTATTTCATAGATATATGTGTATAAAAATACAGCTCTTACCAAGGTTCATTCAAATGTTTGATTTTTAGTTTCAAAAAGTGTTGCTAAATTATAGCAATTTCATTTCAGTAATCTGGAAACATATTGTTCTTGGAAGTATCTCTATTATTTATTTGCATTCTCATCAGCATATCAATAATTTTTCCACTTTCTAGATATATTTATCTCTTTTTTATCTACTTAATTCCCAGTGTAATTTCTTTAATGTTAAATTTAAGTTTTTTTTTTTTTTTTTTTTTTTTTTTTTTTTTTTTTTCCATTTCAAAATTTCCTTTATTATAAAATTCTTTTTATATATTTTTCTACTTGACAAATTGATTAGAGCGACAGTCTCTCACAACTTGAAGTTGGCCATGAGCAAAGGCAGGGCTCTTTTAAAGACTACCACCTTGTTTATTAATTATTGAATTTATTTGAATTATTATTTCAATCTCTTGATGTAAATAATTGTTACATACAATTTTCAAGTTCATTCAAGCCAAACATTATTTTATTCTCTCTACATTGTAATAAATCATATTTTGTGCACGTTACTAAAAGAACTGAAGTACTTGAAGGAATATTTATACTTACTTTTAGATATAATGAACATAACAATAAGTTAACCATTTTTCCAGGAATTTTCCGAAATTATTATCCACACATATAGAAACCTTCCTAGTGTTTTATTTTACAAATTCAATTATAATGACTAACAAACTAGCCCGCAGCTTCCTATAACTGTTGCGGGAGACTGTGTCGAATACCAAACTCATTCCAACTACCAAATTCCATGCCGTGAAATTACCTATTTGTGCTAGCAGATGTCATTCCAACAACAGTTTCGGATTAGCTGAGATTTCAAAGCAACCCAATCAGTTTTAATTTTTTATTGGTTATGGGGATATCCTATCAGGAACACACACACACACACCCCTTTTTGCAAGTTGCTTGTGTGCTTGCATGTTTACCTTGCAAGTGACTAATTTTTATTTCAGGTGCAGAAAATAAAATTTTGTTATACAAGATGAAGCCCCACAGGTGACTAGTTTCTGGACTAGTACCAACAAATCATGTGGCCAGGGAAGGAAAAATTAAGGCATAAAATGAATTATTTACACAGTTATCATAAGTCAAATTGAAAAAAAGTAACACACATTTATGAATGAGATTTTTAGAGACAGCTAATAATAGCCAAAATTTCCTGGTCTGAGTAGTGTGAAAATGTGCTGGTAAATTGAACATCATCATAGTGTCAATGAGATTGTCATTACTGCTCAGTACTTATGCTGCTTCTTACCTTTTTATTTTGAATACTGTATGGTACCTTTATTCATGTGGCTAGCAGTCGCGGCTCGTGGTTTTCTAAATGGGGTAGGCTGCAACTGTTTAATTGCTGGGGATGGGGTGCACCGCAGCACATCTATGTTAACGTTACATACTTATAATATTTGGCTTATGTTAGTTTATTTGTTTATAAATGAAGTCAGCTCTGCTCTGTTTCTGTTCTGCAAAGTAGTCTATGACGAGTTCATTGAAGTTCGGTGATGACAATAACTCCTTTTCAATGGAACACATTGCCAACGCACACAGTCGATCTTTCATTGTGTTTCGAATGAAGGTTTTCATCCTTTTGAGAGTGGAAAAACAACGTTCTGCAAGGGTTTTCACCTGTATCCTCGAATGAAGATCCAAATTGTTACCACGTATATTGTTCACTGAATTCATTTTACAACAAATACACCAACACCAAAAAAATCCATAAAACTACCCAACACCACAAATGAAGCAAACGCAGCTACACTAGCACACTATGACTTACGAACAATTCACCTACACCGCTAACAAGACAACAGACAACCACTTAAATTTCGTACCATACAAAAACTGCTCTGTGGTGCGTACCTAACGGCACTTCAGAAAGCAGGGCGTGTCGATTTTCCCGCCAGTTCATGAAGTTAATTCGGGGGTAGTACTAGATTTTCATTTATGAGGACAGCAGGGGAACGTGTTCTTTGACAGAGTTTTGTCTACGTTTTTCATTAGGACTTGGTTTTTAATTAATGTATTTGTATACACATTTCGATAAAGGAGTAGCGATCCTACCCCGTATTTGAACAACTAGTTAATGCTCAGTGCTTCTCACTGAGCTGCATAGTATTGCTATCTGGTGAGCACGCCGTTCTTCACACCCTTCGCCCACCCAGGCTTCGGCCGCGCCCAGGTCCTGACCCTTGAAGGCTGCCAGGCCGCAGCCTTCGTCCGCCCGTAAGCCTGTGCAGTGAACGCATGACGTCACGCCCTCCTCGTTTTACATAGGGGCTTATGGCAGAATGAAGTGGGAGCCTAACGCTTTTCTCTTCCGTCAACAGCTTCAAATGCGTTACGAACGAGCGTTGTAGAACTGTCATATAAAAATTTTGATATAATTATTACATAATATAACTCAGAAAGCCATTATTAATAAATAAATAAATACATTTATAAATATTTTTTACATTCTTTTGGCGGCGATTTTTGTAGGGGAGGTTCCGCCTTACAGCCTTTAATGACGAGCCGCGCCTGGTGGCTAGTATAAAATTACTAATGCTTCTGGTAAAAAGATGTTACTGATTCTACTGATATTACTGATTAATTCTTAGAAAGCTGTATGTTTGGGCCCTCAATAATAAAGTTACATTGTCAGAGATAAAATCAAGTGTATGTGGAAGAGTGATATTTTCAAGTGACCAGGCATTTTGTAAGCCTTTGTGTCAGGGGAAATGTTACACTCAAAGTGAAGAGATTTAACTGTGTTGAAAATAACGACATATGTTCATTTTTAGAGCCATCAAAAATGCATGACTTCTGTGCAGTATGTGCAATATGGTAGGCAAAATATGCGCTAAAGAGAAAATGAGTACTATTGAATTACTAATATTACTTAAAAAAAAGGGAATTGATCATTTCTCTTACAATTTCAATTACATTTATCCATGGCTGGATTTAGATACTCTGAGGGTGTCTTTTTTATTATTGTATTGGCGCTCACCTATAGAAAAGTCCCTAAGTTACTAAAAACATTAATTATGAAAGAATAACTTTTTGTGCAAATATAAATGAAAATTAATTGTTTAAAGAATTGAACACACTTTTGTATTTAATTTCTTCATTTCTCATCTAAAAATACACGTTTAGTTTCACATTGCTTCCATCAATTAATTTTTTAATACCGTAGATTATTCGATTACCTATTATTTTAAGATAACAAATTTTATATTTCTTTTAAAATAATGTATAAAAATATCCAGGTAGAGTCCCTCATGGGGGACACTAGGCAATGTCTTATTTTGCTTGAAACCCTGCTCTGGGTTTACCTACACCTTAAATGGTTGATTTTAACACCAAAAAAAAGTGTTGTATAAATTTAATGCATTTGATGTCACTAAAAAAAGATATTTCTATTACAGTTGTGTAATGAATGCCCACCCCAAAATAGCACTGTTTTTTGCTAAGGATTGCAGATTTGAGTTCAGTGCAAGATGATATGCAACTATGATGTGAACGGCAATGACAATCCACTCTGTATCTCGTAAAATAGAACAGAGAATATGAATAATTGTATTCAAATTATCATTGTCCTGAAACGAAAGTCACAAAGCTAATAATCAGCACATTACAAAATAATACTGCATTGAATGTATTTAAAACTCGTGGTGCCACAGAATGACACTTTCTCGTACTAGTTCAATTCATAATTTCTTTAGTGTGTGCCAGCTTTTCAGTTTTACCCCATCTTCTTCCCAGCTGCTGCCTATTGCTGTCCAAACTGCATTTTTTCAATTTTTTGCTCCCCTGATGGTAGAACTGAAATAATGACTTTAAGATTATTGTAGAGGAGTAACATCTCATTCTGTATGGAAATTTCTGTTGAAAAATGTGGAGCCATTTTTCAGAAAATGTTGCTTGAGCATTTCTGAAAATGCACATTTTGAACCTCATTTTCAAAACTTTTGTGTTTTCAAGATACTTCATTAAAAATCATTTGAAGCGCAAGTACTAACAAACAGAATAATGCATAGAAAGCGTTAAATACTACCGCCATGAAAGATATTTCAAAACTAGTGGTGCTGCAGAATGGGACAGACATTCTTGTACTAGTTAATTTTCTAATTTCTGTGGTGTGGGCAGCCTTTTTGGTCTTGCCCCGTCCTCTTGCCAGCTACTGTCTGTCACAGCCCAATGTACTTTTTATTTCTCAATTTTTTCTGTTTCACAATGGTAGAACCGTTATATTACTTCAAAAATATTATACAAGAGTGAAATCTTGTCCTATATGGAAGTTTTTGTTGAAAAATTTAGAGCTGTTTTTAAGAAAATGCGTTAAAGCGTTACTGAAAATGCAAAATTTGAAGCTCTTTTTAACAGAAAACTTTTGAGTTTTCAAGAAACTTCACGGGAAATCGTTTTAAGCACTTCCGCTCACAAATGTGACAATATATACAAATCGTTGGAAATGTGCATATTAACATCCTGAGAGAGAAAAAAAAAATTCATTAGCGTAAGTTTTCAAAAAACAAAAGAATAAAGTAAATTGGCATTTATGTCCTCATTTAGTACATTTAGCATTATTTCTGCCAAAAGTCTAAAGAAAAAATTTGAAGCCATCTTTGAGAAATTTTTGGGTTTAATATTTTTTAATATTGCCCATGTTTCACACGATAGTGTGAAAACTACTGAAATTTTAAAAAAATTAAAATGTACACGACTTTAATGAAAGCACTAATATTATGGAAAACAAATTAATTTGAAGAAAAAATCACAATTTTCAATTTTGCAGTAGTAAGAAGACACCGAAAAACTTTTTAACTTTTGCAGTTTTCGGAAATTCAGAGTTAACAGTGACAAACGGGCCTGTGCCATCTTTATAAGAGTATTTTACTCTATTCTTTAAAGAAAAATTTGCAGGAATTTTTTTGGAAAAATTTCAAAAATGGCTCGAAGCGTCCAGTCGAGCTAGATCGACCGGCTATTTTAGAAAAAAATCCTACGAATAGTTTAGGCGCTAGTGTTCATCGTAGATAGACGGACGTTTTTGAAAAAAACGGGACAAAAACCCATTTTCGGTATCAGTGGACCCCTAAATGTGTATTTCCGTTGACATCTCGAAATGGATTTTCCGCAACATAAGATAACTATACTACGCATATTACTCCGTATAGAAGCACGTCTACGAGAAAGTAAAATAGAAGTGCCGCAGAATGGTAGAGTCTCGTAGTAAAGTGTTCTAATTTCCTTGGCGTGGACTGGCTTTACGGTTTTGCCCCATCCTCTTGCCAGCTGCCATCTATCGCCGCCCAAATACGTTGTTTGACAGTTTCTTAACTTTTCGGTTTTCTAATTGAACCGAAATATTAGTCAACGAAAATTTATGAAGAGTAAACTGATTCTATCGTTCTATATGGCAATTTTCATTAAAAATACAATAATGTGAAAACAAATTACCGGTAACGTAAAATATGAGAGACAAGAAAAATATACATTTTTGTACATTTTGAAAAAAAAAGTTTTATGGCAATGTGGCGTTTAAGTCAGCTGATAGTTTTCGAGAAACTTAATATGACATTATTTAAAGCACCTACACTTCTAAATATAATAATATGAAGATTTGAATAAAGTTTCTCGAAAACTATCATGTGTGTGTGTGTGTGTTTTTTTTTTACGAGGGTAGGTGGAAATCTTCAAAAGACACCATGCGGCCCGTACCACATGATAGTGTGAGATTTTTACCCACTAAAACCAACCTCCCTTCTCCATCCTCCCCGCGGAACCGCCGTTAGGCATTACATCACGGGGAGTGGATTAGAGTGGCCTAGTCACCAGCCACTTCTCTTCGCCAAAACGTAGGAAGGATCAAACGAGGATCAGTCGACTTCCCTTCTTTCCCTTTCTATTCTCCTCAGCTCAGCTATTATGGTCTGCGCATATGCGCTCACCGCATCCCAGTTGGTTTCTGAAGCGAGCATGCACCCAACCATTGCTTCGGGTGTCAGAGGGTCGATCCCGAGTATACTCATAACGTGCCGTCGTTGCACATGGTATCGCGGGCACTGGAAGAATACATGCTCGGCGTCTTCGACAGCAGGTTCACATAGTGGACAGAATGGGGTATCCTCCAGCTTGAACCTGTGGAGATATGCCAGAAAACATCCATGTCCAGACAACAGCTGGGTCAAGAAGAAATTTACTTCGCCGTGTTTACGGTTGATCCACGGTGCAATGAAGGGAATCATGCGGTACATCCATCTTCCTTTAATGGACTTGTCCCATCGATCCTGCCATTCGAACAGTGTTGTTGAGCAGTCTGGGTTCTCCTCTTCTTTGTGATATCGCCTCCGTCTCTCCTGCGCCAAGATATCGACAGGAGGCATCCCTGCGATGACGCACACTGCATCGTTTGACACAGGGCGGAATGCACAAGCTACCCGCAATGCTGATAACCTGTACACTGACGTCATCCCTCGGATGTAGCTATTTATCATCGTGGAGTTGGCCCATACTGGGGCTCCATAGAGCAAGACGGACCTCACAACCAAGGCCAGAAGCTTCCGTTTCTCCTGACAGGGCCCTATGTTGGGCATTAGTCTCGACAGTGCTGCATTAATTACCGCAGCTTTATTGCTGGCGTACTTCAGGTGGTCAGCAAATGTCAGACGGGCGTCAATCATGAGACCAAGATATTTGATCGACGGCTGTGATTCAATACGGTGGTCTCCGACTTTGAGAGTGATGGTTTCTCTCTTTTTCCTGCTAGAGACTAGGAGAACCTCAGTCTTGTGCTCAGCTAACTGCAGACCTGAGGACTTCAACCACTGACTAACAATAGCGATCGCTTCGTTGCAAATATACACAATTTCCTCAATGTACTTCGCAACGGCGACGATAGCAATGTCGTCCGCGAAACCAATAATACTGGTGCCTTCTGGGAGGGGAAGCCGAAGAACCTCGTCATACATCACATTCCATAATGGTGGACCCAATACCGACCCTTGCGGGACACCAGCCGTGATATTATGTACCTTCGGCCCATTACTTGTATTGTAAATGAGGGCTCTATTACTCAGATACTCGGCCACAATCTTCCTCAAGTACGTTGGCACATTAAATCTGCGGAGAGCTTGGTGAATATTACTCCACCTGGCCGAGTTGAATGCATTTTTAATATCCAACGTAACGACAGCACAGTACTGTTTTGGGCCTCTCTTCCATCTACTTCCTCCAATTGCTTGTCGGGCGGTGTTAATGACAAGCTGAACTGCGTCAACAGTCGAGCGGGCTCTGCGGAAACCATACTGATTTTCCGAAAGGCCTCCTCTCTCCTCCACAGCTTTCTCCAGTCTGGTACTAATAATTCTCTCCAGAACCTTGCCAGCTGTGTCCATACACAATGGCCGGTATGATGGTGGATCTTCGGGTGATTTATTCCCCTTAGGGAGGAGCACCAAGCGCTGTTTTTTCCATCTTTCTGGATACACCCCTTCCCTCAAGCAAGAATAATAAAGATTCACAAAGATGTCGGTGTGAGCAAGTATCGCAGTCTTGAGGGCAATATTGGGAGTGTTATCCGGTCCGGGAGCCTTTGTGTTGCCGATTCTGCTGATTGCGTGCAGAATTTCTTCTTGCGTGACTGGAGGAATTATTTCTAGCTCAGATAACGCTATATTATCTGAGACACCGGGGTGGTTAGGGAATAGGGCTGTCACAATTCTGAGCAGCATTTTGGGGCAAGTTGGAGAACGTAGGTGTCGCTGTCTTAACCTACACATGACCGTCTTGTACGGCCTACCCCATGGATCCTTTTCCACCTCGTCACACAGGCTTTTGGCGCATAAGCGTTTGCTCTTGCGGATTTCTATTTTCAACTGGCTTCGAGCGAGTTTGTATTGCTCTTGCAATTGAGGAAAGTTGTCTCTGCCACGAGCTCTCTGGTACTGTCTTCTGGCTCGAAGGCACCTCCGTCGTAATTGGGCGATTTCCTCATTCCACCAGTAAACTGGTGAACGTCGAGAGATTGCTCCCCGTCTAGACATAGTCGCATCACAGGCTTTGGTTACCCATTTCATCACCTGCCCAGCTTTGTCATCTGCGGTACCTGTTGGCACTATCGTCTCCAAACATTGTCGGAAAAGTTCTTCGTCGAACGTTTTTACTTTCCACCCAGCTGGCTGATATTTCGGCGCAAAATTATCCCGCCGCTGATTTTGCACCTCGTACAAAAGTGCCTGGTGGTCACTATGGGTATAGTGTTCACTAACTCTCCAGGACACTCCCATTCTCAAAAGATTATCTGACATGAACGTCAGATCCACAACAGATCCCACGCCCCCTCTGCGGAAGGTGTGTATGTCTCCCGTGTTGGCGAGTTCTACATTCAGAAGGGAGAGGGATGCCAGAACTGCTCGACCTCGCTCATTAGTGGACGAACTACCCCACTCAACCGCCCAGGCGTTGAAATCTCCAGCTATCACCAAGGGGCTTCGTCCTCTTGCGTCGTACACTAAGCGGTCAAGGAAGTGCTCAAACTCGTCCATTGTCGCGTTTGGTGAGGCATAACAGCTGTAGATGTAAACGCCGTTGATTTTTACCCAGACAAATCCAGCTCCGGGTCTGGTCATAACTTGCTGGAATGTGTGTTTTCCACACGCCCAGATTGCCGCCTGGTTGTGGAGGTCAGATACCCACGCTGTATCTTCACGGTTAGTATAGTGCTCGCTTACTATTGCTAAATCAGCCTCCCATTCCCTAACCGACTGTGCCAGGATATCCTGGGCGACTGCGCAATGGTTGAGATTGAGTTGTATAATTCTCATTTTCTATCCGTTATTGCTTTCTGCGCTTTTTGGTACGATGGACACCTGCTGCACCCAGTAGCATGTCTGCCTTGGTTCCCCTTTTCTTCACAAAGCAAGCACTTTGCGTCATTTGTGCATGACTTAGCAAGGTGATCATCACCACCACAATTCATGCACAAGTTGGACCGGTCATGTGAGTTTTTACATGCTTTTCTGAGGTGTCCAAAATCTAAACATCTGTAACACCTCAGGGGGACCTTCTTCTCACGCAGAGTGCAGTACACTCATCCTATTCTTATTTTACCAATGGCCAACAATTTGTTAGCCACCGCAACAGGAAGGCTGACTATTGCTACCTGTGTTCCACCATAGGATGGTCTTAGGGATTTGACCACAGTAGCTGGGAGACCACTGGCTTCGGGAAGTTTGTCCGCCAGAGCCTTATGCACTTCCTCTTTAGTTGTGACCTCATCCAGGTCCTTCACCTGAATAGTCACGGTGTGAGTGAGAGCCCTCACATCAGCGTCCGATCCAAACACCTTCTTTACAGAGGACTGAAAATCTGTTGTTTGCCCTCCGGCAGACCGCTTCAGTTGCAGAAGAAGATCGCCGCCAGCTGTCTTCCGGATGTGCGTGACATTCTCGCCCAGATCCTTAAGCTCAGAATCAGTTTTCATTTTTTTAAGGATGTCCGCGTACGTCAGCGCGTCGTCCTTCTTAATCATCAGGGCATCTGGTCTGGGTGGCCTTTTCCGCGTTTTAGAACGCTTACGCGTTCTCTTACGAGTGACCACTTGCCACTCGGGCTCTTCTCGTGCCACTTCGGGCTGTTCTCGCGGTGTTTCCGGAGAAGGTATTTCTGCCCGGATTTTATCTGCGTTTTTCGCAGTCTCCTTCCTTACCTTGGGCACCTGGGAGTTCCGGTTTCGCGAAGGATCGCTTCTCGTTACGAGTACTCCCGCAGCCACCTTCTGAGGGGACGTCTGAGTGCATTCTTCTTTCCCAGTAAGTTTGTTGCACTGAGGATCTGGTCTGGGTGATCCTCCTTTTTGCAGTGCTACCACCTCATTAAAGTGCGTCTGGATCGAATACGCCAGTTTCTTGATCTCACCATGAACATTATGGCGAGGCTTAACAAAATTGAGAAGCTCGGTTATTTTCTTCTCAAGGCTACACAATGCCTGTTGTTTTGCAAGATCATCACTAGTAGCAAAGGGTACTACAGCAGCCCAGTGGTCCACTGCTGAAGTACTGCGGTCGCTGGTTGACGACGCCTGGGAGCCCGCTTGCTCACTCCCAACAGACGCCGGTACTGGGGATCCGGGCCCCTGCACCGTAAACTGAGATCCCAAAAGACCTTCCATATTGGTTTTTTGACTGGGGTGTCCTTCCCCGCCTGTTGGTCCGTGAGAGGTATTTTAATTGCCTCTTGACCTCTATATCTAGAGATTCCTCCCCTGTACGCCATCTAGGGACACGTCGCTTAGGGGTTACAGGCTCCCCCGGCTTCACCCTTTACCCTGGGCCAGGGTTGTAACCAACCAGACCGTATCCCGATATACTTTCGGGGCGCTCCAGTACGGCGGTTACATGCCATTCCGACAGGAGACTTGTCAGAACCCCCTTCTCTCGTCTGTTGGTCGACCCGTACCGCCGAAGGGATTGGTTACCACAACCTTGGCACGGGTTACTCGACTCGACAGGGTCCACCTCCTGAAGGTGAGAGCGGAGTTGGGATGGAGAGGCTAGGAGACTCTCTTCAGCGAGTCTTGTAATCGCATCACATCCCCTTGGACCCCTGTGTGTGTGTGCGTGTGTGTGTGTGTGTGTAAAGAGAGAGAGAGCCGTAGCCGAACATATGCCCCGCACACGAACCAAACCCGAAATGGCGAATCGAGACTGGTTCAGGCGGTCCGCTAAGTTAAACGTGGCGCGTTGCCGACATCGCCTGACGTCGGCATCGGTCAAGTGGAGCGAAACCCACGATGGTTAATGAAAAATTTGCAAGATAAAAGCAGGAACTAATCTTTCCATTGGCTCCCGAGGGAACCCGCGGCAGAGATATTTTTTCCGTTGGAAGAGGAGAGCTCTCTCAAATTTCTTGAGAGTAGTAGACTGTCTGTTAACTTTTGCGGAAGGAGTGGGGAATGGTGAATAACTACTGGGGTCACCACACAAAACAGAAAAAATACACAAACACAATTGGCACAGAATTGAATAAAACATATAATAATAATAATAATAATAATAATAATAATAATAATAATAATAATAATAATAATTCTGCACAAAAGAAAATAAAACACTTCACCGATAATCACTGAGCATGCCAACGCTTGCTTGAACAGAATCAACTGATTGGTTTGTACTCATAGTATTTTGTGAAAAACGGATGATTGCTACACCCAACACTCGATTTGTTCATGAAAATGAATACCTTGATTGATTTGCCTCCAAATTCACCGTGTCAAATTAACTCAAAACAAAAGGCAGAGGGCTCAAAGGCACCGTGTCAAATTAACTCAAAACTCATTACCATTTGAAATTTACTGCTTGCTGATAAATAATTAATATCTTAATGACTACTTTGTATTCAGAGAAAATGAACTCTAAATAAATAATAAGCAAGTTATTACAATATGTACCAGCAGAAAACACAAACTTCATGTGTGCTAGCAAAACACAGTAAACACGTGTGCACTAATACACAAAACGCATACACTGAAACGTCTGAAAAAATCAGAAATAATGCACTTTGATGCCCAGATTTCGTGAAAATAGTTGTTCACAGCAATTTTAAACGAACATATTTTGCCTAAATTTTGTTGACACAATAATATTGGGAATTTAAAATGAAAATGTTTTGCCCAAATTTGGTAAACACAATTACATAGGGCAAGTTAAATGAAAATATTTTGTTCAGAAATTTTGAAACGCAACAAGAATGAACAAGTTAAGACCTTATGTTCACGAAAGTAAAGAAAATAATACTGAGCAACTTATTTGGTATGCACAGAATTCAGCAAATTAAACAATTCAACAATGAACACAAAAAATTAAAAGAAAATGACTTCATTGGGCACAATATTTTATGCACAGATTTTAACAAGTTTAACAAGTAACAATATTTTGTGCACAAATTTTAGTTCATTGAAAAGCAACAGAAAAGATTTCTCTGAACTCATTAAAAAACTTGTGCCCACTTTTAAAAAACACAAATATTGGAGCATTATATAGAACTGCTCAGGAAATTTTTACATCACAACTTGTGGTGGGGGAAAGCACTGTAACACAATTCTTGTGAAACACATTGAATGCGCACAAAAACAATCCCTTGATCGCTAACACCAATTTTCAGCAGGAAACTTCTGTCTTCAAGCGCACAAGAAGCTGGTAGTTGGCGAAGGAGGAGAACTGGTGCGAAGTCCATAGGCGGATGGCGCTTTCAGAGACATCCTTAGGCCGTTAGCTCATATCCGGCCCGGGGGACCATGTTCGAGGCTGCCTCATGTTGGGATTGCGTGAACTGTATTTTGATTGATTGATTTGCTGTCTCGAACTGTTGATAGCCATTGGAATTTTGACGGACACCGGTTCAGGAAACGTTTCCGGTTTCAAACAGAAACATATGAATTTCACAATAACAGGCTTATTCCCATCAAGATGTGATTGATACAATACGCACAAATACAATTTATGGGTCCCTTACACTTAAACACTTCAAAAGATGTGATAAGCTGCGCGCTTTACACAGTTCAATTGCACGCGATACAAAAATTAACACAATGTACGAATTATGACGTTAATGTTCAGTGTGAACATTAGATAAATTGAAGTTGAATGCTTTGGAGTTTCGGGAATTTCGCAAGGGAAATTTGGCATCCTCACGGAATCTGAGGCTGCAAGCACAAGACGTGTGCTCTAGTGTAGTTTTCTACTCATACTGACTTTTCTCCCGGCGGCGACGCACCGGGAGGTACTCTGCGCATGGGGCGCGGAGTGGGGGTATGGCGAATTAGTCTATCACAGATTAGACGTTTGAATAGTTCTAGGAACCGATCGAAGCTTCTGGGAGTTAGAAATCGGTTGGGGCCGTTCAGGCCCGCGGATTTCCGTGAAGGGTCGTGACGTCACGGTTGCTCGGAAGCCCACGTGTGGGCAAGATACGGCGACGAGCTGGCTCCCACGCATCCTGAATTGACTTAGCGTTCAACCGAATCAGCGAATTCTGTTTTGTTGTGGGCCCGAACAAATGGACTATCTGTTTCTTCCCAAGAACACAACTACCTTCAGAAATAGCGCTCCCAACATCTTTCACTTTTAGAAGGTAGAATTACAGAAGGTAGACGGAGTTTTCTTCGATAATTTTGTATTGGTTCCGAAGTTTGTTGCATGCCAGATCAATAAATTTGCTGTTCCTGTTAAGCATGCTTGCTACTGTGTCAAAACAGAAAGTTTCAAGAAGGGTTTTGCTAAAAGAGTGTATTTATGGGAAATTTCACGGTGGACAGGAAATGTATTTTTTGTCAGTGTTGTGAAAAGTGGCAAACTGCAAAAAATATTTCTTACTACATAAAACACTGCAGCTCATGAAAAATGCGAAAAAAGTGAGAAAAAAACTATTCAAAATTTCTTCAGCAGGTGCAGTCAAAAGATGAAGACAAGAAAGAATTCCAACATCGAACAAAGGTAGAACATATGCATTTTCCCTGCCTATTTTTCCGTTTTTAGTGTCTATTTGCCTACCTATGTTCGATCTTTTTAGTGCCTACATGTCCGAGCTCTACTTATAACACTAGTTTACGTTTATCCGCGCCAGTTGAACGGCCTTTTTCCTTTGCGGGTTTAATAGATTCACCAAATAGGAGTTTATTATCTGATGATTTGTGTGAAAAACTGGTCTCTTTAAAATAAAATTCCGCTTTTTTAGTTGTAAGTTGCAATTAAAAAGTAGGACATTTTATTAAAAATTAATTTTGCAAATAATTTTTAAAAATAATTGCATTTTTCTGTACAAATCCTAAATAATCTTTTACATCGGACTCTTGGGTTTAGACCCACCAAATATAACGCGTCTCCCAAGCCGCGAACACTTTCTAGAGGTCATCGACGGGAATGCCGTTGAGAGTCCTTGTCTCAGCCGCTTGGACTTCTTCCATGGAGTCGAAACGTTTTCCCTTCATGGTCCGTTTGAGGCGAAGGAAGAGGAAGAAGTCGGGTGGAATCACGTCTGGGCTGTAGGGAGATTGAGGCAACGTGACAATGCCATAATGAGCCGGTTGCTCCTGCACCAACAGCACGATGTGACGTGGCGCAGTGTCGTGGTGGAGCTTCCACGAACGGGAAATGTGTGGTCGCACGCGATTGACTCGTTTTCGCTACCGGCCGACCATTTCCGCGGAAACCTGTGCATTCATAATTTGCCCAGGGATACAAACTCAATATCGATGACATCACGATGATCAAAAACGTCCAGAAGCATTGTTTCACCCTGGATTTGCTCCTCTAGGCCTTCTTCGGACGAAGAGACTTGTTCGTGTGCCGTCCCAAACTTTGGCGTTTCATCTCCGAATTGAAAGATCAGGTTTCTTTTCAGATAACCATGTTAACGAGAAAATTTGGGTTTTCTTCTTACACAGTCCAGACTTCCTGTTGAAATTTCCACACCATCTGCTTTTTGTTCATCAGTCAAGATTCTTGGCACGAACGTCGCGCAAATTTTCCTCATTGCCAAATCTTCCGTGATGATGGATGGTGCCGTAAGAAAAGCTTAACTTCTCACTAATCAGACGGATAGATAATTGACGATCAAAGTCGAGAAGTTCTTTCACAGTTGTCACAATTTCGTCGACCTTTGATGTTGACCGGCGCGTTGGTCATCCTCGACGAGTTCCCTCTCCTTCGGAACATCCTTTGCCAATCAAAAACTCCTGACAAGCTCATGGCAGCATCCTCGTAGGCCTTCTTGATCATATCGAAGGTTTCCATGACGGGTTTTCCAAGTTTTAAGCAAAACTGTATGCTGTATGCTGTTCGAAATTCCGTTTTACACCGAGTGTGACAACACCTCTTAACAGTGGTTCATGGGAAACTGTGCTCACTCTTCAATGGCACGCAGCCAACTGCGGAAGGTCGCGTTCTCCTCAGGGTCCCTACCATCACGTCCAGTCAGTCGGACTCCCTTCCGATGGTTTGTCTGGCCTACAGAAAGTCAGTCCAACTATTTTTTGATCGCACCTAGTAGACTTAAATGATATTATTCCGAAATGTATGACTGTCAAATAGTAATTTATTGTAATAGATAATTACAATAAATTGGTGCAATAAAAAGTATTAATAAAAATATTGTATTTACTGTATTTTGAGTATTTGAAATATTTTAAATACGAATGTATTAGCTATTCAAACCCTAATGTATTTTGAGAATGTATTTAAATACTTATTTACGAAGTATTTTCGCGAAGTACCAGATCAGTTTAAAACGCAACTTTGCTGTTTGAGACCTTAAGAGAAAAGTGAAAGGAATGCAACACTGCTTCTGGGACAGCTCCTGGGACTGCATTCCTGCAACAGTTCGTTCACTCACCACCCCATTCCTTTCACCCGCGCCTTTCCTGTGGCCTGGGTCATATCTGCTCAAAGCAAAACAGGCTACATCTTCATTCACTGTTTTAAAGTTAACTTACGATGCGCATTGGCAGATTTGTGGTGGAGTATTTCCGAACCCAACCTTCCAAAAAGTGTGAGGCAGCTATCAGAGCAAAATTTTCCCTGAGTCTATTCCGAACAACAGTACCCTATTTCGGTTAGTGAAGTTCTATCACGAGACAGGGGCGTGTTTGATCGGACACGCAATCGCCGAAATACAGTGCTCCCGCAGCGAAAACTAGAGAAAGTTCGGGACATTCTTTCAAATTTTTTTGAAAACATCATTAAGGAAGCTTCAGCAACAGTGTTATCTTTCGTATGGAAGTGCGCACTGTTTCGCAAAAAAATTGATAATGCGCGCATTCAAACATCGGACATCTCAAGAGCTTAAGGTTCCCGATCGGGCTGCTCGTATGAATTATTGAAATTGGCTACGGTGAAGTGTTAGCGAAGGTGTTGAGGCACTTGATGAAGTGTTTTTGAGTGATTAGACTTGGTTTCATGTGAATGGATATGTTAACCTGCAAAACGTGGAGTACCGAGAATCGTAGGAAACAGTGAAGGGACCATTGCATTAAAAAAGATTGGAGTATGGTGTGCCATTTATCGACGCAGAATAATTGGTTTGTTGTTTTTCAAAGAAACAGTAACGGCGGATACGTATCAGAATATTTTGAGAAATTTTGTATTCCCTATTTAAAAGGACGAGAGAAACTTTTAGTTTTAGCAGGATGGAGCGACATCACACACTGCCATGTTGACAATGCAATTTTTGGAAGTTTTTTAACACAATATTACGGGGTTTGTGGCCACCTAGTTCGCCTGATTTGTCCCCACCAGATTTTTATCTTGGGGATGCTTCAAAAGTAAAGTTTATGCGAACAAGCCTGCTACTCTCAAAGAGCTGCAAACAAACATCAAGGAAGCGATTCGTATGATTGACGAGAAAACTTTACATCGGGTTATAGCAAATGTTCTCAAGCGAGTTAATGCTTATTTGTTAGCAAATGGAGGGCATTTCGAATAGTTTTTGTGAGGTTCGCTTGTTTCTGACACCAATTCTTCATAATAAATATGTTCATTTTCTTCCTTACCGATTGCTAAACTACCTTTCTTATTTTCGTTTGCAAGGAATTTCCAAAATATTTTTTCTTAATGTGGAGATAGTTGGGATGAAGAACAATACTGTGATGTGACTACCTACCTTGTGTGACTACCTTTCGCTGACAACTTAAATAGTGATTATTAGGTACTGACTTCTGATCTGCTCGTTCGAGACTTTTTATTTTTACAGTAACATTTCATCAATAATAATAATAATAATAATAATAATAATAATAATAATAATAACAAACATTTGATCTACGAATCTGGAATTTATAATTTATTAATATTTATTTAAAACAGAAAAGTATAAAACATGGACATTTCTGGAACATATTTGTTATGAAACGAAAACAAGCAAAGTTTACTATTAAATTTTCCTCATGCATATTTTCATGCTAAGCTTATTTCACTTTTAAAGAATTAAGAAAGAAATGACTGTTCTTGTCAATACAATATTCTTTCGACGCCAACAAAGAGGTGCGGTCCTTTCTATTTGAAATCGTGGCCACGGCGGTCACCGGTTCTCCTCTGGGTGGCATTAGGGTAGAAGGGATTAAGTGTACTTCCCGACAGTTTACCTGCTTGAAACCGCTAGCCACTATCCGATCCGCTCAAACATAACTCCCAGTGCAATTCGCTCTCCCTGCTGTGGGTTGCATTTTAAACTGATCACCCGATATTTATATACTAAATTTAAAGTATTTTGCCCATCTTTGCGTGTTGGTGGCATCTACCCTCTTAGACAGCTTCCTTTGGTAAAGTCTTACCGCATATCTCAGCAAGGAAAAGGAACTGACGGGGACCCGATAAAGAGTCATCCACAAAGACCTTTGAGTGATGACTTCCTTGCTGAGCAGCTGAGCGGCGGCTGAGCCAGCGACCTCGCCCCACACGGTGTTCGCCTCGATCACTGCCGCGGGCGGTGGTGTCTCGCGATGACAACTCTGCCGACGACGCCTCGGTCGTCGCTTCGTCGTGCACCCATGCCGGACACAGGACGACAACGCCCAACCATAGGATCCACTGTGCCGTCGGTAATGTCGCGTTATCGTGGCGATGAATTGGGTGCAATGCCCGTCTGGAGATGCGGACGTTTCCGCACAGTGCGTCGCCTCTGTTCTCCCGCACCGCGGAACACAAATCTCGACAGACGGTTCAGCGATGCAGTGCCGATCCGTTCGGTAGAAGATATCGAATGAGGCGAGACCGGAGTCAACGGCCGATTTCACCACCATTACTAACAATTTTAAGTTCTTCTAAAGGATTTTTAGAAAGTCTTAGGAGACGTTTCCGTTTCACCATACCCTTTAAGGTGAACTTAAACGATAAGTGCGGCTTAAATTTAAGTACGCTTCTCAGCTCTACTTACATATTTTTTATCGGGCTTTACAGCCCCAAAACAGTCCAAATAGCGAGTGAATTGTGGGGTGTTGCTTTTGATAGTGATTGCTGCGGTAATTGTGAAAACGAGAGCTTTGAGAAGCCTTCCCGTACGCCGAGATGGATACGGGAACGGTCATTTTTGAAAATTTTGAATAGTTCGATGAGAGACGTGTTGACACCGGATTCCACGTATCAAAGATGGCAACACTACAAGTTTTGGAGTTAATTGAAGACCAATTGGAATTTCCAAGTTTACTTCTTATTTAATTATTAACGAAGTGAGCATTTTAATAATTTGGTACATCACTGCCTTGCAAATAACAATTTTGTCTAACTAGTGTTTTGTAGATTATATTTATATGATCCTGTACCTATACTTGGGTTTTCTAACGTGGCGCCTGGGAGATTTGTCGTTTGAGATCGAAATGTCAAGTCGGAGCCAGAGTTAAAATGCAAGTTAGTGCAAGTACAAGTTAGAAATGCGTATTATCCCGGAGCCTCGCACGCGGGAAACCGAAAACTTAACTCCCCTCTTCTGATCCGAGTGTCTCACTCTTATTGCCTAAAATTAGCTATGAAGAGTGGTCGCGGGGCGAAACTCGATCTAAAATCAGTCTGTGCTTGGTTCTCGAAGGGTGCGCACGTGTTCCGGGAGGCTTCGCAGGTAGAAGTGAAAGGCGATGGGCTGCTGCTTAACGGTATACAGGGCGCGAGTTGGGAATTGGAGAGCGCGGCTGGCACGCTTGCATGCAACGACGCATAGAGTGTGCAATAGTAATATTGGCACTCTTGGAGCGACATTGTTGTGTGCTGCAATTCTCGCAACATTATTGTTAATTGGAGGTGTCGAGGCGAATCCTGGTCCCGGCGTGGAAGACGGAAACAAGTGCAATAAGTGTTAAAGGAATGAGAGGCGTTTTCAGAAGTTGGAGACATAACTAGCGGAGGCGAAGAAGAAGTTATGCGAGCTGACACTTAGGAATAAGGAGCTGGGAGATAAGAGCGTTGGTGAACAATTTTTAGAAAAAGAGGTGGAACCGAGTAACTCGTCTAGTACGGGCGTGGAGGAAAATGCAGGAAAAAATGGGGAGAACATTGTTGCAGGGGAGGTTGCAGATCTGAAGAGTAAGTGTGAAGTACTTGTTATATGCGACTCAATCGTGCGACATGTAGGTGATTGTGAAAATGTACAAATCGAATGTTTGCCAGGGAATCCAGAACAAATGAAAAGGTATGTAGAGAGAAGCATGTTTGTGGACGCAAACTCTTGGATTCGAGATGACACGAGGGATGATTTTGGACCCAGAAGTGGCTTTGAACGAGACGGCCTGCATTTAAATCGGAGAGGAGCAGCTAGTCCTTGGCGGCTGTTCTCAAGAGTCGGTGCAAAGGATGGCCAGGGAACATCTCCAGACAGCGGAGCCCGACAATGCGTAGCGGTGGATGAGAAGAGTAAGTCTCTATTGGTGTTGCAGGGGAGGCGTCATACTTTTCCCCATAGTTAAATTCCCCATAGTTTCAATTTTTCGAAAACTTGAGTACTTTTCGCGTAACTATGCGAGAAAATATAGGCAATTATTAACTTCGTTTAAACAATTTAAACAACAATCGATCTGGCTCGCGTCGAAGCACTGCGATTTTGAAAAATATAGTTTTAGGTTTGGGGATACTTTACATGAAGCCCCTGCGACAATTTCAAATTGTTCTCAAAACTGACAGTAAATGATAACGCCGGTTCTGGAACACAATATCCGGTTGTGGATTGTTGACACCGGATGTGGTATTCCGGTGGATGTCCGGCAACCTTGTGACGTCACGCGTCCTTTTGACAGTATCGCAGCTGGAGGGACGTCCCAAGATCGCTGAGCTGGCATGAAGGTCGTTACCCGCGACCTTGTGACGTCATTCCAGCTGATGTGGTATGCCTACCAACCTGAGAAAAAGAAAAAAGGGCTGTGCGCCTGCGGGAAGAAGCGCGGTGTGGTTGCGGTGACGTAGGGAAAGAAGACGAACAACATAATGTGGTGGAACAACATACATTTATCTCGAATTTATTATATACATACAGTTAAAATCTGCCTTCACAAAATGAATGTTCACTCTAGATTTTGTCTGGCGGCAGCCTACAGCATTCTGACCTGATCACCGTTCGCAACGTCTTCCGCTGTCAGTCCGCGATTATTTTTAATAGTTATGTCCCCACCAACAGATGAAAAAACAACACCGTCTTGAGATGTTCCCCTCGCGCGGCGATATGGAGCAGCGTGTATCCGAACATATCACGACCACGGGGAACATCACGAGGGGCTGTCTTCAACCATGATGCGGATGTGTCTGCTCGGGCGGCGATCGAGAGTTAAGTGAGTGCTGGGGTTGGGACTGTCTCTCGCTTTTCTTTCTCCTGTCCTCTCTTGCTCTTCGTTATCATTACAGAATGTGGGACACGCTTTCGCTTTATGTTCCGTAAGTGTGGCGGTTAGAGACGGAAGAGCTTGGATATCATTCAGATTAAGGTCGTGCATTTCCGCAGAGCCGTTTTCTGACATGGGATGCGCTTTTGCGACAATCTTGAAGTTGAGAAATAAGTTCCATGATGCCATGGTATTCCGTATGCATGAAAACGGCAATGTCATCAATAGACTTGTCTTTATCATCGTCGAAATTGCCTTTGATGAAGTTCCTTTTGGGTGTAGGCAGCATTCCACACTAAATATTAGACTTCCCACTACTTCCCGATTTTTCATCCTTCGTTCTTTTTCTCGAAGGCGATGACGGAGAGATCGTCTGCAGCCTTCGCGATGTTTTTCTACATCTTGGCCGCATTGCCCTTCCACCCGCTCCTGTCGTCGAGGGCGTCTTCGTATGCGAGCCTCGCGACAGTGATTTTCGCTTCACGTCTTGCCATGATGCCAGGCGCTGACTCAATGAACAGTTGTGAGAGGCATGACATTTCACGTTACGAAGAAGACTTCCGGTTCATATGCGGAAGGAGTATTTTCGTCTGGGGAGGAGAGAAACTGGATAACTTGTCGGATAATATTAACGTATAGCTGCAGTGACACTCTCAACCGGGTCTATAAAAGATGACCGAGAATTTCCATGATTACTAATACTTCTACATGGATGAAAATTACTATGTTGTGAATAACTTTTTCGTTCTGTGGTCTGCTCGTCGTGAAGACAAGCCGTGTGCCGATGGCGACGTCAACCACCATGTCGGAGATATCTTTCCACAACTTCGCGGTTTTTTCTCCCTTTTCCATTTCCTCGGAGGCGGCGACTGTGGTGTCAACTGCGACGTGTCCGAGATTTTTCCATATCTCGATCGCCTCGTTCTGCCATTCGCTGCCATCGACGTCGTCGTTATCACAGGCGAACGTCGAGGCTTCCACTTCACGTCCTTCCATGATGGGTGCTGGCTGAATGAAGCTTTTGCGAGAAACATGACATTGCAAATGCTCCTCCGGCGCTACTATATTTTCTGCCACCTTTTTTCACTCTCTAAAGCACAATTCTTTGAAAACTGCCTCTTTTATATCTTAAACAATTAAACTTTAATGTTATGAAATAAATATAAAAGAATAAATTCTATTATATAGAGAGGGTCTACTCTAACCCCGCCTGCAGAGACGAACTGCACGCTGAAGGAGAGAACTGACGCGTACACATGAATGCGGAAATTTCTCCAGGGTAAACTAGTAAAGTTATCTATTCTGTAGGGTTTATCTGCAACAAATAACGAGAGCTTGGTTTGAAAAAAATTACGATGTTTTTTATCATATGCAACATTGTTTATGAATTCGTTTACGATTTAGAAATAAACAGTCCCAGTACTTTTCTAGTGTATATTTTGTAACAATGGAACGCTGCACTCCTTTCAACCGAGAAACTGTCGTCTGCGAGCAGGTGAGAAAGGAGTACACCTTTGGTCGTAAACCTACGAATTTAACCATAGGATAATTTCCGCATTCGTCATTAAACAGTCCCAGTACCTTTTTGTTGCATGGTGTGAAGTTAAAAGAATTATTTGAGAGAAAGCGAGAAGTTTCGAATCATTCTGAACACCGACTCATCTCAGGGTACACGTTCGTTGAGGAAGATATAACGAATGAATCGGTGTCCATGTAGAGGGGTTTGAGCTCGCGAAGGTGCTCTTTGCAATACTTAAAAAACAATTCGTGCACTCTGAATTTAGAGACTTCTAAAATACAAAATCCTAAATAAATGTGCTTTGCGAGCTTCACTTCTGTTTTCAACAACTCGGTCATGTGACTTCCCTTCACATCGTGACTTCACACGAAAGCGGGGTCTGCGATGCGTCTCTTCGCTCCACATTTGGCGTGCGCCATTCTCCAGACGACGTGATGAACATTTACTTTCGAAGGCGTCGCCGCTCCCTCTTCCTTTGATAGAAGGCAGTCGACGTCGGATTCGGGTGCGAGTAAGAAGGAACTCGTGTATCACACCGACCACGATGTCTGGGGACTTCAATGAACGGGAGGAAAAGACTGACGGGAATCCATGCCACGAACGATCAATTCGATATTGGACGAATGTCCGAGATAGTCAAGAGCCTCACTTGGTGGCCACGTCACATAATGCGTCTTCGTTCTTCGCCGCTGAGGAGCGGCACGTTCATTATGGTGGTAGCGATGCGGGGATGACGCACACTGTCGACATTGACCTCGTTAATTTCATTACGAATTTCCGAAAATAAAAATGCGTAGACGTTATTGATGAATTGGGCGGTTATGCGCCACCTCCGATTGTCTTGATCGCCTTTCCTTCTATAATGACAGATGATTCGCACGGTACAGTGAAGGTGTCTTTGTCTTGAATCATAATGCGAATTACATCGTTGAGATCATATCCGTACGTATATGGCGTGTAATGGTGATAAAGCCGAGAACTTTAATTTTTTGTCCTCGGGTATTTGATTAAAGAGGACATCTAAGAGATAGTCTTCGCTACCGGCGGTGGCGGTGTGATATTATTTCTCTCTATTCATCTCTGAGAATGTAGCCCAGCGCTTGCAGCATCAGTCGATTGGCTCGTGTTAATCTATTGCTAGAACAGAGTACAGTGTGCCGCGGCCGACGCACGATCCACATTTTATGTCGTCGTTCGCGGAGCGAAGCAACAGGGTCACAAGATCGGTATCACTCCTCAAGGGAATGAGTTGTCCGTCGTCGTTCTCGAGTGTTGTCGTTATCATTAATCCAGTTTTTAAGTGACCCGGTGGAAGACTTTCTGCGGAAGTCAAACTCAAAAATGGAAGATGGTCGCTTGTCAATGTGGAAATGATGAAGAATGTGCGCTCTTCGATTATTAATATATCGACAGTTTCGACAATGTTGCACGTGACGAGTACGTGGAAGTCCTTGGCGAGCGTGACGTTATGGTCGGAGAAGAAGTACTCACCAGGAGGTGTAGCGTCGACATTTGCGCGTGAAGCCCAGCAACGGGCTGACGGAACCTGCGACCTCAATGTTCAGTCGAAAGGAAGTGCTGATGCGACACTTTTGGGTATTCTCTTCTCCATCCAACACGAAAAATATTTTTTACCTGCAAAGTCCTCTTTTAACTATTCTTAACGTTCCTATCGTCGATCGTATATGTGCCCGTTGGCAATGTCATCGAGAAATGTTCGTGTTTTATGCCACCCCACCGTTGGAGACACCAGAGCAATTTCATGCGGTCACACGAGATCGATCACTGGAGAGAAACGATTTTCTTGAGTAGTTTCTTCTGCTGCCTCTTTCATCGACGAAATACTCACTGCTGCCACTGCTTCACCAAGAACTTCCTTATATAAAGAAAATTTTGTGGGTGGTTGAGGAATATCCTACATATTACTTTCACCGCTTCGAAACCTTCTCCTACTGATCTGAGAGCATGCACTAACCTAATATTGTTTTCATAAAGTTTGCAGGGTGTTTTTTAAATCATTGTAGATTTTTTACTAACACGTTGCTTATATGAATATGACCAAATGTAAAACTATACCATGCCTCCTACTTTTATTTTCACTAATGTTCAATTCACTGCCACAATATTTACACAGCACTTTTATGCCACAGCTGATTTAGAAGATCCAGACGTACTAGTATGTTCCCACTGCTGCTCTCCGAATCTAAATTGTATTCACTTTCGCACCCTGCGAGAGATGGTGATGAAAAGAATTTCCTCTTGGATGCACTCAAATTTTTTGTTGGCACTGAAAGTGTTCCAGGGGTAATAGGGACGGGAACACTAGTTTTCTTACGTGCAGACGTATACTGGTTTCCCCTAGACTTCACATTGTAACCGAAGCTCTTGATACGAGACATACTAATTCACATCGTTATCAAAATTTCGTAACTCACAATGTAAACACAAACACACGTGGATAAAACGCATACTAGTATACTATTACACAATACACAATACAATGTATACTAGTACTACTGGGGCAACTTTGCTTCAACGATAACCATGCTTCCCCTCCCTTGAGCAATAAGCAGTTGAAGGCAAAAGCTCACAGCGAGCACTGATGACATTCCAAGCATTAAAATTTCGTTGGCGCGATACAGAAGCCATTCAAAGCTAGCTTTCATAGCATAGCAAAGCTTGCTTTCATAGTCGAGAACTTCTTTTTAGCTTTATTACCATTATCTAAATAATGTGCTGAGGCAAGTCCAGGTCCTTCAAAGGAGGCATCTACAACTTCTATCTAGTGTACCTGTTGTTGCCTACCCAGAGCGATGACCTTGCCGCACACGCAGCAAGTTTGACTTTCATTTTCCAGAGGTTGGCATTATTGTAAATACTCTAGTGACCGACTTTGTAACTAATACCACCACTCCGCCCGCATTTCTTTAATCCATCGTTCAAGAAAAGTTGCGCGAGTAGTACAGAATACGCCATTGGGAAACAAGCGAGCTTCAAAACGGTGTAGGAAACATCGATGAAACGAAAATATTGCTGACATACAAGAAACGCTGACATTTCGATATTTATTAATAAAATATTTCAAGAAATTCTTGACACTTACTAAAAGGAGGCGTGGCACATGTGCCGCACATTTCCGTTAGCGCGATGGCTCGCTTGCCGATGGTCGCGCATGAATATTCCTCGAAAATGCAGGAGAAAAAAGCGTGGGCAAAGCGAGCCATTTCCTTGTGCGAAAGTGCTTGCCGCGGCATGCGCATCATTCCTAGTTTCCTACCGATCGCCATAAACACACTGATGTGTTTGTGTCAGACATACACCAAAATTCCGAAACAACTCATTTGCGCCAATGCTAATATGGTAATATTTTCCCCACAAGACGATAACTTGGAATTTATTTACAACGAGCAGGTGGGAAACGACTTTCCATCATTTCGTGATTTTAAAGCTCCGAGCGGTGACGTATGGAACGAAAATCCGTTTTCCTTTTGCACCATTGATAAGACACGTCTGGTGAACAAAGGAAAATACTGCGCTTGATTCGATCGGTTTATCGGTTTATTAGTTCCCCCAGTTGTATATGGCGTATCTGCGGCAAAAAAGATATTAAAAAGGGAAGGGGTTTATCGGTCGTTTCATCAATCGAGCGATCAACGCGCTTCCTTTTGAGTTACACATTCCTGGTGGATATCAGTTTTGCAGACCGGGAATACGTCTCAGCGAACGCTTAGCGAGAGGTGATACTGGCAGCAATCCCCTAGATCAAGCGTGCAGGACGCACATTGTTTATCACGAACACAAAGATGGTGAAGAACGAAAGAAAGCGGAAGTGGCGAAGCGAGCGTGGGAGAGGGTCGTGTCGAGCGATGCGAGTTTCGATGAAAGCAGCGACGATCGGAGTAAGCGGTGTGATGAATCTTAAATGTAAATTCGGAGGGGCAATGGAAAGAGGAAGGATGCTGAAAAAACAAAAGAAGAAAAATAAGACGAGGAGGAGGAGGAAGCCGGGTGCATCGAGAAAATAAACAGAGATGATGGAACAAGTCTGCTACAGAAAAATGCGAAAACAAAAGACAGTATTCATTCGAAAGCCAAACGCTTTCAACAGAGACAGCGATTTCGTTACGACGTAAACGGACCCCCACATCTAATACCCGCATTCGTTTCCACAGCATCCCACTACTCACTAGGAAGATTCAAAGTCCAAGTCGAGAAGGCTCGGTCGTTTATTCGACATAAACTCAAAGCGCAGTTAGGAATCAAATCGCGACGACTTCCTTAAGACGTACCTCACCCGATGACGAACGCGTTCACAGAAGCTTCGAAAAAGCAAACTCAATTATCACCGGGAAAAAAGGTGTTGATAGAGGAATGAACACGGAGAATGACGATGAGGAAGAATCAGTCAATACCTCCGACCCGTTGCTTTTTAACGTTGATGATTTTCACCTAGACGAAACAAACGAAATTTTACAAGATTTATGACGTTCATCTAGAAGCAGCAGTAATTCTGCTTTCACTTCCGCAGACCCGGCGTGGACACGGTATCTACGCCCGCTCCCGTAACAGGAAGAAAGTGATAGGTCACATTTCCAACCTCATTCGAGGAGCGGTGAGAATGATTTACATTGGGCGGTATAAGATGGAAATACATGACAACGGAAACATTACCGTTGGTAACAAAGATTACAAAGGGCGCAACGTTTCTCGAATTGATTTTCAAAAACGTCCGAATCTCGATGTTTTGGAAAATAGAGACTGGAATCATTATAAGAAAATTCTCCAACTTATGCAAAGAACTGTAAAATATTGGCCATCAACGCGTGAATATACAACAATGTATTTGAAAACCTATTTCGTCCTACCTTAGGAGCAAACATGACCACTCAGCGAAAAACGACGACTCGAAATAGGAAAAGGTCTTGAAAGGACTTAGTTTCGTAACCCTTCCAGACTATAAATACAGGCGTGACCCAAACAAGCTGGTGCGAATACCGTCTATTACTCGCGTTGAAACAAGCAGGAAACGGTGGTCACGACGGGGAAATAATTGAAATAGAGAACGAAGTGCGCGAAGCTGGTATTATTAGTCACATGGCAGACCATACAGAGAAAGAATACCATCTCGAGCGTGCGAGATGGGTTAGTGACAGAATTACACGTTAGCGACAGAATTACACGCACCAACTCGATGACGTTACTCTAGACAGCATGTGATCACGGAAGGTCTCGACGACCTATGACAGACATGCAACCGTACACGAGAACCAATCGGCGCAAGCGATACATTTTAACGGTTATCGACGTCTACTCCAAGATCGCTTGGACTTAAGCACTTAACGGGAGAAGTCGCGAAGGTGTTTACTCGCATTCTTAAACGCGAGCGACCCAGAAAGCCTACGCTCTTGCAAATGCACCTCAGTCCAACCGTCACCAAGTGGTTTCGCGCGCGTGGCATTCATCATTATTCTATATTTTCCAATTTGAAAGCGGCCATCGTAGAGCGTTCCAATCGCACTCTCAAAGAGCGCACGAGGCGTTTTTTCAGCCGAGGGGACGCGACGGTGGACAATCATGCTTACCTCTCTGATTCATGCCCGCAATAAATCAAAACAACGATCGGGATGAAGAAATGAGGGGCAACAGTTTAATGGTGACGATTTACGCCAACGTGAAAGCCGTCGACAGGCGGCAATTGAACAAATTTCATATCAGCGACCTCGTCCACGTAAGCACGTTCAAAAGCTCGCCACGTTCAAAAGCTGGTTACGAACCACGATGGGGTATAGAAGTCTTCAAAATCGATCGCATTCATCTTTCCAATCCCATCACGTATTCGCTCGTATTCCTTCACGACAAAGAGATTACGGGACGTTTCTGCATTCAAGAACTGCAACGCACGTGATTTCCTCATCAGTGCTTGGTGGAGCTTGTCGTGTGCAAAAAGGGTCTGCTCTGCCTCATAAAATTGCTCGGGTTTCACGTCCCACTCAGTTCGTGGTATAAGAACATTACATTATTGCATAAAAAACGAGTGGGAAACCATGAGTTCCTCTCTTTCTACACAGGTTGTGAAGTTAACAGAAGGCACGTCGGAAACAGGAAATGATGACATGGAGGAAACAAGATGTATTCCATATGCTTCATGTCACGACAGAGCACTATGTGCGTGTGAATGTCACATTATGATCTTCTGTTTTCTGCACTATGTGGAGGTTCTTTGATACTTTTTGCGCTCGGCCTAAACATTCTAGTTCTTTAAGCTTGATGCAACCATAGGACGAGAAGCGTCCTTGGGACGAGGACGATCACAACATCTTGATTGTCGACGTTACCACCAACACCATCGAGACGCGAGCGTGGGATCAGGACGAATACGTTTCAACCGCCACCACCGCCGCCACCGACCCACCAACGTCATGAACGCTGATGAACGATTATTTTTCTTCCGAACTATTACCACCCCGGTCCATCGACCCACCCAACACCATCAACGATAAACAACGATTCTTTTTTTCTTACCATCACCAACACCTTGACGCTTTCAGCCATGGAAAAGAAGGGTGCTGAAGATGACTGTGATCGCTGACCTTCAAGGCTTTTGGAGAGACAAACGATTTAATTTGTAAACGTTGTCCCTGCTACGCAAACCAAGCGACATTCATAACACTGAAAAGTACAAAATATGTACATTGAACACGTCCGATCGACGCACCAAAAAATTATTGAAGACCACCACTACCGCACGTCGTGACAATGCGGGAACGGTCCATGCAGCTCTAGACACGAAGAGATTCGCAGAGCCGTGAACGGAATTGATAAAATATACGTGTTCAATTGTCGTTCAAACGACTAGTGTGTAAAGATCTACAGTGAACTTTATAAAGCAAACGTAACGTTGTCTTATCGTTGCTCGAAAGAAAAGGTATACAGCACGTTCTCGCTTTAATATATTGGCTTGCGACGTATCGTCGTAACTCAGACTTGATCGACAACAACGAATTAAATTCCGTTGGAAATACGGCTGTCACGTTGCTAATTCCTATGTGACGGCATGGACACTGTATGCACCATTCCCTTAGCAGACAGGATGCGGTGAAAGGACTTCCTGTTCTCAGTCCGCGTCGTGTATTAGACGCCACACATCTTGTATTTATTTATCCTAGTCATCGAAGCATCCGCATTGGCACTCACCAAGAAAAGCTTCAAAGAAAACTTAAGTCGCAACGAACAGCATCGCATTGGCTAAAAGCAACAACTCCAAGACATCAACGAATCCATCATAAAATATTACACAACGCACTCACTCAGAACACTCGACAACGACAGTCTTCGACATCTGCCCGCCGCACTCTTCTGTCATTCTTCGGCAGCGAGAGGCGTGGATGCCGTCTTCAGTCGACTCCCTGAGGATTTTCAAAAGCTTCCCTGCATTCTTGAACTCCTGTCCTGTCTAATACATTACAATATCGGATGCACGCGTATCGAAGGACCGGCGTCACAGAAATGAAACTGCATAGCCTGTCAACGTGGGATGTCTGAAAGCGTATAATAATTCACCATTGGCATCTTGGATTGGATAGACTGTATGATGTGCTTTGTTTTGTAAACTTTATCTTTGAAAGTGACATGCTGTGAACTTCATTCCCTCTTGGATTGGACGACGATAGATTCTACTTCTCGTCATCTGCCTCCTTTTATTGTAGTGTGCGGACGTACTCTTCCATCTGATACTATTTGTCCCGTCTGACATACTAGTGGTATGCAATGGACTAAAACAATCTGTAATCATATATTTTGTAAAAAATGCATCGAAGATGGATTGAAGAAGCAAGTTGAAGCGTAACGACAGCAAACATTTTCGATGTGTTGATTCGTCTTGGTACCAAAATCATCGTCATCATGTGATGAGGAGGAAGAGACAGAGTGAGACGATGAATGCATCCATTCAAGCGTGATAGCATCCATTCAAGCGTCTTTTCATCGTCATTTCGTTCGCACCACAGGGCGAATGTTAAACGAGGTTCTGAGTCTTCACGATGTCACTTCGTATGAACGACTCCGAAACATTCAGAGCCGATTGGATGTAGATATTTGAGTGCGTCATGTTGCAGACTTCACCATAGAGAATCTCGTTGGCGAAGATCTTTTGGCAGGATAAATGTACCTCCACGTGTCTGGGAAGATACCCTCACGTGTCTGGAAACATGCATGTAGGCGAAAGTGGTGGCGGTGGGAGGGGGTGTCCGTCAAAAGAGACGATGTGTGAACAGCAGCACCCACAATTCATCGTCAACATCTGTTCAAAACATGTGTGACGAATATTCCACGGAGGAGGAGGAGGATGTGTGCGAAGATGTGCGGAAAGAAGAAATAGATGACGACGGCGGAGCGCCAACGTTCTGTCAAACACGCCAAACTGCCCAATACTGCCAAACATCGACGTTAGAAAAATCTCGGCGATCCTGTCGACGGACAAGATGCTGCCACCAAGGCGTATGTGGACGCGCGCTTCCAACAAGCACGACAACTCGCAGGATATTATTCGTTGGAAATCGTTTGGTCGAAGATGTGCTCACCGATCTACAGACCTTGATTCAAAGTGTGTACGCCAATGAGAAACCGCTGAACCCTTCAACGCTGATGTCAGAATTTCCAACGTTGGAAAACCTAGAGAGGCTCGCGATGCTACGTCCAAATCGTACGTGGATCGCCACCTAAACAACATTCAAAAACATCTCGAAAAAATATCGATAATCAGACGCGCATCGTCAAGTTTAGCGGCACCCACCAATGACGACGCGGCTACAAAACGCTACGTCGACGACATGCTACAACATCAACGGGATTTCATTCACCGCCACACCTTTTGGCGCACCGGTGAAAACGCCGAAAACTACCACTTACAAGGAAAGCGGCTCGTCAGCGCCGCGATTGACTCGTCAGCCTCGACCCCGTCGAGGAACATGACGCCGTCCATCTCAAAACACTACGACGTCTTCTCAACCATAACTAGTTGCTTCTCACTGTGTTTGTAGTTGATGACCTTGTATTTCAACATTTAAGAAGTGAGATTTTAACTGTGTCTGTGTTTAATAAATTCGAGATAAATTATGTTCTTCAATCACATTCTGTTATTCGTCTTCTTCTTTCCCTACGTCACCGCTAGGCAGGGTCTCTCCTTGCTCCTTGCCTCCTCCCCCAGGCCACCACCTCCTAGAGTTATAAAGCCTGCTCACTAGTACGTGACGTCAATAAGATGTCATGGGTGAGGCATGGGTGGCCTGGGCGCAGGCATGTTGTTTTCAGTTGAATTCGTCTGGTGTTGCCCGTGTGTTCGGTGCAGTTCATACTTGTATTATACTGCCGGTTTGATATGCCGTTTAGATGTTTAGTTCCGAGGTGTCGAGGAAACTGCGATGAAGCCTCGAAAGTACATGTTTTTAGTTTTCCAAAAGATCCTGCTTTACGCAAGAAATGGACGACTGCTATTCGCAGAGAAGATTTTGTTCCTTCTAAATCCTCGAAGGTAAGGCTGTGGTTCATATGCACATATAGAACCTACATTTATTATATTTATTATTTATTCAAAGCTTAAATTGTATGTAAGTTGCCAAGAGTTTTGCCATTATTTAGTAATATTCATAATATTCTATCACGAAACCAAGTTGTTTGCAATTAGATCTTGCAATTCTTCCTTGTAATATGATACTGAATTTGCAATTATTTTCTGTATACTGTTAAGTGAATAGTGATAGTAAAAACGTAAACTCTCAGTTAAATAATCTTAGAATAGTAGCACTTAAGTTATAGCATTCAATTGTAAGTAATTCGTAAAAAATTCATTACTTCACAAACAATCTTAGAGATTTCCTGTAACTTGTATGAATAAGTTACTAAAATAAAACAATAATTTATGTCAAAGGACTTACCTTAGGGAAGTACGAAAGCGAAAGTCTCAGTGGTGAATGAATTAATTTTAATAATTTTTTTGTTCTTTGTTAAAATTGGTTTGAAAGTGAAACTTAAATTCTATGTACATATTTGATATTATAGACTAACCACTGTACAATTTTGTTTAGTTTACCTTGTAACCGACCATATGTCGGTTCCATTGATTTTTGAGAAGCACCTGAGAACGTCAAGACATGACAAGATGCAATTATAGTGTTACCGAATTGCAAGAGATCGCGCCAGCAGTAAATGGTATCCCTTGCGAGAATTCATTAAAGTTTCTGAACACGCTCGCGTAGAATCGAACGACAACCAATCAAAAATCACCGTTGAAAATATCAGCACTAGCGTAAAGCACCGCTACGAAAAGCGTTCTCTTTTGCTGCCGACCGCCGATCTGGACAGACCGAATTTGTTCGTGCTGGACGGAGGGGAAATTTCGCCGTATTCCGACGATAAGATTGAAAAGGGTAATTCGTCCCATCATGTTAAAATAACTATACCATGTATGAGAGAATTGAGAACTTTAAATAATGAATATTCTGATAAATTCACGTGAACGCATTACCAAGAAATATACTATTTTCTATCAACGAGGAAATATATTTCAACGTTCAAGAACGTATACCGAAATAGAAATCATGTGATATAAGAAATGTTTCTTTCTATTTCCAGCTTTTTTTTGTCTTTCGTCTTGGCTTACCACATAAGAAATTCATTGCGCGGAGATATTGCAGTCAGATTGAATAAGATTCGAAGGACTGTGGTAGCCATTCACCGGAGCACGTGTTCACCGAAGCAAGGGGTTGCCACGACCTTGAAAGGAACTGGGTCGCCGTCGCCGCTCCAAGCTGTGGAAATATTTCTTCGAGACGTGTTGTGAGTTAGCAAACTTCACTAGAAATTCTCCAAAAAAAGAACTGTTTAAAGAAGCGAGAATTATGCTACAGAGATAGAATTCACCTCACTTACAGACGTAAATAGTGGGGTTATTATATTAAAATCATTTAAACGCAATTTTTTACCATCTTGCAGTCGTAAAAAGAAGCCAGATAGCTAATTCCTGTAGAGAATTGTAAAAACCTATTTATTTCATTTTTCTATTAACGATAATATTTGTTCTTTTGGTGTGTGTTTTCAATTTATTGTTTAATCGTTTTTTTAAAATTGTTCAAAACCAATAATTAGAAAAAGAGTTATTATTGATTGTACGTTTAAAGAAGCGAGAATTATGCTACAGAGATAGAATTCACCTCACTTACAGACGTAAATAGTCGAGTAAAAATATTAAAATCATTTAAACGTAATCATTTACAATATTGCAGTCGTAAAAGGAAGCCAGATAGCTAATTCCTGTAAAGAATTGTAAAAACTTATTTATTTCATTTTTCTATTAACGATAATATTTGTTCTTTTAGTGTGTGTTTTCAATTTATTGTTTAATCGGTTTTTTAAAATTGTTCAAAACCAATAATTAGAAAAATAGTTATTATTGATTGTACGTTCATCGCATAACAATTTTTTGCTGGTTAAATTGTATAAGGTAATAATCTACGGGAAAGTGAAACGTCTTGTGCGTATTTCATTCACTATTCAAGTTACAATTTCTTTGAAAGTGTATGTAAAGGGTATTTTGGTATGTAATTCTTTTTCAGTATTTTGTGTTTCCATGTATTATTGTCTTGTGTACAGTCATTTATTGTGTTTTTTTGTGAAGTGAAGGGTAATATTATTTTATGTAAAGTGTTTATGCAAGTGTTAAAACGCAACTGCAGTTGTTGGGTAATCATGTAATTGCTAAAGGTAAAGCAAGTGATAGAATTTTTCAAAGCAATGTGTAAATGCTAGATTCGAATTGTATTCAAGTATTTAACAGAATATATATCTAGAATTCTGTTCATAGTTAAAAGATGAACTTGTCTATGTTTCTCTTATTACAAAACCAGGATAAAGACGAACCCACTCCTGTAGGGCAATTAGGACATATAAAACCATTCCTAATTTTTGGTTTGACATTATCATAACAAGTCACAGATCAAGTAATACTACTAGGTTACTTGAGTGACCCGCTGTAGGCGTTTTAGATAATAGTGAAAAGGTAGAGCGGTCACAACCTCTCATGCAACCTTAATAATAATAACAATAATAATAATAATAATAATAATAATAATAATAATAATAATAATAATAATAATAATATAATGTGTATAATAATAATAAGAGTAGAGATATAATATATAATAATAAAATCTTAATAATAATAATAATAATAATAATAATAATAATAATAATAATAATAATAATAATAATATATTATACATATTATAATATATTATTTTTTCTTCTTTCAGGTATGCCACCTTCATTTCCATCAAAATGACATTATTTGAGAGAAGGTGTATAATGAACAAGGAGAGAAACTGTCATTGAGACTGAATATACCGAAGTGAAGAAGTGATGCTGTACCATCTGTGTTCCCTAACTGTCCAGCTCACCTTACCAAGAAGTGTTCCAGACGGGAAGGCCCTTATGAAAAGCGAGAAAGACTGGAAATGGAAATTTGTGTGTTGTGTATTATATTGTAAATAATTAGGTGTTGTGTATTATATTGTAAATAATTAGGTTTAATGTATTGTATTGTAAAGAAATATGTTTAATAAAAACCATGGGCTCAGAACAAAGTTTTTAATCATGCATTGATATACTATTGTATTAAAAAGGGAAGAAAATTTAGTTTCCTGGAATATGCACTGAAGAAAATGTAAGATGAGAATGGTGACTGCTCCCAATGACTCCTTGTAATAAGGAATGCTTCAAAAATCACCAATGAATGAAATGTTTGCTGTCCCACTATCTTAAAATATCTGAGAGAGAATTAGTTCATGATGCTTGTGTTAATGTCATTCAGTAAATGATTTAGTCAAACATTTACGCTGTAAAGCTGTATTTTTTGTTGAGTTTTGTCAAAAGAAAATGATAGATTATCAAACAAATTGCAGAAGATTGAATATTTTCCAGTAAATTCATCAGTTGTATTCTCAATAAATAGGTTATAATATACTGTATTGAAAACCAATGTTTATTAAAAAGTGTACTTAAAAGAACTTTTATCATGAATTGATAATTTTTAATACAAAAGTGAGAACGGGTTTCCTGGTGTGGAAAATGCTGTGAAAAAGGTAAGCAAGGAATGACCGACGCTTTTGATGACTACCTACGGTGACGTCACGAAACAGTGAGCAGGCTTTATAACTCTGGGAGGTGGTGTCCAGGCCCACCGTTAATTTTTCTTTTTCTTAGGTATGCATACCCAGCGCCCTCTGGAATATATTCTAGAGAGCGCTGGCATACCCCAAACCTCCTGAATATAGAACGCCTCCACACTGAGATCGTGACGTGTTGTCATGGCGCCCAGAGTCCTAGGAAACAGTGTGATATGCTCATGGTCAGTTGTTTGGGTAGCAATGGTGTGTTGCAATTGGAAAGCTGTGAAGATTGTAGACCGATCTCTCCAATTGGTGAATATATTCAGTATTAATTTTAAGTATTGGCGCCAGTATATCGGTGATGTTTCTCCTAAAACTGCCGTGCGCTGCCGTGAATATTACAAGGAAGTCAATGTATTTAGTTTCCCAAAATGTTATGAAAAGCGATGAAAATGGCTTGCTAAACGTCGCGGAAAACCAGTTAGAAAGTTTTGCAATATGTTCCATACATGAGTTAATCATTTCCTATTAGTTAGACCAAGTTTGAAATCACGTTATTATAGTGAGTTTAATCTTAAAACAATACACAGTTCAAATAATAAGGCTTACTTAAACGAGCATTTATATAATTTCAAATAATTTTAGGTTATGTATTATAGCAGGACACAATTAAGACTCTAATTCCGTTCAAATTAATTTTTCATCCGTAATTGCTAAATGCGTTGGTTGTTTTATTATTGTGCTTTGAGAATGATCTTCTTGATATTTATATTCTTTCTTTGTTAATTATTTTCTAGTATTAAAACAGTTCTAATTTTATGCAATATTTTACAAGTTTGCCATCACCACTTTCACGAGACATATACAGAATGAGTCACGTAACTTTAGCACCTCCTGTAACTTTTGAACGGTTGAAAATATTGAAATGCAGTTTTCACGGAAGTGCATGAGAAAATAGGGCTAACTGATACGTGTATTTATTTCTATTTTACCACTTGTATTTTACGAGATATTTGAGGTAACTTTGTTTTTCTAATGGAACTATACATATTTTTTTTTAGTCTATCATAAACAGACGAATCCACTGATATACATAATGTCATATGTTAAATAAGGATTTTTTTGAGAAATTTTGATTCTTTTGCGACCAGTTCTTAACGGATATTTTGAATGTAACAGACCGCCACAGAAGGTCACGCAGCGCTCCACCAGCAAGCGCGCGCTCGGGGAAGGGAAGGAATCTTAGTATTTCAAGATACGACGGGTAAAAATTATGTTCTAAATTCAGTGTCCCTCAATTAAAAAAACCCGTGGTTTCTTCTGTATTTCTTGACTGACCTTTCTATCTTTCTAGAAAAGAAACAAGGCGGGTAACTCCAGCAGAAAAGAGAAGGAGACTGAAGAACTTTCAACCGGTTGCTGCCGATGCTGCTAGCGTGGTTTCGCAGCAAGTTTATAACCAACGGTTTTCTTGTATAACGTTGGAAGATTTGATGAACAATTTGCAGAAAGTTAAAGTGTCTCCAGTTTGGACAATTGTTAAACAAAAAGTGATGAGTGTTTCTCTTTTAAAACTAGTGTGGAAACATCATCCAGTGATTTCACTTTCTGTAGTTGTAGATATTGCTTTGAACTTTAGTTTATACAGGCAAAATGCTCACTGGCGAAATTAAGAAATCAATATTTTCCAAGGAACATTAACAATATTCATTTAATTTCAGGTGTGTTGGGATTTGTTTTTGATTAGAAGAATGTTTTACAGAAGGCGACTGTGTGTCTGAAAATGTATCAGGAATATCAGGCTCTTTACGTGGTAGAGCAGATAACTGAAAATAAAAGTTAGTTATTTTAAGTTTTTGTTTGAAAAAAATATAACTAAATCATGTTCATAAAAACAAAATAATTTTAGCTTCGTGTTAATTATATTTTGCTGCCTTTTATTGTCAGTTTCATCACATGACTATACATTTTATTTTAATTGAGAGATTAGATTTTCGGAGATTGAAATACCCTGCCTGTAGGGGCTGTGGATGTGGTAGCTTGAACCAATGTGGTTATAGATACATTGATTTTCCAGCATGAAAAGCATGCAAATGAGTGCGTGCTTTTTGATGGTATTTTCCCTAGTGGACATTATTCAGAATATATAATTAAGATGCTGACTCTGCCAACAGTGAATACATTTTTTAAATTGCTTCAAGTAGATCAAAGACTAAATACTTTGTAAAATTGCTGAGAGTTGAAAAATTTGACTGGATAAATTATAATTTGATATTATTGTATATATGTTAATGTAATAATAAATGTGACTGAGCTCTTTGCACCTACATTATGATTTATATATAACCCACTATCTTTATTATGTTTTCACTATATTCATTGTAATAATTTTAAACATTTTATTGTCCATCTATATTTTCGACCCCCAAAACATGGTTTCTGTCTGCACAACGTGTTAGATGAAATATTGTATTATTATTGTATTAATATTAGTATTGTATATAGGGACTGTTTTCCCCCTCAGCTTTACAATACTTTCTCTCTACTGCGGAAGCAGCAACGAAAAAATTAAAATCGAACATGCTCGAAAGTTTTCAATGGATAATGAGGGGGAAGCAAGGGATTAGAGTGGAGAGATCAAGGGCTTATACAAAGACAGTATTTTACAAAAACATAAATTGAGAATGTTATGTAATACTACAAAAATCAAAGTAGACGCTTTCACGGAAATATTCGTTTTGGGAATCCCTATTCCCGTTACACAGGTTTTGGTTCTTCTCCATTGTCATAAGGGAGAATTTGCCCACCTCAGCGAGGTCATGGCGAACAACAGAGGTCAGTGAGCAGAATGGCGTCGTATTCATAACCTCAAACTTAAAAAAAGGCGCAGTGACGCTTCGCTACGCGTGTGTTTCATGACGATCCTTCGGCCCATGCGATTAAAGAAACCTCTTACCCAACGGATTTTATTTCAAAGAAATTTTTGGCTAGGGTGTCCAGATGTTCTCTTTTAACCGGACATGTCCTCGGTTCTATACTTTCGTCCAGGGTCCGAGCGGATTTTTTTAATTTGTCGAAATGTCCTCCTTTTGTAACTTGCTCGTCCGTGAGCCGTTATCTTGAAATAATTTGTTTCGACTCTTGTTTACACTAATATGTCTGTGGGTGGCTCCCTATCACCGGAATATTCTCTCTTCTCTGAGCAAATCCAGATGTTCATTCTTGTTTTTGTAGTTTTGTGAACTTCTGGTGATTCTGGCGAGGAAGGAAACGCACGCGATTGTTGTTTTGTTAGTCAGCAATTCGGTAAAGATATATTGTGATGGATAAAATGAAAATAGACAACAAACAATGAAATTCTCTAAATAAATTCTCAAATTGCTGTGTTGCAGCTTAAGTGGCAATGCCGCGTGAAAGATTATCTTAAAATACTGCTGATCAATAACTAACTCTAATGCTGATAACTAACTAAATGACTTTTGTTCTACGATTTATAATGTTAAGTTAATTTATTAACTTAATTAATATTAAGTTAAGCAATGGAAACAGATTCCCAGAATACCTAACTGTCTCCAAATACATCTCTAATTACTTTCACGGACTGACACCCCTTAAACAAAGCGCGGGAAATTCGAATTTACCATTTTGATTTTTTTTAATTTTAAAAAATACAGAGAGCGCGCTGAAAATGGAACTAGCACCACTTTCTTTACCGTTCATTGCTACTTACGTGAAAAAAGAGCCGTTTCTGAGAAAATAATGGTTTAAAATTTAAAATGATGCTATTTGATTCAAAATTACAACAAAAATACTCATATTTTTGAAAAATCGAACATGACTTTGTTTGATGATCTTTTTTGATTAACTCGTTTCAATAAGAAGAAAATCTTCATAATTATAGTTGTAGGAAGAGCTGAAAATTTTTTGAATTTTTGCAATCCTCGAAAAATCATGGATTTTAACGAAGAAGAGACCTGCATCATTTTCTTAAGCATTCATACCTTATCCGAGGTCAACATTTAATCAAAACATTTGGGACCTTTGTTTTGAAAAAAATTTAAAAATTGCCTATATTTCACGCAAAATGATGTGAAAACTACTCTAATTTTCGAAAAATTGTTTATGACTATATTTCAAAATCTGTCTTTAAAGAACAGATTTCATTAAGGAAAAAATATTTATCTTCAATATTTTAGTTGTAGGAAGAGGCTAAAAAAATTTAACTTTGTGATTTTCGAAAATTCAGGGAAAATTCAGCGTCCTTCACACCATCCAACAACAATTAATTAAAAAATGGTTCCTTTTTTAAATTTCAAGGATCGAAACATGGATTCTGACTGTACAATGTGTTAAAGGAAGTAAGTTGCTATACGTAGGGACAAGATTTTTCAACAAGAAAATGCCTCTTTTTTCTTTAGCATTACAATACTTTCTCTATACTACGTACGCAGTAGCGAGAAAATGTTAAAAAATAAATAAAAGAACCCCTCATTGGGACAGTACCATGTAAACATTTTAGAAACAATCACAGGGCAATCGAAATGAATGAAGGATAATTTCAATGTCCTTTAATCTTGCTTTGCATTCTTTAAAATCTACTCATATTAATAAATTAATTTATTATTATTATTATTATTTGCTTTTTTATTTCTTTATTTATTCGTTTATTCATTTATTTATCTAATTATTTATTGACAAGTTGTATTAATATACACTAGTTGATATGATTTACGCATATGTCGCCACTTCCCGAAGTAATAACCTTTGTGCGAAACCTGAATACAATTTTAGTTATTAAATTCTAATTTTGAATTTTCACATCTTTTTTTAAATTGTTTAAATATTTTTACAAATCTATATTCAATGGAAGATGATTAAATAAGACAAAATAATTACTTATACGGAGTAAATATAAATGCAGAACAAAATATCTAATAAATACAAGAAAAACGTTATATTTAGAAAAAATATACAGTGAAAAAGACGATCTCTCATAAACAAAAACGATATCTCGTAATAAAGCTAATGGTGCTTCGAATGACGCAGACTTTCTCGTACAAGTTTTCTATTTTTTTTGTCTGGACTCGCATTTTTAGTCATGCCCTATCCTCTTGCCAGCTGCCATCTATCGTCGCCCAAAGTACATTAAAAAAAGTCTAAATTTTATCGGTTTCTTAATGGTAGATCTGAAATATTACTTTAAGAATGTTATAGAACAGTAAAACATGTAAGGATATTTCCGCTGAAAACTCTGGAGCCGATTTTAAGAAAATGGCGTTTAAGTGTTACTGTAAATCCGAAATTTGAAACTCTTTTTTACAGAAATATTTTGATTTTTCGAAAAAATTCATTTGAAGTCATTTGAATGAAGCACTTCCATGCACAAATACAATAAAGTATACAAATATATGGAAATATACCTACGTATTAAAGGCGTGAGAGAAATTTTTAAAAAATTGTGTAATTTTTGGAAAGCAAAAGAATACAGCAAAATTATTTGTTTGCCATTTTAAATATAGCAATATTAACACTAGCCGTACGAGAAGTTTGAAGAAAAATATTGAGCCGTTTTTGAGAAAATAATGTTTGAGCGTTGCTGAAAATGCGAAATTTTGAGATGTTTTCACAGAAAACTTTTGAGTTTTTGACAGTGGCTCTCTTTGACTTATGTGTGCCCTAGGCAGTCAAATTTTTTGGCGCCCTTTCAATTTGCTTTTCTAAACATTAAAGCTCTTTATAATATTTTGAATTTAAAAAATGTTTTACAATAGTTGTAATCGACACAAATATTATGTGCGTATAAATAATGGATTAGACATAATGCTTGATTTATAACATTTTAGGTTCCGGAATTCGTCTCTAAATTAATGATTAATTTAATAGAAATAGGTGTATATTTATATTATAATTTAATAATTATTCCCAAGGTACCGGAACGCCGTTCCGTCGCGTTCCGCCAGAAATGAAGCCCTGATATACGTATACGTATAAATAGTTCTCACCGCAATATTGATTTAATGAATACACGATACTTTTATATTCATTTTATCTGTATATATCAATGGATATATATTTTATTAATTAACAGTTTGTTTTGTTAAAATATGTAATATTGCTATAAATACATTCAAAAGTTCATGCATCCACTGAAATTCGTCCGCCCCCCAAAATTGGCCGCTCCAGGCTGCTGCCTACTCAGCCTGTTCGGTAATCTAGCACTGGTTTTCGAGAAACTTTTATGACATCATTTAAAGCACATGTTGTGACGTCATCGTGATGTGAAGAAGAACAACACAGACACGGAGTTCTTTGTACAGGTTTATTTAATATTACTGTATATTACAATATGTACATCCTCCTTCGGAAACTACCGTTGCACTCCACACACTACCATTCCTGAGGCAAGCCGCCTCAGCTTGACCCAGCGTGCCCCAGCGTGCTAACCTGTAGCACCGGTCCCGGCATCTGCTGTAGCCACCCTCGCAAACCTGCGACCACGGATCAGCATATGCCTCCGCACCGTGATTCGGCCCAAACTCGAATGCCAATCGCCAACACTTCACCGGCGTCTACAGCGAGGAGACACGTGACAGACCTCCCACGCTGAAGACCCGCGGACCGCGTCACCTCATTACAGAGTTTTTGGCCGGGCGCACAATGGGGCCCGCCGACCAGCTGCAGACGATCTGTCCTCACTCATCATTCTGCGCTAGCTGACCGCCGGATGTTCCCAGACACGCTCCCGCTGGCTTGCACCCTCGAAGCGTCCGCCCCGGTTGCACCGCCAACCCGACGTCTGGACCACCCCCTCCCACGCCCCGGCCCGCGCCTTGTGCGGTCCGACGACTAGTGAAATGCTATGACGTTACAATCTCTCCCATACTTGGGGCGGAATTTTTTAGCAGACTTTATTAGTTACAGAGAAAAAATTCCTTGGATTGTACGCCGATCTATTAATTCCCTGGACTCGTAACCTTTTGTTGGTTTTTTCACATAATGTGATTACTTTCTGATACAACCTGAATATTCTCCTTCTTACTCAATATTCTTAACCTCAGAACCATACACAATTTTACATATTCAATGTATGCTTATATACACACATCTTGCCCTCAATTTGCAATAAACATTTTTTTCTGACTTTGTCCCCCAAAATACAACAACATAAATACATAACTCTGAAAATCACCAAGTTGCCCTCAAATTTACACAATTTTTAATAATTTCAGTGCCGGCCGTGACTAACCTTATTGGCCCAATCAATATTACATTTACAATATTAATCTGAACACAACCTTAGACAACTATATTAATAACTACCACAAACCCTTGTAAACTTGAAAATTAAAAAGACATTTTACCTAAAACATTAACATTCTTAAACTATTTTATTTACAATTTTATACAATTGCAACGTTTTTTGTACATTTTGGCTCCACTGTCGTGGTGCCCTCTTGCACTCACGTAGACTACTCCAGCCTAGTACATGCGACTCAGTGCATCCACATTGACATGCTCTGCCCCTTTTTTATGAACAATGGTGATGTATTGTTGCAGTAACAGCGACCAGCGCATCAATCTAGGATTATTTCCTGCAGAATTTCTTAACCATACAAGCAGATTATGATCTGTCTCTATTTTTATAGCAACCTGTCCATCCAAATAATACTTTAGCTTTTGAAGACCCCATATAATTCCAAGGCACTCTTTTTCCGTTGTACAAAATTTGAATTCCGCCGGTGTAATCTTTCTACTTATATAGAGTACCGGATGCTCATCTCTCAGCTCGTCTTTTTGAGCTAAAATTATTCCCAACCCTCTATCTGACGCATCTGATTGAAGTATGAAGCTTTTAGTGAAGTCCGGTGCTTTCACCACTGCGTCGCCGCAGAGCGCCTCTCTTAATCGGCAGAACACTTCTTGGCATTCGTCTGTCCATGTTACCCTGTCTTGCCGCTCTCGTCCACGAAACAAGTCAGTCAACGGTGCTGCCTTCTCCGCAAACCCGTGAATGAACTTACGGTAATACCCAGATAGACCTAAAAATGCGCGAACCTGCTTTTTTGTTTTCGGTACGGGAAAGTTTCGGATTTCCTTCACCTTCGCGTCGACTGGTCTGAGCTCGCCATTTCCAACAACATATCCTAAATATTGCACATGTGTACGTGCATACTTGCACTTTGCCGGTTGTACAGTGAGTTTCGCCTGCTGCAAAATTCTAAACACTATGTCGAGGTGACGCACATGTTCTTGCCATGTATTGCTAAATACCGCAATGTCATCCAGAAAAGGCAAAGCGAATTCTTGACATTCCCGTAAAAGAGAGGCCATCATACGACTGCATTGATACGGCCCATTACGTATTCCGAATGGTAGTCGCAACGGCCTATATGTGCCGAAACTCGTAACAAATGCAGCGTATCTCTGTGCTCTAGCGGTGAGACCTATCTGCCAGTAGCACTTGGCCAAATCAAGAGTTGTGATAATTTTTGCTGCCGCAACGGTCTCTATTCTTTCGTCCATGTTGGGTAAAGGGTAGTACTCAGTTTTTATGATTTGGTTTAGCCGCCGGTAATCAATACACGGTCGAGGTTTCTTGCCCGGCGCTTCGACCAAAATCATTGGCGACGTAAAATCAGATTCGCCTACTTCGATAATGCCTTCCTTGAGCATTTTCGTGATTTCATCCTTTAAGATTTTTGTTTGTCTAGGTGACATTCTATACGGCGCACTCCTCACCGTTTGAGTATGATCAGTGAGTTCTACCACCACCTCCTAGAGTTATAAAGCCTGCTCACTGTTTCGTGACGTCACCGTAGGTAGTCATGGAGAGCGTCGGTCATTCCTCGCTTACCATTTCCACAGCATTTTCAACGCCAGGAAACCCGTTTTCACTCCTTTTATATTAAAAATTATCAATTCATGATAAAAGTTCTTTTAAGTACATTTTTTAATAAACATTGGTTTTCAATACAGTATATTATAACCTATTTATCGAGAATACAACTGATGAATTTACTGGAAAATATTAAATCTTCTGCAATTTGTTTGATAACCCATCATTTCCTTTAGACAAAACTTAACAAAAATACAGCTTTCCAGCGTAAATGTTTGAATACATCATTTACTGAATGACCATTTACACAAGCATCATGAACGAATTCTCTCTCAGATATTTTAGATAGTGGGACAGCAAACATTTCTTTCATTGGTGACTTTTGAAGCATTCCTTACTACAAGGAGTCATTGGAAGCAGTCACCCATCTTACATTTTCTTCAGTGCATATTCCAGGAAACTAAATTTTCCGCCTTTTTTAATACAATAGTATATCAATGCATGATTAAAAACTTTGTTCTGAGCACATGGTTTTTATTAAACATATTTCTTTATAATACAATACATTAAACCTAATTATTTACAATATAATACACATCTATTTACAATACATCACTGAATTTATAGGAATGTACGTAGTTTTCTCTAATTTCCATTTCCAGTCTTTCTCGTTTTTCACAAGGGCCTTCTCGTCTGGAAAACTCCTTGGTAAGGTGAGCTGGACAGTTAGGGAACACAGATGGTACAGCATCACTTCATAACTTTGGTATATTCAGCCTCGATGACAGTTTCTCTCCTTGTTCATTATACACCACCTTCTCCCAAATAATGTCATTTTGATGGAAATGAAGGTGGCATACCTGAAACAAGAAAAAATAATATATTATAATATGTATATTATTATTATTATTATTATTATTATTATTATTATTATTATTATTATTATTATTATTATTATTAAGGTTGCATTAGGGGTAAACTAAAATTTACAGTGGTTAGTCTATAATATTAAATATGTACATAGAATTTAAGTTTCACTTTCAAACCAATTTTACCAAAGAACAAAAAAAATTAATTTGAAATTAATTCATGCACCACTGAGACTTTTGATTTCATACTTCCCTAAGGTAATTCCTTTGAAATGAATTATTGTTTTGTTTTAGTAATGTATTCATACAAGTTACAGCAAATCTCTAAGATTGTTTGTGAGGTTATGAATTTTTTTACGCATTACTTACAATTGAATGCTATAAGTTAAGTGCTACTATTCTAAGATTATTTAACTGATAGTTTAAGTTTTTACTATCTTTATTCACTTAACAATATACAGAAAATAGTTGCAAGTTCAGCATCATATTACAAGGAAGAATTGTAAGATCTAATTGCAAACAACTTGGCTTTGTGATAGAACATTAGGAATATTACTAAATAATGTCAAAACCCTTAGCAACTTAGATACAATTTATTCTTTGAATAAATAATAAATATAATAAATGTAGGTTCTACATGTGCATATGAACCACAGCCTTACCTTCGAGGATTTGGAAGAAAAAAAATCTCTGCGAATAGCCGCCGTCTATTTCTTCCACAAAGCAGGATCTTTTGGAAAACCAAAATCATGTACTTTCAAGGCTTCATCGCAGTTTCCTCAACACCTCGGAACTACACATCTAAACGGCATATCAAACCGGCAGTATAATACAAGTATGAACTGCACCGAACACACGGACAACACCAGACGAATTCAACTGAAAGCATGGCTGCGCCCAGGCCACCCATGCCTCATGACTACCTACGCCGCCATCTTAGTGACGTCACGTACTAGTGAGCAGGCTTTATAACTCTAGGAGGCGGTGGTTCTACATCCATTGTTATGACGTCAGTCAATCCTGTTTTTTCAGAAAAAATGTCTTTGTATTTGAAAATGACATCTTTCAAAGCAGCCCGAAATTCCGGCTCCACATGGGTGCCTTCAAGCAATGATATGATGTCAAAATCACTTGAGTCTAATTTCAACACGTACCTGTCCAACTCGTCTTCTTCCTCCACCGTCTCCTCTGACGCGATACCGAGGAAGTTGACGTACTCAGTCCGTTGGTGGTACCGCTTTAGCATATTAACGTGGTACACCTTTGCCTCTTTTTTTTCCGGCATTTGTACCACGTAATTCGTTTCCGAAATTTGTTCTCTAATTTCGCCTGGACCAACCCACTGAACTGCCAACTTTTGTGTTTTGTTCGGGGCCAAAACCAGCACTTTGTCTCCCGTCACAAACGTCCTACAAATGGCCCTCCGGTCGTACCAAACCTTACGTTTCTCTTGTTCGGACGCCATTCGCTGATGTGTCAGCTCACGTGCTTTCTTTAGCCTGGTTATTAATTTAAAGACGTGCTCAACCACCGGACTCGTCTGCTCTTCTGCACCTGCCAAGTGCTCGTACATGAGCGTAATGGGCGTACGCAGGTTTCTGCCGTACTCTAGTTCGGCCGGTGAGAAACCCAAGCTTTCATGTACAGTCGTTCGCAGCACAAACATAATAGCTAGGAGCTGTTTTTCCCACATTGTCCCGGCCTCTAAGCACAGCACCTTCATCAGCCTATTCATGGTCCGGTGTACCCTCTCGATCGCGTTGCTCTGCGGGTGGTACGGTGAACTGCGTATTAAGCGAATCCCGAAACGTTTTGCGAATTCAGCCGTCAACGCGCTCGTAAAACAGGTCCCTTGATCTGTTTGCAGTTCCCGCGGAAAACCTACCCTACTAAATAGTTCTAATAGGGCTTCGATGACTGTTGCTGACGACAAATCTTTTATTGCTTTGGCTTCCTGAAATTTGGACGCGAGACACATTGCGGTAATGATATACTTGTTCCCGGCTTCTGACTCTGGAAAAGGCCCGCACGCATCAACATTAATTTTTGAAAATACCTCCGAAATGACGGGGACCAGTTTCAGAGGCGATTTCTTTTTGCCCCCTGCTCGACCCACCCTCTGGCAGCTGTCGCAGGTGCGCACTTAAGTCTCCATGTCTTTAAAGCAATTTGGCCAGTAAAAATACTTGGCCATGGAGTCTTTACTCTTAGTGACTCCTAGATGCGAATTCGACGTTTCGTGACAGACCTTCAGCACCGTACTGCGGTAGATTGTGGGCATTACAATCATTTCGTAGCATTCACCGCGTTTACTCTGTCTGGCCCGAAACAACAAACCGTCCCTTTCGAAGTAGCCACTTTTTTCTGAGCCGACTCCCCTGGCTAGCTCCCTTAATCTTTGGATTTCCTCGTCTTCCTGTTGCGCGATCGCGAACGCCTGTTTCTCGATTTTTAGCAGATTTAATATGCGTGCGTCTAACTCGGCCACGTCGCCTTCCTCGTCGTCATCGCCCGCCAACGCTTCCTCAGCTTCGTTCGTGGCGTTATCGGACGCCGGCGGTGCTGCTCACGCTCTTGGCGTTCCGGCGAAGCCGTACGCGTCTTTCTATGATTCTGTGACCTGGTCTGCACCGCACAAGCTATTTGTGGCTCAACAAATCCCCCTTTTACCTCATCCATCAAGGTGGCCGTACGGTTACTTAATAAATAGTAATCGAGATGGCAATTACTATTCGCTACGGCCGCCTTTGTAACGAACCTGCCGAAGGGCCCTTCCAACGTGACGCGCGCCACCGGCAGATTCCTTGGTTCTGCATCGAGTGGTTGCATCACCCAAACAGATTCCCCGGTCATCTGTTCATCTGTCACATGTTTACCATTTACAATATCGTAAGTGGCACCAGTATCACGAAGTAATTTAATGGGAAAATTATTTACCTTTCCGACACATGTGAAGGGTTTCAACAATGCTTGACCTTGCCTTTCGGCCACGTGATTAATTTTTTCAACGCTCTTCCGATCCGGGCATTGCTTACGAAAATGACCTGCTTCCCCACACTTAAAACAGGCGGCCGCCTTAGGCCTTTCAAATTCGGCCGTGTGGTTCACCTTAATTCCGTCTGTTTTGTGACTCGCGGCGCACCTTCCGTCGCCTGATCCACCCGTTTAACCTGCGTGTTCTCTTTGCTAGTAAACTTCAAGAAACTACGTTTCCAACCTGCTCGGTTGTTCTCATAGATATCGAGTTTCTTTGCTAGCTCGAGAGACGCCGCAACATCTCCCCACTCATCGATAAAGTGGTCACGCATTTCCGCCGGTACTCTCCTCTTTAATTGGTCCGCAACCATTAAATCTAGGAGCTCGTGGAATTCAGTAATCTTAAGCCCCGCTACCCATTCCTTGCAATAGTTACTTAATTCCCGGGCGTATACGTTCCAAGTAGTTCCCGCCCGTCTTTGGTGGGACGTAAATAGCTGTCGAAATCTTTCGGCGTTAAATTTAAACATTTCTAACAGCCGAGTTTTTGCTTCGTCCTATTCTACGCCACCCATTCCCGAATCGAGCATCAACCAAGAATTTACCTGATTAGGCAACAGTGCCATGAGATTTGTCACCCATTTCGATTCCGGTATTCCTAATTGTCCTACCTGTGCTTCGAACACACTCAGGAACATCGTAATATCATCATTTTCGCCCTTAAACTGATCCATGACGTTCTTAATTTGAACGGTTGCCTTCGTTGCGGTGCCGGTACTACCTATCGATTCTCGCGTCGTGGTTGTAGTGATACGCAACCTCTCTAGTTCCTGCTGTCTATCGCGTTCCCGCTCCTGTCTCTCGGGTTCCCGCTCCTGCCTCTCGCGTTCCCGGTCCTGCCTTTCGCGTTCCCGCTCCTGCCCCTCACGTTCTTCTATGAGAATTTCCTTTGTTGCCTTAGCGAGTTCCCGTACAATTTCCTGCTCATATTCCGCACTATTGACAATTATTTGCTTTAGTGCAACAACCGTTTCAACACCTGGAAGCGTTTCTCCCATTTCCTTGGCCACTCGCATCAGCACCTCCTTCCTGAATCCTGCAAGATACGCCATACTGCCTGAATTAATCCCGGCGAATACAAAAAGACACACTTACGTGCAGGGAAAACCTCGGTGCCGCTTGCGCTGTTGTGACTGTTGTGACTCAGGGTTGAGTCGGGGACACGTGTAGACGTCCGTCCTTCCTTCCTTCCTTCCTTCCTTCCTTCAAGGCCCGTACCAGTCTTCTTTCTTGATGCTCCCGTTGCTGCCACGTAATTTAATGTTTCCTCGCGCTTCACTGGTGCCCCGAAAGCTCCTGTTCAGATCCATTACTGCTGCACCCTGCATTCCACGCACACGTACATCACTGTACACCACTTCGGCACTTGCTGCCGTAATTAATGTTAATTCAGCACGACTCTGCGTGAACCAGTTAATGAATTATTGGGCACAATCGCGTGAATGTCCGTTGTCAGCTACCATTTAATGTTTTAATGGTCGCCTCCGCATGAAGTCCGTTGTAACCGCTGCCACCATTTAATGTTTCCTCGTCTGTGACATCGTCGTGATGTGAAGAACAACACAGACACGGAGTTCTTTGTACAGGTTTATTTAATATTACTGTATATTACAATATGATCATTCTCCTTCGGAAACTACCGCTGCACTCCACAGCACTACCATTCCTGAGGCATGCCGCCTCAGCCTGACCCAGCGTGCCCCAGCGTGCTAACCTGTACCACCGCTCCCGGCATCTGCTGTAGCCACCCTCGCAAACCTGCGACCACGGATCAGCATATGCCTCCGCACCGTGATTCGGCCCAAACTCGAATGCCAATCGCCAACACTTCACCGGCGTCTACAGCGAGGAGTCACGTGACAGACCTCCCACGCTGAAGACCCGCGGACCGCGTCACCTCATTACAGAGTTTTTGGCCGGGCGCACAATGGGGCCCGCCGACCAGCTGCAGACGATCTGTCCTCACACATCATTCTGCGCTAGCTGACCGCCGAATGTTCCCAGATACGCCCCCGCTGGCTTGCACCCTCGAAGCGACCGCTCCGGTTGCACCGCCAGCCGGACGCCTGGACCACCCCCTCCCACGCCCGGCCCGCGCCTTGTGCGGTCCGACGACTAGTGAAATGATATTACGTTACAATTTACTCGTAAATGCAATAATGCGAAGAAATCGCCGCTAATGTAAATATTAACGAGTGAGAAGCTAGACAAACAATTACATTTTTTTATAATTTTTGAAAAACAAGAATAAAACATTATAGCGTTTATGTCATCTCATAGGGTACATTTAGCACTGTCCCTTCCAAAAGTTAAAAAAAAATATACTTGGAGCCATTTTTTAGAAATCTTGATTTCGTTACCTTTTAAAATTGTGCAAAATTAAGCGAAAAGTACTACTTTTTTTAAAATGTACTACTAAGTGTTTCGCCGCCTGCGTGCGCACTTTGTTACAACATGTGTGCTGTGCGCGCGCTCTCTACTCTCCCCCTCTCTCTCCCTCTCCCATTCCCTCTCTCTCTCTCTCACTTTCTCTCTCTGTCTTTCTCTCGTGGGTCGCCCCATTCAACACTGCGAGTTTGCCATTAACAAACTGATGAGTGAGAGGGATCAGACGAAAGGCTTGGATCATACTTGGAATTTTCTAACCTCGCGGAAGACAGTTCATCAACTGTTACGGTGTCATCCAATTGAGAGTTAAAATGTCTCGCAGTGACGTCTCTATGGTGACGTTTAGCTTCTGATTGGACGAAACCGTAACAGCTGATGAACTGTCATCCGCCACGTTACAGAAACCCAAGTATAACCCACTTTGAGGTGTTTCTACAGTTAGGGGTTGTCCAAACGATCAACAGAAAAAAAGCAGTGTCTTAAGAACGGTTTCAATTTTCGGTCTCAAGTCCAGTTTTACCGTGGCTAGAAAACAGTGACGAGTGTGTTTTATACAGTTTCTGCTGTTATTACCAAATTTTGTTCGTGATTGGGCTTTTTATAATAGCATCTTCATCGGCAGATGTGTCGGGTAGACTGCTGAGAAGACAACCTGAAAGGGTTTCTTGCAACCTTTGCCCCGTGCCTCTGTTGTAGTAATGGACAACGCAAAGTACCGTTGTACCGAAATTGACAGGAAACGAAACTGCTTTTTAGAAAAAAGATATAGTAGAGTGGCTAAATAATCATGGAGTTGCTTTTGATCCATCACTTATGATAGCTCAATTGATACAAATAATGCAAATTACGCACGCTGAAAAACGATACGTCGTTGATCAAATAATCATTGAACATGGCCACACCCTTCTCCGTCTTCCACCGTACTATCCAAATCTTTATCCAATAGATCTTGTTTGGGGATTTATAAAAGGGCGCGTGGCAGCAGAAACAACCGGCGCATTCTTTCAAAAAAAGGCAGTTTTGCAGAGAAGTGTTTGCAACACTGAACAATGAAAGAAATGTTGCGAGCATGTGTAGGGAATAGAGGCGGTTGTTTCGAGTTCCTCTTCTGACGATGAGGGTAGTAACGAAGAGTGACGGTCAGTGTGATCGCTGCGTCTCGCTGTCGCCTAAGCGCTTTCTTATCACCGACAGGGGAATTCTTAGCTGCTGCAGGGTGGGGGAAGCCTTCGAGACCACCAAGGGTACGGCCACCATGGTGGTTTTTTGCGAGCGGTACAGCTAAAGTGGCGTCAGCTAAAGTGGTCCTAAATAGAAATTTTCATTGAAAAATTTGAACCCGTTTTTTAAAAAATGCGATTAAGGATTAAGAAAGGATTAAGTTTAAAGAAAAAGTTTGGAGCCGTTTTCGAGAAAATATTGTTTTTGTAATTTTTTAAAATTGCAAATATTGCACGCCATATTGCGAGAAAACTACTATTTAAAAAAAAAAATGTACATGACCTTATTGAAAGAAGTATTTATGAACTACTAATTTCATTTGAAAGAAAAATCTCTACCTTCAATTTTGTAATTGTAGGAAGACACCGAAGAAAATTCAAAGTTTTGCAATTCTCGAAAATTCAGTGTTAACCGTGAAAATATGACCTATGCCACCTTTTACTCTATTCTTAAATTCGAAATTTAAAGAAAAAATTCGGAGCCGTTTTTGATAAATTTTTGATAATTCATGTAAGCTGTAGCATGTAGCTTCATGTAAAGTACCCCGAAAAAAGAATGTTTTTCAAAATTTCAAAGCTACAACTAGAGCCATATAGATAGGCGTTTCTTCAATTTAGAGAAGATTGTACGGATGGTTTAAGCGCTTGTAGTGTTGACAAACGGACAGACGGACGATCATTTTGTTTTCAATTGGTTTTTCGGCATCAAGGACCCACAAACAGGGATTCTGGCTACACCACGTGATAGAGGATTTTTCTCTTAATTTAGCAACTGGAGTTGCAACCTTTGTCTTTGTCAACTTGTCCGCTATCAGGGCCAAGCAATGCATTTTTGTGCCAAAATCCCACCATTTCTCGCAGTATTACATAAATTTCTCTATACTACGTATATTACCATGGATGAATAATAATGGTAATTTACCATGGTGTTAATCTATATTACTCCGTATATACGTATGTATACGAGAAAGTAATATATGATAATGTGGAGATCTCGTACGTCTGAAATATAATCCAAAATACGAGACATTCATACAAATAGCATTCATACAATACAATTCAAATAAAATAGCATAGCTGAGATTAGATTAGACTTCCTTTCATAGAAATTATTGTTCAAGTACTGATTCCGATTCACAAGAGCATTTCTAAGTTTATAACATGATTATACTATAATTATTCTCTGCCGATCAGTGAGAGCACGGAATCTCTGTGAACAGCTGCGTTCGAAGATGTTTCGTACTGCCAAGCAAAGATGGTGGATGTTAAGCCTGACGTTTATCGTAGTGATGTAAAATTGAGCAATTGTGAACGTTGAAACTTGTGTCAAAGAGCTGTCTTCGAAGAAGGCATCATGTGAGCAGCACACGAAAACATTCTGCCTAAACACATCTAGGCATGTGTTGGAAAAGCCAATGTTTCCTTTATTGATTGTGCGACTTAGTACTCCGTATCATACGTATTTGTGAATGATATGATAAATTAAAAGTAGTATTGTAGAGAAAAAGTACCACGCGCAAAATGGAAATTGTTGGTGAATTTGAATACAGTAACAAAGACCTGATAGGTCACGGAGCTTTTGCTGTTGTCTTCAGAGGAAGGCACAGAAAGGTAGTGTTTAGATTAGTCAGGGCTATGTTGTGTTTGTAACATTGGTACGTGTGTGTTGATAACGTTCCTTTATGTGAATTTCAGAATCCAAGTTTTGTCGTTGCCATTAAAAGCATAACAAAAAAGAACCTGGCCAAGTCACAAAACCTTCTTGGAAAAGAAATAAAAATTTTGAAGGCAAGTATTCCAGAAAGTCTAGTGAATCTTTTGCTGTATTTTTGCAACTTCATTGCAATAATAAGTCCTTGTTTTCTTCAAGTAATTATAAAATGAAGTCCTACAACGTGTAGGGATAAAACTTCAGGGTGGATTGTAAATAATGCTTTGTGAATTCGGAAGTCAAATTTTGTTGATCAGTGTTCGAAATATGTTATTGAAATTGTTGAAGGTGTAGGATATAAATATTATTGGCTCAAATTTCATTGTCCTGTTTCCAAGTGATTTGAAATAATTTTAAATTATTGTAAAATGTCTAAAGGAATAGAGTAGACACTTTTCACTAAATTTAAAGCCCATCATTTCAGTGATCCTTTGAATTGTCAATGTACTTTGATATTATGTACTTATATATGTAATGTTAAAAGAGAAGTTTTGAAAATGCAAATATTTGTACAAGAAATTTAGTTATAACCCTTAAGTGGATAAGTTTGAATTAGTCTCACTAGCTGTTGTTTCAACATTGAGATCAAATTGAGGTTGAGACTAAAATGAAAACAAGATAATTTTTTTTTTTTTTTTTTTTTTTTTTTTTTTTTTTTTTTTTTTAAAGAAAATCGCAACAAAGGAAAATTAGACATTTTTTGTGAAAGTTCCTAAGCGAGTGAAGTGAAAATTCAGGTATTGGTATGAAAATTGAGTTTTATGTGCTAATAACGGTATATGTGAAGAGCCTGAAGAGATTATTAAGCATGGCAGTGTCATTTTAACAACAAATGTACTGCTGGACCTCGACTTTGCTATTGTCACATTCTAACAAGTCCTGAAAAATTTCAAGATAATGTTATGACCTCAAAATTACTTTACTATTGTTTTCTAAAATTGTAGTAAATTCAGATCAATTGGAAGATTGAAGAGAAGTAGAGAATAAAGAAATGGAAGCACATTGAGAAAATTACACGTTTGTTCTGAATGAATTATCATTGGAAAAAAGAGCTATCCCATGAAAATGGGTCTACAAGTGCTAAGACTATGGATCAGTTGATAAACTTTGTCAAACTGGTACTTAAAAGCTTCGTACAAGAAAGAGATGTTGATTTTAATCACACCTTTAGCTGAGTTACGAGAATCTCCCCAGTCTGGGCATTGCTAAGTGTTACTGCCTGTGAAGATGAAATTTGCTCAAATAGATGTATGGACTGATCTTGTAAATGGGAACTTACAAAGAAGTGTAAAAATAAAGCAACCTGATGGATAATATGATGGTTCTGGAAAATTGTGTCGATTGAAGAACAGCTAATTGTTTCAAATAGGCACCCCACTATGGAATGAAAAATTTATTGACTTTATCATCGGATTGGGATTCCAGAGAAGTGAAGCAGATCCATGTCTCTTCATGAAACTGGTAGGCATTTGTAAGATTCTCTTTGCTACCAGTGGTGATCATGAACTTCAGGAAGTCATTAATGATTTGTCAAATGGGTTTAAAATTAATTCACACTTCATCTTACTTTGGTTTTTAAATTAAAAGGGAAAATTAGTGAAGCTCATTACATAAGGAAGATTTTTGGAAACATTCATTCTAAAAACTTGCAGATCTGTTGTGACTAATAATTAAAGAATACTATAGAACGAGTCCTCTTGATAATAAATTTCTGAAAAAGTGAGTTATTGGTGCTTTAAATATATCTTGTATGTGGAAGCAGGCCTGTTGTTGCTGTAGGAGAAATATCTCAAAGTTTAGAAATGTCAGCAGATGTATTGTCAAAGTTGAAAAGAATTTTTTGATATTTGAAAGGTACTACTGACTGCAGAATTACCTAGGGAAGTGATGTTAAAGAATATATATACTCATGAGCTGCAGTGATGCAAATCATGGAGATGATACGGGACATTTGATTTCAAGTGTACTGTCTTTACTCCAGTGCACAGCCATTGCTACTTCAGAAACTGACATTTTGGCAGCTACTAGGGATGCAGCTTATAATTTTTTTGGATTATGAGATTGTCTTAACTGAACTCAGTTAAGTGACAATGAGATTGATGTTCTTTAGCGTTACGATACGTCCTCTTTTGTCCAGACATGTCCTCTTTTTTAAGTAAGAAAAACTGTCTGGGTGGGTTTTACAAGAAGGGACAAAATGTCCTCTTTTTGTTTTATTGGAAAGGGGGTACTTCTTTTAAATGCAAACTAGTCATGTAGTGTTCAAAGGATACTGTGCTTTTTTCAACGTTTTCGTGTCTCTGACATCATAACTTTTTTTTATTGTATAAATAAATGGCCTTTAACTTCAGCTATCTTGCGTAACAACTGCTAAAATGCATAGATCATCTATATCTATGTTTACATCCTTATCTTCATGAAATGCAACATTGCTGCAATCACCTGGTACAATGTATTGTATGATGGTGCTGTTTAAAGATTGTGTGCTCTGTGGTATTAATACTATTCTTCTGGCGTGTGGAGGTAATACTGCACTGTAGTGTTCATATTTCAAGCATGTTGACAAACCAAAAGCCTGGTTTAATGACATACTTAAAAGTTCATAGCGATTGTTACAAGATTCAAAGGAAAGCAAACAAAGTTTTAATTGTTGAGGGAGATTTCATCATCCACGAAATACTTGTGGTGTAAAAGTCAGAAATGATAATGAAGTAGGCCTATTGTGTGAATGTGATGACAGTGAAGTACTATTTATTATGTCAGTAGTAATTATTTTGTCTTTAAGGAAAATAAATTATTATATTAAAACAGTTTATATGAAGTGTCCTTAATTTTATTAGAAAGAACTCTTTTTCTATAATGAAAATGTGGTAACTCAAATGTTGTATTTGACAATGAAGTTGTAATGGTCTAGCATAGGACCCTGATTTTCATTGTAGAATGAATCACACCCACCTGAGATTTTCATTTGAGAATTAACAACATTGAATGAATCATTTCATGGGAAACAAACCAAGATTTGTTGACTACTGCATTTTTTTTCTCCAGAAATTATGGAATAACAGTTAACTAAATTAATCAGTATAGGAGGATGTTGATGTACTTTCTTACAATATTGATTAAATTGGTACTATTTATCTGTTGTGTTCAGGATGAAAGTCTCTACTGTAAATGGTAGTTTTATGGTAATGGTAATATATATGGAGTAATAGTATAGAGAAAGTTATGTAATGGTGTACGAGAAAACAGCGGATTTTTTACAGAAAAACTGTCATTGCAGGGTTCTGATAATGAAAAAGTGGATATAACCAGTTGCTAAAGTTAGAAAAAAGAATTTCTCTTATCACGTGGTGTAGCCACAATTCCTGTATTGCGGGTCCTTGATAACGAAAAATCAATTGATGGCAAAATGTGTGTCTGTCCGGCTGTGAACAACACTAGTGCCTAAACTGTGCATAGGATTTTTCCAAATTGAAGCAACCCCTGTTGATTTGACTCGAGTCGAAGCTATTGAGATTTTGAAAAACATTCTTTGAATTTTTGGGGGTACTTTCATTCAGCCCCAGGGACATTTTCAAAATTTTCTGAAAAATGGCTTCAAATTTTTTCTTTAAATTTCTTGTAAGAATAGAATAAAATACCCTTATAAAGGTGGCATACGTCCGATTTTCACGGTTAACTCTGAATTTTCGAAAATTGCAAAAGTTTGAATTTTTTGGCGGTTTCCTAACTACAAAATTAAAGATATGTTTCCTACAAAAGAAATTTGTTGTCCATAATTATTTCTTTCATTAAGTTGACATACATTTTTTTGAAACTTAAGTAATTTTCACCCAATATTGTGTGCAATTTTTGCAATTTTAAAATATTACAAAAATTAGATTTTCTCAAAACCGGCTCCAATTTTTTTCTTAAAACTTTTGGTAGGGGTAGTGCTAAATGTATTAGTATTAGATGATATAAATGACATTTTTCTCTATTCTCTTGGTTTTTCAAAATCTACATAAATGTACTTTTTTTGACTAGCCTCTCACTTTGTTAATATTTACATTAGCAGCAATTTGTTTTCATTATTGCATAAAAGAGTACATGTGTTTTAAATAATATCCTATAAAATCTTTGAAAACTTGCTTTTTGTGAAAACAAGATCAAAATTCTGCATTTTCAGAAACGTTCAAACACCATTTTTCAAAAACTGTTCATCAAACTGTTCATACATGTAGTGCTAATTGTACTGTTTATGATGATCTAAAATTGATTTCGCTTTCTTTTGTTTTTTCAAAAATTACACAAATGTATTTTTTTTAAAATCTTTCATGCCTTTAATGTGCACATTTCCAACAATTTGTATACATTATTCTATTTGTGAGTAGAAGCGCTTCAAATAACTTCTAATAAATTTTTCCGAAAACTCAATAGTTTTCGGTGAAAAAAAGCATCAAATATTGCATTTACAGCAACGCTTTAACGCCATTTTAGTAAAAATGGCTCTAAATTTTTCAATGAAAATTTCAATATAGGACGAGATTTTACATTTCTATTATATTAAAGAAATTTTTTGTTTCTGCCAATAAGAAACTGAAAAATCGAGCAAATGTGGAAAAATGTTTTGGGTGCCAAGGGGGTAGGGCATGACTGAAAAGCCAGACCCGGACAAGAAAATGAAGACCAGTACGAGAAAGTCTGTGCCTTTTTACTGTCTGTACCTTTTTCCGCTAGTTTACAGGTATAGGTACAGTACATCACACATATTGCAATAACATAGTATAGTTGTACTACACATCTTTACATACCAAAAATATAAAGTTGCTGTTCCATAATGCAACATTTAAATAGAAAATTTTCATTGGTATGTGGCCTTTTCCTTGGTGCTTGAAGTCACACAATGTCAGATGCGTTGTAAGAAGTTACCCACCCAGTATGAGAAGTCAGTTGTGTTGCATAAGAAGAGATGGAATATCACACTCCGATATTTAAATTTTTTCCAGTTTCCATGAACAGTAATGTGTAAAATGCAAATGGTTATAACTTGAAGCAGGAAAAACAGCTTTTTATCACCTGTTATGCCTGCATGTAACACCTGATACATGAAGATTATATGCTTGTGCATTGTTTTATTACTGTTTATATTCAAATATAGAAAATTGGTAAATTTGTATTAAGAAAAATTGTCTTATGATTGTAAAGAATCCATTTTTAACAACTATTACAAAAGAACAACAAAAAGTTCATATAATTGTACGTTTTATTTAAAAAAGAAACTTTTGTGTAATATGTCACATTTTAAGAGGCAACATACTCCCATAATTGAGGAGGCAATGTTTTGAAGAGAATTATGTATGATCTTGTTTGCTTACACATCTGGCATTCTATGTTATATAATATTTTGTAAATAATTTCTACAATTTCAATTTATATTTCATATATTCTATTTTATAATCGTATAATTTTCGTAATTTTCAGATTAGCTCCGGTGATCACTAAGTGATCAAAAAGATCAGCCGTGTAATAAAAGTATTGATACCTGATGACACCTTTTCTCAAATTGAAGAGAATTAATTAAATTAATGCTTTTATTGTTAGACTAGGTATTGGCAGTAGTGAAGAATGTTCGGTAGCTTGCAATGCAAAATTGATGTCATGCCAATTTCTTGGTTACAAAATACAGTGTTGCAAAATTAACAATTTTAGTGGGAAATGACCTTCACCAAAAAAAAAATCAAATCCTCAAAAAAATATTTGACCTAACAGTTCAGCAAAAGTTTTTTAAATCCAGAAGGTTTGATATCTCACCTGTCATGTTTTACACCACAAATATGGACCTTTTAAGGAAAAAAAATCCCAATGTGTAGGCTCATTTTTGCATGGAATGCCTCTGCTACAACAATTATAATTATCTATTTTATTGATTTGATGATATTCAAAGAACAGAAAATGCAAGAAATATTACATATATTGTTTGTCATGTCCAAGAAAAGTAAAGCAAAAATTAGGATAATGATTCCAGGAAATGCAGAGTATTTTCTGTAGAATAAGCTCAGGAAATTTGGAGTTGATTATTTCTAAAAATACAATTAAGTTACTGGTTAATATGAATAGTAGTATCAAAAATTACCATGTGTGTCGAATGTTGCTGTGTTTTACAGTACATTAGTGTAATTAATTTGTTTTAGGGTATAATAGTGTAATTTTAAAATATATTAGTGTAATAAAAATTTAAAACATGTTCATTATATTGGTAATAAATTTATTTTTATATTTTGACTTATTTTTAGGAGTTAACTGAACTCCATCATGACAATGTGGTTGCGTTACTTGATTGCAAGGTAAGTTCCTGACTTTTATTTCAAGTTTGAACATTTTAATAATAAGTAATAATAATATATTAATGGCAAGTACATGCCATTAGACATGCTTTTCCATCTACCCATTATAAATATTTACATTATTTTAAATATGTATACATAAAAGGGAATCTGCGTAGGTCTGTCACATATAGACACAAAAACTACTCGACCTTTTACGCTGAAATTTTCACACATTCTTCTTATTAGTATTGGGAGAATTTAAAGAGTAGTTTAAATTAAATTGGATAAGTAGAGGCATTGTTTTCACAAAGCTAATTGACAAGATGGGCTCTATGCTGTTCCTAGAGGGCCTTGCTTGAAGTGTGATCTATGGATATCTTTTTGAACTACACCCCCCGCTTTGACTCATCACATCAAATTTCAGGCATCGAAGCAGGACTTCAAAACCAATTGCTGGCAGTGCACAACATTATTAATAAAATTCATTTTTTTAATATGCAATTAACAGAACATTTAATGATTTTGTTTTGAATTTTGATAAAAATTATTTTTAAATTATATATATTTTAAATTATTACAAATTATTTAGTGTTACCAAAGACACAAGGACCCAGAGGGTCCGAGATACTACTTTCCTCATATGATTCACCTTGCCAAGCTTGAGATAAAGGTCCTGAGCAATTATCAGTGAGGTGAATACGAAGCATTATTAAGAACAAATAGTGGCATTTTGAAGTACTTATGAATACAGTAATTCAAATACTTTTTTAAACTTTCTGAATACTTCATTAAGTTAATATTTCACTGCCTTGACTTCGGTCATCAGTGGATCAATACGGTGGTTCATTCCTGTAATTTTTCTGCAATGTCCCAGGATCCTTAAAAGTCTGAAACAAATTAGAGCAATGCAGCCCAGCCCTCATGCAACCAGTTTCCTTTACAGTATTTGAGATAGTATATTTGTTTGATTGATCGATTGATTGATTCATGTTTCCGGGCGCGTCAACTGTTCAGGTCATTAGTCCCGTTAGTGTAGTGCATGTTTTTTCTCGAGAGATGGCGGTGATCTTCCCTCGCTGGATGGCGAGATCCGGCGCCGACCTACCGTCGGCTAGTGGAGTTTCCCCCTAACCAGGACTCTCCCACCAGCGGGGCACCGCCCCAGTCGGGACAAGCTCCAAGCTCCCGACCGGTCTCCCGGAATATGTGGTAGTGTTGTGCATGTTAGTGTAAGTGTGTGTGTAAGTGGAGAGGATAGAACAAGGAATGGGAAGGACAGATCGCGCGCAGTCCGTGGCCCGTTTGATAGGGTACTGCTCCTGCATTCGCCTGGTGTTGATCGGAGAAACCACGGAAAACTACCGATCAGAGCAGCCGGCCGCTAGAATTCTCCTCCAGACAGCAACTGAATTTGACCTAGCTGTAAAGCTAGTGTCGAAAATCCTGCCGCTGCCAGGACTCAAACCTAGGACCTCCCGGTCAGAGGCGCTGCAGTGATATCAGTTGATGCACTGAGCTACCGCTCCCGGTATATTTGTTTGTTTGTTTGATCAACCACAGTGAAGCCACCTCCAAAAATATTTTAACACTAGGAGGACGGCAATTTCCTTCAACCTAGTAGAACGAACCCGTCATTTTGACGGGTACGAGTTTTTTTAGCGAATCATTATTACAATCACTCGGATTTTAACTGCAACTTTGTATTGTTAAAGAATTTTATTGTTATGCTATCAATGGATGCCGTTAATAATAGATAACATTAATATTTAACATACATAAAAAGATTTTCATTTTTATCTTGTGAAGCTGATAATCAGTAAATTTTAATTAATCAAGCCCTTGAGGAGCTTCAAAGCAGCATGCACAAATATAAATGATTTTTCCAGCTCGCAATCCACATACATAATGGTGGCAGTGCATGCAGATGTTCCTGGACTCTATCTGGCCTTTACTTCTTCCTCTCTACCAGGTCTTGTGTATATTGCTATTCTGAACAGTGCTGATTGCTTGGAGAAGATTTTGCCTTCTTTTTGCTACATAGACTGATGCTAGTTCTTCTGATAATTTGAAGATATAATCTCAGCAAGATATTTTCTCTCTTGTTACCTCCCTGTACATGCATCAAGGGCTGCCATCCAGAACATTGAAACCTATGTGCACTGACCACCATTTACTCCCAAATTTCACAGTACACAAGCATATCATTTGATCAAGTATGTCAGTGAAATATTTCGTTTCATTATAAAATTGTACACCCACTGTAAGTTTTTTGGAGCTGTTTTCATCAATAGTTAGTTTGATGCAAGGTCCTCAGAATCATGTTTTTATTTATTTTTTTTTTTTTCCCTGAGAGGATGTTAAAGATGTTAGATAACCTAATACCCATCAAAAGGACAGATCTTCGTCGTTTTAGTAGTATTTGTAAATATCGTAATTGATTTTCAGTGTTCATGTCTATTTTTCTTTAAATGTGTAGAATATGATTAATATTAAGTCACAAAGTGCTGAATTTAGAAACCACATACATTGTTGAGAATTTTAGATAAAAAATTGGTCACCCATCAACTGACAGGTGCTGTCCTCCTAGTGTTAAAAGAAAGTAAAATCTGTTCTTCGAGATGGTGTAGAAAAATTTAGCCTCTACCAGCCTAATTTTTTTAATAAAATAAGTCTAAATTAGTACAGGCTGTTATGGAAATTCTTTTGCAATCATACATTTTTTAAATGTATTAAGAAGTTATATGGTCAAAATAATTTTTCCTTTATTCAATACATTAAACATTTGTTGAGAAATCAGAAAATATTTAATGTAATGTCACTGGACATTTGTCTACATTAGCTGCCTTGAGTTTGTCCAGAACGAATGCATAGTGATGATTTTTTCCAGTTTTCGTCTGTGATTTTTTGTCTTTTTGAGGTAGGCTCTGAGAAGAGTACCTTCAGCATTCAGAAGACTGATGCCATCACCTTCCCTACTGATGGATTGCATTTCGCATTTTTGGAGCCGGTTCTCCTCTTTTTAAACTCTATTTATTTTTATTTTCTTCTCCTGCAGCATCCATCTGGCACAAACTTTCTTCATGCTGAATTCACAATGCAAAATAAAATGCACTCGATTGTTTGTGATTCCTGGAGCCTCTTCTAACTCATGCACTTTCACTCACCTGTCTGCCAAAACAATATCATGGATTCTGTCAAAGTTTCCTTGTGTCAGCTGTTTTGAGAGCCCCATGTCGTGGTGCTTGCATTGTTTGATGGTTGTCCTGCCTTGCTTAAATTCATTAACCAAAAGTCTGTCTCATAGGAAGAGCATGAGTTACCCAACATAGATGCTATCCTTTCTTTTATTTCTTTCACGTTTTTACTTCCCATAAAAAGAATTAAGATACCACCATGAATTTCAATTCTACCCATCTTTCACTCTAACTCACAAATTCTTGTTTTCAAGTTGCTGTCTAACAATGAGCTAGTGTGATAATGACTTCCAACAATGAAATCTTACTCTATATTATTCAAGCTTTAAATTCATATACACAGATGTTGCTATCGCCATCTCCATGCTACAAGTTACTTATTGAATGACTTCCATAAGTCACACTGTTTTACACAAGTGCAATTATTATTCGACCAAAGTGTTGGTTGACATGTCCCTCAGGAGGTTTTCAGCGAATAGATCAGTGACAATAATATTTATCACAGAAATGTTTTCATTTATAGAAGTTTAGGAAGATACTAATTACTGATGCATGCATTCTTGTGGTTAAAAATAAGTTGCATTGAATTATTTATTATCATATTAAAATAATTTTTGCCTTGCACTTAGGACAGTTCATTGAATTCGATAAGTGGAACAAATCAAGTCTGGATATTACGGGAATTGGAATCCAACACCGTTACACTAGCTATGCAGTGCTTGGCCCTGTAATAATTATTACCAGTAAAAATTCAATACCAATATATTTCGTGGAGAATTTGTTTTCAACTGTGCATTTTAAATCATTTTGTGTGTATGTTACTGCTAATGTCCAAATGTGCATAATTTTGAAATTAGTTGGTCAGTGTTCACATTATTCAAAATAGATTGATATAATTTGAAGTAGGAATAGCTTTGAAGCATTCTTCGGTCTTAAGCCAAATGAAGTGCTCATTACCCAACATGTGATAAAGGGAGGTGAAGTAAGGTACCATGATGTGGAATAGCAAATATTGTGATAAACAAGAATCAGACAGTTAGTAGGAAGTTTCTAAGGCTAGTGAGAGATGGTGTGTGGAGTCCCACTATGTCAGTTGTGATGAGTCTATTTATTGAACCGTGTATTTCTATTTGTATACCAATAATATTCTCACAACACACATCTCACTTTCGACGATTACCTTACTTTAGTCAGAGCCCTGTCCTAAATGTAACGTTAGCTGAATGATGATCGAAATAGTCGCATTCATTGTTGTTAACACTGCTGTGTATAAACCACCTGGCTCATTCGAGAATTAGATATAACTAGCTGCACTATGTTTTGATTTACTAGTGTCTTTGTGAGAATAACACGCTCGTGGCAGAAGATTATATGATGTGATCATGAAAGTGGATGAAATAATGCTTTGATTCGGAAAAAAATGTAAGAATTTCAGCATGCACAACTGATAATTTATGAGGACAAAATTCAGGCAATGAGGTGCAGCAGAAGTTCTATCAAGTGTGTGTGGTTTCTGAGATTTCAGCAGTTAGTATGGAGATAGGACCCTGATAGGCTAGAGGTTACTTACATTGGAATGCAGTTTACACAGTGTAAACATTACACATTGAGAAGTGCCTGAAATTTTCTGTTTTACCACGTTTCCAAAAACGAATTAGTTTTCATTCTAATATATTAAAAACCTTTTAATGATCCAGTAAAATAATAATTGATGTGAACGTATTAACCTTTACTGTTTTTTATGATACTCCTTTGTGATAGGGAGGTGGTAACAATAATTGTGGGCTCCTATGTCATACCTATCAATACATTAACAGGAAATTTCAACTATTTTCTTTGTTAAGTCTTTCCTAACAATAATTTTTGTTTTAAATAAATGTCTTACAAAAGACCTCTGTGCGTTGCCTGTTAAGTTTGAGTGAATGATGGGTCTGTAGTGGGCCTTTTCTTACAAACATGTTGAGTCTCAATCAATATCTGCATAACCAAGATTGATTTTCAATGTTGTGCAACCTTAATGGCAACATCATCAGTGTTCTTGCATTCACTTTTTTTTATTCGAAAATTGTCTGTGACTTCCTGCATTGAAATTGCTTAAGTACTATGCTAGAATCTATGCTTTGCTGCAATGCATAAATCAAATTGTTTTTCTACTAGTCTTCCTCCTTGAGGTTTTTGACCTCTGCTCAAATTTGAAATCTGAGGCTGTGATGAGTGATGAATTTCCTGTCAAAGGCTTTGATAATTAACAGCTGCATGTGCTTGCAGATCACCAAATTTTTGTGTAATGAGGGGATGTTGGTCATTGTGATTTAAACAAACATCATGATTGAAACAAATGTCAACAGTATTTGATCGGGAAAAGAAATAAGAAAAGCTACACAGCCTCTTAACTAAAATATGAAACATCAAACAGTAAATTTAATAATTACCAAGTAATTAAAATACCAAGGTGACTACTGACAGAAAGTGGTAAACAAGCACAAAACACTCTAAGAAGTGACTTTGCACAGTCGATGTACAATTTGTAGGCAATGCCTCTGCCTCTGGACCTCTGTACTTTTATCTGCATCCGATTGCTTCACCCAACCTCATAGAAAAACATCCTTGTCATAACTGATCATGGCACTAACATTTTCCCCTTTTGTATGAAAAGAAGCAATTTAGAACAGAGCATTTATTATTCTATTATGTTTTTCAGGAAACTGCACACAATGTTTACCTGGTGATGGAGGTAAGTATGTTATAAATGCAATTGCAATTATACTGTTCTGGCATTCTGTAATTTATTTTTATTATAAATTTTCATAAAAATATTGATGTAAATGTGACTAAAAGTTAACATTGTAGAAAATACCCATTATTGGCTATTGAATTTATGGTTTATATTTTTAATGAGACAACTATCTCAAAAATGACTAAAACATTAATCATATTTTTAGTGCATTTTCTTTCCAACAAGACAGTTGTGTACTAATAAATATGGAAGTTGTAAAAAGATTGTGGTCACAATAACAAATTTGAAATACTTTGTATGGAGCTTTGATTTGTTCCATGAAAGTTTGTGTTCATATTTTTGTTGAATGTAAAATATTATAATGTTTCTTCTCTAGAAAATAAAATATACTGAAGAAGTGCTCAGGCCACTTGAAGTTAGCCTTTTTCCTGTATCTTAATTTGTTGCTTAAATGTAAAACGGGTAGTTTGGTGATGTTATATGATTTTTAAATCGCCATTGTTGGGTGAATCGTTTTAGTGAATTAGAAATCACTAGCAGAGGCAAAAAACATCAGCCACATGAAACTTAATGATTGATATGATTTTATGTTCATGATCATTTATCTTAATGTACTCCATATTTCAGTATTGCAATGGTGGAGATCTTGCAGATTATTTGGGGGGTAAGTTTTTTGTATAATCATAAATGTTAAATCAGAAAGGTTTTTATAATGCTTTTTGATCCTGAGCTAATTTTTTTTAATATATATTTTCAGTGAAAGGAACTCTTAGTGAAGATACAATTAGACTCTTTCTCTGTCAATTGGGTATGTAATTGAATATATCACATCCAAAACAATAAGGATTTTATAATACTAATTTCATACTTATATATTTCTGATTTATAGCGGGAGCCATGAAAGCGTTACATGCAAAGGGAATTGTACATAGAGATCTAAAACCTCAAAATATTTTACTTAGTCATTCTGGTGGAAAATCTTGTCCACAACCTCATGAGATTAGACTGAAAATAGGTAATTGTCTTACCCTGTGAAAATGCAAAATTAATAATATAAAATATAATAGTTTATATTCTTATCTGTTAATACTAAAATATTTGTGCAATTGTTTTTGTAGCTGATTTTGGTTTTGCGAGATTTTTGCAAGATGGTGTAATGGCAGCAACACTTTGTGGTTCTCCCATGTACATGGTTAGTAATTCTGCTTTCAGTGTATATTTTTAAAACTAATATTCTGGAATATGCACATTACTCTAATCTTTTCTAAGTGAGCATAATAAGTTTTACTATTAGGATTCTCTGCCTTTTGTTTTCAAATTAGGATAAAGGGGGTATAGCTTTCTTTTCCATTTATTCATCCGAATTAACAACTTTCTTTTATACATCAGAATTAAATTTCAACACAAGTGAATGTTCACGAGCCAATAGGTATTGAATTTTCAAGTCTTTGTCTCATATCAATCCTCAATTAAAGATCTGTAAATTGAGACATAAAATGAAATTATGAGATTCTGTAGGAATTCTGAAGTTGACATAAGGAATTAAGTCAAATGACTTGCGTTGTAACATGACTTATGTTAATTGTAAAAATGATATTGTTAAAATGGTAAATACGTTATTTAGTAAATAAATAAAGAGTGACATCTTTTGTTAGAAGTTAATTTTGCACTATACATTACTTTTATAGGCTCCAGAAGTCATTATGTCCCTCCAGTATGATGCCAAAGCTGATTTATGGAGTCTTGGCACCATTGTATTTCAATGTTTAACTGGGAAAGCACCATTTCAAGCTCAGACACCTCAAGCCCTTAAACAGTTTTATGAGAAAAATGCAAATTTAGCTCCAAAGTAAGTTTTGATATTTAATATTTTTTAAATTATTAATTTCATTCATTTTGTCTCTGTGATAAGGTAGAAACTTTCAGAGGTGATATTGAAGACAAAAGTTTCAACACGAGATGAACCTTGTTCAGAAATGTCTTGCACAAAAGTTGAAACAAAGGTGTTGGTAGTGTGGAAAGACAAAGTTTTACTACACTTATCTAAATGTTGCTGGTCTGATTTTCAAGAAAACTTCAGAATTTTTGAAAATAGCAAAAGTTAACAATTTTTTCAATTCCCTCCTACAACTACATCATTTATGATAGATTTTTTTCTAAATGAAATCTTTTTCTCAAAATTGGATCATTAAATGATGTCATAGGCCTTTTTTTTTTAAATGAGTAATTTTCTTGTAATTTTGAATGAAATCATGACAAAAAATATTCCAAATTTTTTCTTAAACATTTTGCTCAAATGGTGCAAAATTTTGTATAATAATGTTTCTAAGGTCCAGTTTTCGAGTAAAACCTCTAGTATTTCAAAAATTGCAAAAGTTAAAATTTTATTGACACCTCTATTTTATGAAAGTTGGAGGGTTTTTTTCATAATGCAGTCTAGTCCTCCATATGAGATCTCAAAATCATTTCTTGTGACTTTTTTCCGTCTTTTTTTTTCTTTTCTTTTTCTTTCCTTTCCTTTTCTCTCCCCCCTCTCTCTTTTCCAAATTTTGATGTGATACTTAAGTGTTTTATGTATCCAACATTCTAGGATATAAGAATGTTTTGATATCCCTTGTTCTTTGTACAGGATTCCTTCTGGGACATCTCCGGAATTAGCAGATCTTCTTTTAGGATTATTAAGGCGTAATGCTCGTGATCGAATGCCATTTGATTGTTTCTTCAATCATCCCTTTCTTCAACGGCGAGCAGAGGCTACTCCTGCTACTGTTCCGCCCTCAGTTCCAAATGTTCCAGGTAGATGCAAAATACCTCCTTGTCAGTTGGGGTTTCATATAACTTTTGCTTGAACCATTGTGCAAGTATTCAAAGATATTTTAAAAGAACTTTGATATTCCAATTCTACAAATAAACGATAAAAGATGTCTGGAAGATATTGAAAGTTCTATTCGAAATGATTTTGTATGGTGTTAATGTTTCTTTGATTTGAGGTGTGAATTAATTGATAATTTTGCTCTTAAAATGTTTGTGGAGACAATGGGTATTACTGTGTTGATAATAAATATTTAGATTATAAATATAAATTACTTTTATAATTTAATTATTTCTTAAGGCATATATAATTTTATTATTTCTTAAGGTGTAAATCATTTTATGGTACAATGAAAGAAAAAATATAAAAATTTGCTTTTAAAACTGGAATCAGTATTCACTTGGATAACAGGTTTTCATGTACTTCAGGTGTTTCACTTTGGTTGGAATACCTTACCATGCCAAACGACAGTTACTTTTGTGAAAATCTTTAATGTTCATTTTTTCACCTAATGCTTTTTTTACCTGTTCAGTTATCATTGCATGTGTCGCTGTACCATTCTTGGCATAAATCTGTCTTGTTTAAGGAGTTCAATATGCTTCAGCTGTGTTTTGCAAATGTAAATGTTTCACTAAGTGTATAGGAACAGATTGTTCTTCTAGCAATTTTTATTTTTCAGTTGCAGTGATCTCAATTCACTTCTGTCAAATAGTCCATCCCTCCTCTTTTTTCCTTTATACAGTTCCTGTATATGTAAATAAAGTAGGTAAATTGACAAAAAATCCTCATTTAATATAGAATCTGTATTCATGGATCTGTTTCTTTATGTTTTAGGAGAACTTCCTCCATCACCTGGTACATTATTTTCCACTGCTCAAGCAAACTCGCCTGAAGGAGGTTAGGAGCACTGTTGATTTTTCGTTAATTATTCATTAACTTTGTAGCAGCTCATTTAATTTTAATTTAATGTTTCCAGGTTCTCCCTTGTCTTGTAGAGAGCAAGCTGGTTGTTCTAGTCCAGAAGAAACAGATGATTTTGTGTTAGTTCCTTCAAATATTCCTTCTGATCAATCCAGTGACAGTAACCCCACTGATCGAACGTGAGCAGATTTTTGTGTTTGTTAAGTGTGATTGCTAATGTGTTCTGGATAGAGAACGCTAGTGCATGTTTATCTAATTGCATGCTTTGTAGTTAGATTTTGCTCGTGATACAATGGAACCTATCTTAAGCAGTCACCATTGATTCCAGAGAAAAATCCCCTTTTGGTAATTACAGATCCGCATAATAGAGGTGATGAGAAAACAGTGTGAACATCTCTTCTAAACATACTCTTTGAAATCAAGTTTCATGTGCTTTCAAGAATCGTTATGTTAGCACCTTTTAATTTACATTTAAACTACAAAATATCAGAAGCTTTTTTACTTGTTCACATTTATACAACTTGAAAACAAAATTATTCAAGTTCCCTTTTTGCACATTACTCTGCTTTACTGCACACATTACTTTGCTTTTTAAAATCACAGTTTTCTCTGCAGTCGTAGGTTTGTTTCCTGACTAGACTTAAAGTGGCAATTCCAATCCTTATGGAACCTCAAAGCTTCCATGAAAAATAACTACTATTCCTTGAAACAAAATAATTGTCCCACAACTGTAAGTTTCTCTTGTTAAGCAATCTTGCAAAGCTTTTTGCCCCAGAAAGATAATGAATCAACATAGTCTCCACCATTCTTCCATTTCTTATAGTGCTATGGCTCAAAATTGCATTATTGTTTGGCTCTTCAGGCATGTGCAACACATATCTCATCCTGAATGAAGCTCCTTTTCAGCATGTGTGGCAACATGTATTATTAACAGTTCTTTAATGAGATTTCCAAAGAGGTGAAAGTAGTTGAGGATTTCTGCGCTAAACAGAGCATTGTCTCACTTTTCTAATTATCTGGTTTTGTCCTTAATATTATAACCATGAATGTATATGGCTCACCAGTTTTTATTCAAAGTGTTTGCTCATGAAACTTTAAGGTTACAGTTCTGTGTTTCCCTTAAATGAAATGGGTGTGTTACTGCTACAGTGATACAAGCACATGAGATTTTATCGTTAATTAAAGTGGATAAGAACAGTAAAAAGGATACTAATTGTAGTGGAAGGAAAATGTACGAAATTTTGAAAATTCAAAAAGTTTGCAAGTTATTTTTGTTCTCCAAAATGCTATACCAATGGACTATTTTGAGTAGTTATTCAGTAATAAAATCACTGAATTAATAATATGAGAGATAAACATTTCTGCAATGTGTATACAGTAACAACATAACTTATTTGTGTGAATAAGAGAAACATCTATGCAGGGTGCGACGATATCTGGTCAGAGTGGTTAGTCTCAATTGAAGGGTTTCATCCATGATAAGTGACTGGCTCTTGAATATGGTTCCAGGTAACCACATAAAAGAGAATATTGAGATACATCTTGTGTAATAAGTAAGGACCGGATTTTTAGGTGATGCACCTATAGACACAGCGCATTGGGATTTTTACTTCTAAAATGTTATATAACTTGATAGAAAGCATTTCAGAAGCTTGTCATGCACCTAAATAGGCCATCTGCCCCTATATCTCCCTTATTTACCAACCTTTGTCACAAAAAAAAACTTATTTGGAAAATACACATTACATAAAATATATTGTTTATAATTACATCAAACAGTGCAAATTGTGCACTTTGCTACTTTGCTCCAAAATAATCTGGCTCTATTTTTTACATAAGTAGAAGAAAGCGAAGGAGACCCATTGTTGTTCATTACCAGTTACCGCGATAGAGCTGTCTTTTTGACCGGAAACCTTGCATTGGCAGAGTTTGATATGAACACCGTTAAGTTCCGATGTATTTAGTATGTTGCTATTCCATGTCTAACATTTGTGCACTTCTGATTGCAAATCTGATGTTTTCTTAACCAATGCGTTAACTAAGAACTTGATTGCATTTACCCCATCGTTAACTCAAGGACATCTTTCAAGCAAATCTTATAGCCCATTGCACTGCGTAGAGTTGTTGAATTGTGTTGCATAGAGTATCAGAAGTAGTACGTGAAGATTAAAACGTTGCTAATGCATTCATATTGTTGATGTAGAATATACTTTCTATATGTCCTCTAAATGTTCTTGTTTATAAAGAAATCACTGTCGATCTCTGTTTACTACCTTGTGACTCGCCAAGGAATGTGAAGAAACCATTGAGTTTAATGCTGAAAACGTTTTAGAAAAATAACGAAATTCTTTAGGAAAATTGGCGAAGATCAATCTGTTTCATCGGAAAAGGTGAAAAAACTTTTGTGCAATATAATTTTGGATAGAGAACCCTTGCTTGTCCACTCCTTCAAAGCCCTTGGGGCATCTACTAACGTACTAGAGGAGGTGCAACTGCTGGCCACTGATCAGTGGTGAATTTTCACAGAAGTAAAGAAGAGTAGATGGATATGCTCTTAGAAAATTGCAACAACACAGAGAATAATGATGATGTGAACCTAATGACAAAGAACATTGATGTGAATCTGTTTAAAAAAATATAGTTTGTATGAATCTTAACTATTTTTCCTCAACATTTCATATGGATTTGATATGTTATGGTATAAAACCATGTAATATATTTGTACTTAAATATGCATTAATTTTTTTCCTCTTAAACATGCACCTATTTTTAATATTTTTGGCTCCTATTTTAGCACCTAAATTAGCAAATGTTTGATCCTAAAAGTCCAGCCTCAGGTAATGAACAATGAATACCTCAAAAATACTTTCTCAACCTTACCAATGTAAGGTAAAGTATTGTAATCGTGTGTCGGAAGGCTGCGAATTATCGACAAAAACTCTTATTGCCGGTAACTCTAATCGAAAAAGTGAATAAATCCAGTTGCTAAATACAGAAAAAAATCCTCTCACTCATAGTGTAAACAGAAGCCTGAATACTGGAAAATCGATTGAATGCAAAACCTCTGTTTGTCAGTCCGTCCGCTTGTCAGTCTGTCCGTTTGCCAGTCTGTCCGTTTGCCAGTCTGTCCGTTTGCCAGTCTGTCCGTTTGCCAGTCTGTCCGTTTGCCAGTCTGTCCGTTTGCCAGTCTGTCCGTTTGCCAGTCTGTCCGTTTGCCCGTCAGTCCGTCCGTCTCTGCCCGTCCGTCTCTGTCCATCCGTTTGTTTGTCTGCCCGCCCGCCCGCCCGCCCGCCCGCCCGCCCGCCCGCCCGCCCGCCCGCCCGCCCGTCCGTCCGTCCGTCCGTCCGTCCGTCCGTCTCCGTCCGTCCGTCCGTCCGTCCGTCCGTCCGTCCGTCCGTCCGTCCGTCCTCCGTCCGTCCGTTCCGCCCGACCTCCCTCCCTCCCTCCCTCCCTCCCTCCCTCCCTCCCTCCCTCCTCCTCCCTCCCTCCCTCCCCGTCCGTCCGTCCGTCGTCCGTCCGACCGTCCGTCCGTCCGTCTGTCCGTCCCCCCGTCCGTCCGACCTCCCTCCCGTCTGTCCGTCCCCCCGTCCGTCCGACCTCCCTCCCGTCTGTCCGTCCCCCCGTCCGTCCGTCCCCCCGTCCGTCCGTCCCCCCGTCCGACCGTCCGTCCGTCCGCCCGCGCGCCTGCGGTTTTTAAAAAAAATTGATATGCCCCAATCGTTCTGGCTGATGTCGTGGCCTCAGGAATTTGAAATTTATATTTTACATTCACGTCGTTCTTTTCCTGAAGCGGGTCATTTTCTAACAAGGCTCTAATTTTTTTTATTAAATTTTGTTGGGTAGTGCAAATGACATTTAAGAGAATGACTCAGAGGTAGATGAACCCTGATTTTTCGATAATTGCAAAAATAATTTTTAAAACAACAGAATTGAAGATACAGATTTTTTCTTCACGCAGTCTTTTATACATAATTAGCTCTTTAAAATAGTTTCTGTAAATTTTTCGAAAAAACTTGTAGTTATGGTGTAGTTTGCACTTGAAATTACGCAATTTTTTTCTCCAAAGTTGCTACGATATTTTTTTTAAATTTTCACCATTTATATAATATGGATGGTTAAGAGTATGATGCTAGTCCCATTTTCAGGTATTGCTCGTATTTTTCGAAAATTGCCAAAAATATTGAAACTTGCAAAATTGATAAGAGATGAAGACAAAAGTCAGTTGAACACACTTTTTGAAAAAAACGAATAGTTTTATGTAATTTCTGCTTGAAATTAATGAAATGCAGGTGTCACACCAACTACGTGCCACGTGAAAAATTTAATAAATTATAGGAAAAATAATTAATTTTATTTTAATTATAATTTACTATTAAAAATGCCAATATGAATTCTATTTTCATTTACTCACTCTTTTACTTTTTGCTCTATTGAACAATTTGTATTCTCGATGTATTGATATGTATCTTTCAAGCAATCCTCAAAGCTAAATTGAAATTTGCGCAACAATGCTGCAACCAATTTTTGAGGAGCTCACTCTTGTTGAACCTCGAGATGATGGCGGTGATAATATATAGCTGTTTTATTTAGTTGTGCGGATGTTTCCAAACAAATCTTTAAGAAATAATTGGAAACCTTTTTGAATATCCATATTTTGCCGTGGTTTTCTCTCATACCCTTAGAGAAACAGTGCTGACAATAGCATGATTTTTAACTCCTAGGCATTATTTTGCAAGTTTTTTATAAATGACTCCTTGGAATACCCACTGAGGTATGTGACTTTTAATATCATCTGATTCTTAAAACAATTTTCTGCATATTGAATCAAAGAAAAAGATGCATTAGTCATATAACTTCAATAACTTAAAGAAATCTTTGCCTTTGAAAGTGTTTCCAAGAGAGCCTGTATTACTTTTAAACTTCTTTTATTCAAAAATCAGGCCGGTAAGGGCCAAATTGTTTCTTATCGTCTTGAACAACAGAGATATCTCTTTCATTTAAAGTATTTGTGAGAGGTACTTCACCATGGTCGATCTAACGAACATACTACCTTAAATTTTTTTATTTTTTTGCGCTTCATTTGAGGTAGTGACAATATACAGAGTATCCAGAGAGGAAACTTGAAAATCGGAAAATAAGCTCTTTAGACAATGCTAAGCATATTTTGTCGGATAAACTACTTGGATATTCTGAATGGCTGAGCTGCAATAAGCACTCAAAAGTTGGTTTGCAAAACTGCTAGGCAAAAATTTACATTGCAGAAGCATAGAAACCCTCCAGAAACATGTAAATTGTTTATTATTATTTACCTACGATATTAATATATTTGTTCAGAAAGAAAAATTAACACAAAAATTTAAAAAAAGCATCCAATTTACATAATTCAACTGCTTTTCTTAGAAAGTATTTTTTGCTTAGAAAGCATTTTTTTTTTTTGCTTAGAAAGCATTTTTTTCAAACCAACTTTTGAATGCTTATTGTGGCTCAGCCATTCAAAATATCCAAGTAGTTCAGACAAAATATGCTTAAAATAGTCTTAAGAGCTTATTTTGTACTTTTCAATGTTTTCACCCCAGATACTGTGTATAAAAAGACTTATCATGTAAATTAACTTAATAATACAAATCACAGAATATTAGTAATTTAATTAGTTTATTAGTATGGGTGTTATTTATCAACTGTGTATTGTACTATAACCAGTAAACAAGTTGAAATCTGAATACAGATGGAAATAAGCGTTCTTGCCAAAAATTGATATTATTCACCAAGCAAATGCACATAATTTTCACAACGCTGCGCTTGCAACAGCACTTCTTTATAATTTGCTGCGTATCAGTCAAATGTATTCCTCTTTTTTTGCCAAAGTAAAAATTGATTGGTGCTCCTGACCATCAAAATGAATACAGATATGCATCAGAGGCGCTTTCTTTGAATTAGTTGAATTGGAGTTTTCAAATAATAGCTAAGGTGTTAGTTGCACAGAAAATGCAATATTTCATTATATGCGTTGCTGTTTCCAATAACACGAGAATTTTGTTATTGGAATTTATTTGATTTGTGTACTACTCCAATGTCTGGCAATAGGCGAATGGCAATGTTAAGAACGCCCGGCGACGACTTACCGCTCATGAAAACATGTCGAATTTGTCAACTTTGCTCAAGACTTTTACTTAAAGAAAGAATGGAAAACCACGCTTTGGATTTTTCGAGCAAAGCATATGAGGGCTACAATACCCCATTCTCCATGTGTGAAATGCACTTTGCTTTGCTACTTGCAAAAAGAACTACCCCTGGTCCAGATAAAATCAATAATCTATTTCAACAACTTCCTGAAATGGCCTTGCAATTTCTCCTCCGGCTCTACTATCTTATCTGGGAAGAGTACACCATCCCTGCTATACGGCGAGAAGCCATCATCATTCCAGTTCCCAAAGAAGGGAATAATCGATCATTTCCATTCTCATCAAGCTAATGATGCATTTCTCTCATATACTGTGTGTGCAAAGTGCTGGAACGCACAGTGAATCAGCGGTTGGACTGTAGAAATGTCGCCAATCCGGGTTTGGAAGAAGTCAGTCAACCTTGGACCTCTTCGTTGCGTTGGCAACAGCAATCTCAACATTGTCGTGAGGTAACATCTTGTGGACACATTATTCGACATAGGGACATACGGCCTTCGACACCATTTGGAAGTACATTCTGCAAACCCTGCACTCTTCGGGATTTGGGGGGAAGCTTCCCCTATTCCTCCAGAACTTCCTCTCGAACAGATCCTTCTGAGTTCGCATAGGTGACAGGCTTTCTACCAGTCACCCTCTAGAAAATGCTATCCCTCAAGGGTCGGTTCTGAGTGTCACTGTTTGCCACCGCCATGAACTGTATAGCGTCGACCGTGCGAGAACCTGTAAAGGCGTCGCTATTTGTGAATAATTTTGCTCGTCCAGCAGCATCAGTGTGATCCAGAGGCAACTTTAACTGGTGCTCAACAAACTCCACGAATGGAGCGTGTCAGCAGGGTTCAACTTCTCTCCTACTAAATCTACTGTTGTTTATTTCTGCAGGATATACCACTTGCATAGCAATCCAGTCGGGGAGGAAATCAGCTTCCATTCGTGGAATCTGCCAGGTTCTAGGGGCTCACGTTTGACAAATCCCTCACATGACGTGCTCATATCCGGAGACTGCAAACCAGATGTGCCGTGTGATGGCAAATTTTACCGATTCATCGATGTATCGAAACACTGCTAATGGGTTTTCGATGTCGATAAAAACATCGACAAAGAAACGTTTTAAATATAGAATAATAAACTTGCAATTTTCCTATCAAATTTTAATTACAGTATGTAAATGGGATATACGGGACCAAAAAGTCGATAACTCATTTTTCCATTAAAGTGAAGTTATTTGAAGGTCGCGAAATGTCTTCTGAACATTCATAATAACAAACGTTATCAAATATAAATTAAATTATTGACTTACCTACCCAAACTGGAATTAGCAGCTAAATTTCACGAAGTTCTCACTGAATCGTGTGTTGTGTAGCACTCACGCTCGCGCACCACAATGAAACTTTGCGCACCACTAACGAAAATAAGAGAAAAACAGTATTACCAGATCAACGTCACCCCTCTAATAGCGCTGTAAAATGTACTAAATGACAAAAAAGCACTCAAATAATTTGGGGATAAATGTTGAACAAGTATAAGTTTACTCGTACATGTAAAACATATATTTTATTTATAAATATAAGGTGAAAGACCTGCCAGTTTGGAATGCACTGGTTGATCACACAGTTACTAGTGGGACATTCCCGCTTGACAGGAGCGAGTCTGCTTCATGACCTGTCAAAACGTCTGAGGGCCATTTCTAACACTACTATCGATTCAAGCAACGACACGCTTACCGATAACATACAACGCGAGCAGCTCCCAAACTTCCTCTGATTGCACAGGCGAAATGTGCAGCATGGTGATGAGGGTGATTCAAAACATGGATATTGCTTTATTAATTTTTTTTTAAATAAAAAAGATCGATGTGAAGAAAACATCAAAAGCAAAACATCGATAATTTTTTGCCATCCCTAGATGTGTCACCCCCTTAATCTTTTTCGTATGCTGAGTGGTACGTAATTGGGAGACGACCGCATTACGCTATTATGGCTATATAGAGCACTCATCCGCTCGCTTTTGATTACGGTAGTGAAGTGTTTGGCTCTGCAACTCCCATTCTATGACCCATCAACAGCATACACAACGCTGGTATCCGCCTCTCAACAGGTGCGTATCGCACCAGTCGAAACGAGTGCCTGTAGCTGAAGCTGGGGAGCCATCGTTAAAAAGGCAGGATATTCTGTTAGCGTTTTCTGGTGCTTAAGTATCAGGACCCATTGACCATCCTTGTATATACATTGTTTACTGTAGACAGCTTTTTGTATAAGTTATGGAAACGAACTATTAATGGCAAAAGTTCAATCCAATTCTTACTTTAATTCAAAGTCCAACAAGCATTCTCTTTGGCGTCTGGTGCTCTCCTAGGAGAGTACCATGTCACGTAGGTTTTCTACATTTAATCTTTGACCCTATGTTTCAACATAAGGTCTTTGTTTCGGAAAACAGTCATCTTCCATGAGTGTGGGTCTAGGCGCTTTGCGCGGCGAGCATCAGAGGTGAATACCAATTTCCTGTCTGGTTGACACTAGCTGCCACTTAATTTTATGACTTTCGCGTGTTATTGGAAGAACATAGGGTCATTCAATTGTTGGCGATATTGAATGCATTGTTTATGATGTTTGGAGAATTTATTTTTATTTTATGTGAAGTTCGTTGATTAAAAATGTAGATTTAATTTCTTTAAAGTTGACCGTTCTGTAAGGAAGATTTTGTCTCTAACAGTGTGTGCATCTTGGAAATGCGAGTATGTGTGAAAACTTTTTCATGATTGCGATATATACCCGGATAGTGAAATTTTTGAATTAAAATTTTATTTGTGAAAAAGTATTCAAACAATAGTACTTCTTGCAAAGTGCTGAGTGCAATCACTGTATTTTTGAAACCAAATGTGTCTGTTTTGTATGAATTCTATTGCCATGAATTCTCTCAATGCATAACTAATACAGAAACTCGAATGCCCATTGGATGCAACCAGAACCACGTGGTGCACCCAGCTCCGCGAGGTGAATATAACTGATACTGATATTACGCATAAAATTATGAAAGTAATGTGTTATTATAGACGTAGTTTTAATTAATTTTCATGAATTGCTTACGTTTGTTAGTGTTCACAATTTTGGAAATTACATTTTTGTCATTTGATGGAGCTGCAACCTCCAGTTTGTTGAGGCACCATCCGCCCCGATTTCACGGAAACAGCAGCAACCAAAGTATTTTCATGTCAACATGCCAGTCATGCCAGTCCGTATTTGTAGCAAAAGTAGACGAAAAACTGCAATTTCTCCAAACGTATTTATTTATTTTACGTTAAAAACAGAAACACAAAAACGTACTCCTCCTCCCTTAGTATACCTGAAACACTTGAGTTGTGAGCTGGCAATCGTGTCCACACATTACACTGACAACTCTATCATGAATTTTTCAGTGGCCTGTGCGTTCTTTTGTAGAATGGCTACTCGCTCATTTCAAATTCACCCTTTCTGTAGCGTATTCTCTGCCGAGAAGTTCGCTGAGCTGGAATGTTGGATGAATGATTGAATAACTGAATAAATGAATGTTCGCTGTGTTCTTCATGACGAGTTGTATGCATTTATTCCCGTTGTGCACTTCTTTCTTATCCATTTCTCCCTCGGACCGTTTGACCCCGACAATACAATAGAGTCGCCGACTGTTGTCTCCCCACTACAACTTAGTACTTTGTTGGGTCCCCAAGTAAAGTTGGAATCACAAGTAATAACCTCGCCGACCTTACTGCGAAAGTCGCTTATTGGCGAACCCTATGTTTCAAAAGCATATGTGAAACGCTCCATATTCAGTTTGCCAGACAGTAGCACACTACCACTTTTAAATTAAGGGCGATAAAAATTCTGTTAATTCCTGGTGTACTTCCATCCCGTGCCAGAACGCGCGAAGAAGTCATTTTATCAGTCAGGTATACATCAGTCTTCTTTGTATCGACCATTTCCGCTTTTCACATGGCTTCTCCTTCGAAGAGAACCGCCATGCCCCATTCGCGAGCTGACCTGACGTTCTTCTACCCTGGATGGTTTGTTGGCAGCCGACGTAGACATCGTCTGGGTAACTCTCTTCGAAGTTCCTTTCTGCGGGAAAGTGGAGTATGATTTACCGGGTGTCCCAGCAACTGGGGGCCACCTTCAAATCTAAACAGTTCAAGATATCGAAGTGTGCGGAATAGTAGGGCAAGTAATATGCTGTAAAGATATGGTTGGTAACCTTTTTCGTTTTCGAGAAATTTAATCTTTAATTTTTTTAAATGGAACTTTAAATTTTTCTTATCAGCAATGGATAGGCCATAAAAACAGGAATACAATGATGTACTATCGTATGTATTTTGATAGTAATTCGAGTATAAAATTAGACATTCTGACATGTGATATTAAATGGACAATATTTCATGTAGCAGCCCTTGCATCTGTTGCCTTCGGAGAAGGTGGCCTTCGCTTTGCTTCACTAGACTCATACTGGGCGAAGGGTGGCAGCTCAAATAGTCTTGTCTAGAAAAATACAGGACCAAGAACAAGATACCTATTAACGATCAGAATGAAAGATTTTTCCATTGATTCATTAGATTTGATCTTTTCTTTCACAGATTGAAATTCCAAAGCATCAATCATTGAAATGAACGATATAAAGAAATTGTTAGTGTAAGAAAGATACTAACACATGCCATTTTCAGTCGCAATCAAGAATCGAGCTTGATGTCTAATGGCTGTAAGAAAAAGCCAGCATTTTCAAACACTTCAAATACAATCGTGCTTTAACACAATAATAAATTAATATTCCCCGATCGATCTGGGTGATGTCATGGGTCCTTCAATTTTAAACAGTGTTTTAATTTTGGGGGTATTTTACATGAAGCCATTGGAACATTTTCAAAATTTTTTGTTTAAATTTTGACCTGAATATCATTTCACATAATTTATACATACGTTATTTACATAAATACACACATACGTTATTTACGTAAATAAATTATTTTATTCATATCAAGGTGGCTTTGTCCTAAAAGTGAATTTTGAAGAAAAAATTTGGAGCTATTTTCGAGAAAATGACGTTTGAACGTTTCTGAAAATGCGGAACTTTGAGCTAATTTTAACAGAAAAGTATTGAGTTTTTGAAAACCTTTATAAGAGTTTACTTGAAGCTCATAATACAATAATGTGAACAAATTTCCACTAATGTAAATATTAACGACGCGAAAGAAAAGTCAAAAAAATTACATTTTTGTAATTTTAAGAAACTTAAAGAAAAAATTTGGAGCAGTTATTGAGAAAATCTTGTTTTCATTATTTTTTAAAATTGCAATGTACAATTTTTCGAAAATGAGTATTTTCCACATTTCTGGTGAAATAGAGGCAATTTTTAAACAATTATTTTCTGAAAAATGCCTCCAAGTGTTTTCTTTAAAATTTCTCCTTATTTATATCAAAGAACGGTTAAAAAAAAATGACACTAGTCCCAATTCCTGCAAACTCTTTATTTTTGAAAATTGCAAAAAGTTGACACGGCAAAAGTACAATATTGATGATGAATTTTTTTTTCTTGCATGAGACCTGTTCTAAAAAATCTCTTCGGCAAAACAGTCATGAATATTTTCTTGGGGGGGGGGGGAGTAATTTCACATAATTTATACATACGTTATTTACGTAAATACACACATGTTATTTACGTAAATAAATTATTTTATTCATATCAAGGTGGCTTTGTCCTAAAAGTGTATGATTTAAATATTGGATGAATTGTAATTTGGATAATAAATATGGTGTTCATACTTCAGATGTTGCCAATTGGTTATAACTAGGGGCAGATTCTGATGACCTAAATCATTGCCAAAAATAATCAATAAAATGCTCTTAGAATGTTTTTAAAATGCCCTAAAAGCCAAGAAAAATGACGTACAAAAATGTGATGAAAACCGGATCACATGAACAACTCAAGCTGGGTATGTTACTGATGTTCGAGGCTAATTGAGGCTAATCAAGGCTTTATCTATTCATTCAAGTGCACTGAAGTTGCAAACATTTGGTTTCGACTGTTCTTTTCCAGGAAATCTCCATCTTTAGCTATCCTGATAGTGGCTGAACTGACAATGGTGCAGATAGGCATCACAGGAAACTTAGATTACATACAACGGCTGACATTACAATTTCTGAGCGAAGAAATCAAATAGTCTACTCAGAAATTCTGTGGAGAACATTTATTACATCTCATAAATAATATTTAAAGCAAATACCATTAAAACGATATTAAAATTGCCAGAATCTGCGAAAAATGCATTAAAAATTACGGTGAAGGTAAAAAATGACTTATTAGTCGAAATCGACGAAATATGCAAAAAATTAACAAACAAAAAAAATGGGTCATTTCCTTTTGTCATAATTAGACATTGGATGTTTAGGCATTAAAAGATGGTCTTTTAGGCACTGAGAAAGTCAAGAATAAGGGAAAAAAGCCCCTATCATAAGTTATACGACAATAAAATAAAAAATTGTTGGTAATTTTTGTCTATTATTTTTTTAAATTGCACAAAACAAGTTTGTACATTGTAACGTAAACTAAGATGTACATATTTACAACTCTTCTACATTTTATTCGTAATAGTTTGCATAACCAGTAATATTTGCATATTACCAGTAACTTCTCAAGGATCATAAAATTTGTGACGATTGGGAGAAATAAAATCTGTTTGAATGTGGAGAAGGATCTCTCAACATCTAATGATGTGACTGGCATGTATTTTAGAAGTGCAACACTAGCAACACTGAAACCTTCAAGGAATTTACATTTATTTCCTCTCAAAATTTCGGTGCCCTTGGTATATTGTCAATCGACCATGTTCTCAGAACATGGCTGGTATTTATGAAATAGGGAACTCGAAAAATATCCGTTGGCATAGTTTTAGGAATTCTCTCATATTTTAAAATACCAAGACGTGAATTGAAGATTTCGTAATGAATGTACACAAAAAGCAAAACAGTCCTAAAAAAGCAAAAAAGCAAAAGTAAGCATTGTAAAACTTCGTCATATGTCATCATTTGTCATGATTCATGCACATATATTATCGGCCTTTAAATAACTTTGCTAGAATAAAATAGGCATTTCCCTAAACATCCAATGTCTAGTCATAACATAAAATTAATTTCTGTACTACACTTCATTGTTCTAAAGTGAAAAGAAAAAATATGACATTTCATTAAATCCACCCCCTAGTTATAATTTCTCTGCTTTTACTTATTCTTTCCTTATTCACTTTCACGTTGTACAATAAGTTGAATCCAAAGAATTTTTTCCACTGATGCACATTACTCAAGTTACTCGTTACACATTATTCAGGTTTATTCCTAGTGAGTATAATTTTCCTGTTGACTTCAATTTTGTAAAAAATTATTTTCTTACTCAGCTATCTTATAAATTGGACTGTTAATTTTTTCACTTTATAAATTCATTTCTTTATCAATTGAATATGATTTTCTGTTGGTGTTTGTAAACTGGTGTAAATTTTATGAAGTGGTTGTGTTTGGGGCTACAACTAACACATTTCTGAAAAATCCAAACTTTCTATTACTGTTTCAGAGGGAAAGTATTTCGGCCATGTATGGCTATTGCCAGCCCACCTAGACCTAGTTTTCTGCCCATATCTGAACCTATTCCAGTTCCAACACAAAGAAATGTTTATCAACAGTTGCACTCTAACGATGGATTACCTTCACCCACTAAGGTAAGTAAGTCATTTTTTTCAAAATTTCTTTCTTTTCTATTTTGTTGTTCATTTTACCAAGTTCTTTAATTGCAAAATTACTAGTCATCGGAAACAGTTGCATGGTATTACAGAATAATTTTGATAAATATTTTGGTGTCTCTTTTCCCTCTTGTACTGTTTTATTTTCAAATGCTTTGCAACTCCTGTAATAATAATTACATTTTATGGTCTAAACTGAATCATGCTGTCTTTTTCTTCATGGAACCTAGAGCACTGTACCAAGATCTCAGCCGATCAGCATGAAGCGAGGAGGAGACTACTCTAGGACAGCTCCACCAGATCTGAGTTCCCTTTCACCACCCTCTGTAAGTCATTCTTACTTCTTTTTAGCATGAACTTACATTCTTCAAACTGTTTTCCACTTTCTTAATCCAAGAACTTGTGCAAATTTAATAGAGTTTTACTGGAGGATCAAATCCCATTAAGTGAAAAGTTGTAGAATTGATGCTCTTGCAAAGGGCTAGTTGAGTTTTGGATAAGTATTGTGCTACTGTTCAAAAAACAAATAACTGAAACCCAAAAGATTTCGGTTACTTGTAACAATTTACATTAACTTAACACTTCCAACTGATACGATTTATTGGGATATACAGAAATTATGACGAAACATTTTGCCTCAGCCGTTCTGGACAGTTTTGATAAACAAAAAACAAACAAAAAACTCAACTGAACAACTCAAAAAGCATCAACTGATGTCACTGCTGTTTACTCTGACCAGGAGGTCCTAGTGTTCAAGTCCTGACAGAGTTAGGATTTTGGACACTAACTGTGTAGCTAGGTTGAGTTCAGCCACTGTTTGGAGGAGAATTCTAGCAGCTGGCTCTGATCATTACTTTTCCTTGGTTTCTCTAAAGAAAATCAGGCGAATGCTGGAGCAATTCCCTCCAAAAAGGTCCATGGACCTCACATGATCTTACCTTCCTTCCTATCCTCACTCCGTCAAGGTGGGTTGGTCCGTGTTCTGATGGGGGTGGTGGTTAGAAGGCTCTCGTGTTCCTTTCTCCATCTCTCATACTCTTGCTTTTCATTTCATATATCATCTACATTCTTTTATCACCCCCCTTTTTTTCTTCCTTTCCTGGCCTTCTCTGTATGCTGAACTCCCAGCCATGTGTTTGCTGTGCATGATGGCGACCCATGTTGAAAGGAATGGGTGGCCTGAGAGTTGAGGGCTCTGTGCATACTTTTTCAACTACCGCCTTGACGCTGAATGTTTATAGGTAAACCTTATCTAGCCCAAAGACATTGGTTAGACTATTACCTAGATACACATGCAGCGCTAATGTAGCGTTAAAAATTGAAGGCCACCATATTGTAGGCAACTAGTATCCTGGCAGGTGCTGACAGGTGTGTTGTGTGTTCGTACATGATGACACTTGTAGGTATTTTCCTTATAAATTATTACTTTACTGTTCTTTTGTCTTGCTACACAAAGACTATTATTTATGCATCAATAAAAAATATATAATGAGAACTTCATGGTTCTGTTACCTGAAGGTGAAAATGAAGCAGCGTTATTGTTATGAGAAGCAAACTTTCAAAAAACTCAAATAATGCAGCCAAGACAGGTTTCATTTAGTAATGAGTATTTTTTGTTTTGAAATGTATTCTTTAATTTGGTCCAAACATACCTGCACACTGAGTAAGAAAATACAATTATATTTTATACACGCAAAGTATTTTATTCATTTGAAAACTTGTTCATGTGATTAAAAATCGGAAGATAATTGCCATGTGTTTTGGTCATTTTACATTCTTTGAGAATTAAGTTGTTTGTTTGCCAATCTTTACTTAAATCATTTTCAGTTTAAAGAATCATTTGAATCTCTCCTTAAGAAAATGAAACTATGCATTAGCTACCAATGGCAACAAAATTATGCAAGGATGATAGAATATCTTCGATAAAAATTTCTTTTGGCATCATATGTTTGTTTTATACAATTGCTCTGATAACTGGAAAGAGTGCTAATTGTTTTAAAAGTTTACTTACTGGTACCATTTTTATGTTTGTACAGAACTACCAGTAGCTTCATAAAAGCTTTTTGTTGTTACTAGGTAAAATGTAACTTAAGAAAGACACAATTGCAACCAAGGGATTTTCTGTTGCGAGTTTCCTTTTAAAGATTTTTTTCTATTCCCATTATCTACTGAAATACTAAGAATTACAATTGTGCCAAACTAATAATTATAACAACAATAATAATACAGCTGAACATTTTCGGGGAGCATGGAGATGAATACAGTAGTCCATTGTATGGATACCATATCACCCGCCCTCTTCTGCAAGAAAGAGATGTCCGGAACGTAGTAGTATCGATTTAAAATAGCTTCTTTCTAAAAGAAGATAGGTCGAAGAAGCATCGTTTCCTCATGGTAAGCGCCGAGGATGCAAAATCATTCAAAAACGTTATAGCTGTTCGTTTGGCGCGCGCTATTGAGGAAACGTATGTGAAACTGCAAACCGTGGTGGGTCAAAGGAATGGTACCATTCCTTTTCGCAGCACGCGCGGATGAACAAATTGAAATGATTCGGAAAACCAAGCAGATTGCCGGCCTCTGTTAGGGAGTGGTCATCCACGAGGTCATTGCTACTCAGCGTGAAGAACTAGTCTCGTTTTTGAGAGCCAGTGTGTGACGGACGTTTACAGGATCAAGAGGAAGGAGCATGGGCGAGAAATCCACATCTCTAACTTGATTCTGACTTTCGATCTTCCTTCTCTCCCTGAAAGTATCTCCTGTGGTTTTTATAACTTCCGCGTACGGCAATATGTGCCCAACCCTTTGCGGTGCTTTAAGTACCAAAGATTCGGCCATACACAGCGAAGGTGAATGGCAGGAAGCTCAGAGTGCGGTAAGGGCGGAAAATTTGTGAACGAAGAGGAACCCTGTGCTACACCACCGCATTGAGTTATCTGCGAAGGTGACCATCCGACTAACTCTAACCAGTGCCCTACCTTCCTGAAGGAAAGAGAGATCCATAAGATGCGAGTCGCTGAGGTGCCCTTCCCTGAGGCCAATCATAGGTATCACGTAAGGAACCCTGTCGATCTTTCTTGGTCCATTTCCCGCGCCATGAATGCAAAGGCCTCCCAAAGGCGAGCCGCCAAACTGCGCGAGATCTTCCCAAGTCGTGAATTTCGCCTGTCATATACCCCCAGTGGACCTCCCGTCGAGGTGGGTTGGTCCTCGACCTGACGGGGGGATGCAGAGAAGGCTCGCAAGTGTTCCTTTCTCCATTTTTCATCTTCTTGCTTCTCATTCCATGCCACCCATTTTCTTTTTCACTCTTCCTCACTAGCCTTCTCTGTATGCTGTACGCCCACCCATGTGTTTGCCGTGCATGGCGACCTGTGTCGAAGGGAATGGATGACTTTGAGAGTTGAGGGATCAGTGTACGCGTTCTTGACTGTCGCCTTGACGTTGGTTTCTTTTGGGTAGACCCGTTCTAGCCATATTCGCTGTACGAACACCGGTGAGACCTGGTGATTGAAAGGAGGTCTCTGCACCTTGTAGGTTTCCATAAACTTTTGGCCTCAGACTTTTTTAAACGTGCAGTCGGGAGCTAACCCTCTCCCGATCAGTCGGCTCGGACTATGTCTTGTACTGAATTCCAGGGTTAGCGGGGGGATCCACGGCGGCGCAGCGCTGTGTCATCCCCCTACTATATCTCTGTGTCAACCCTGGCACCCCAGTGGGGTGTCCCCTTGTTGGACTCCATGGTAGGTGGGGAACACGGAGATGAATTACCATCCATCGTATGTTGGTAATTGGTGAAGGTATTACTCGACCACCAATCATGCCCTCTTCCGCAAGGAAGAGGCGATGTTATGAAAAAACTGTTGATTTGAATAGCTTTTCCGTTAGAGAAGGGGATAAACCGAAGAAACCAGAGTTTCTTATGTCGTGCGTCGAAGAAGAAAACATATTCAAGAGTGTGAGCGCGGTCCGTCTTGCGCGAGAAATCGAAAAACTTTTGGGAAGCTCCAAGCGGTCACGCGATAAAGGAATGGTACTATTCTCTTTGAAGCGCGTACCGACGAACAAATCAAGAAGTTGGCTAAAACTAAACAGATTGCCGGCCTCCAGGTAAAAGTGACCACTCACCCCACCCTTAACCTCTGTAAGGGAGTGGTCAACCACGATGGTTTCACGTCTGAAACCGAAGAGGAACTTCTATCTTTCTTTCTTAAAGTGTGAGGGCGTAATGAAGGTGTTTAGGATCAAAAGGAAAATGGGAGAAAGATCCCCACTCCTACCTTGATCCTGACATTCAATCTCCCTTCTCTCTCAGGATTAGTTGCGGTTTTTATAATCTCCATGTGCGGCAGTATGTGCTAAACTCCCTGCGCTGCTTCAAGTGTCAGAGGTTTGGCCATACTCAACAGTGATGCATAACCGAGGGCCCTGTTTGCGCAAAGTGCGGAAAACCCACGCACGATATGGATCCCTGCACATCTCCACTTCGCTGTGGAGACCATGCGATCAATTCTAACAGGTGCCCTACCTATCTAAGGGAGAAGGAAATCAAAAAAATCAGAGTGACGGAGAAAGTGTCCGTTTCTGAGGCCAAACGTCGGTTCCAAGCGAGGAACCCTGTTGATCTTTTTCAATCCTTTTCCAGCGCCCTGAAAGCTAAGACTCCGAACCAAAGTAGTGAACTTCTCATGTCAGGTGTCTCTAGAGGACCTGCCTGTGGATACCTCAGCCCTTTAAGGTGGAAGAGTGATCATCCCAACCAAATTCAAGGAAATTGACAAAAAAGCTCAGCCGAATCTACCAAATCGTTATCTAAGCCTCTTAATGGAATTTGATGTCAGTCTGGCATCTGCGTCAGGCTCGGTAACTAAAAGCTCGTTATCAAATCCCCGACTAATTACACTTTCAGAAACTCGAACTGAGCGAGCATCTACCCCCCCCCCCCCCCAGCATTGCCCAGGGGGTCTCAACTTCCAAAGAAACTCGCGCATTCGGATCTCAACGTCGGAGGAAAAAAGACAATATTTGATCCACCAAGGCCCTCGTGACCTGGAATACTAATGGTTTTTCCTCCCGACGGGACGATCCAAAACTGCTGTCCCGTTACAATCCCCTGATGATCTGTCTACAAGAAACTCACCTCACCGCACCTCGTCCCTTGTCTCTCCGTGGTTTTTCCCCTTAAAGGTTCGATATGGATGATGGTCTCCATGTTCATGGCGGAGTTGCTTCACTGGTTTATGATTCGCTGCTGTCCACAGAGAAACTTCTTCAGACCGAGTTTCAAGCAGTCTGTGTGTGTGTGTGTGCGTGCGTGTGCGCGTGTGCGCGCGTGCGCGCGTGGGCGGGCGGGCGGGCGGGCGGGCGGGCGGGCGGGCGGGCGGGCGCGCGCGCGTGCGGTCCCATCCCTCACACTCACTGTATGTCACGTTTACATCCCTCCAGGACTGAGTATGAGCTGATGAACTTTTGGGCTTGATAAACCAACTGCCCACTCCGCTCTTAATAGTCGGGTATGTAACTGCCAACAGTCCTCCCTGGGGCTCTTCCCGCACTTGTCCGAGAGGCAACG